>CM040241.1:262606922-263206922 GCA_022545495.1 Chrysanthemum lavandulifolium
GATAATAATAATAACTAAACACAAATCATAACAAAGTAATTCCAACAATTCAAGAGAATAGAATTCCATAACAAAGTTCATAGAATACCTAAAATTTTGTGATTACAAGAATTAGAATTCGTGATTGTAGCAACCACGCCTCCAATCATCTAGATTCACCGCACAACCCAAACTACCAAAACTATGGATGAGAATTGTTCCTCCTTGCCCTCGGATGTTTTTCAAGAAGAACTAAGCTGGGCTGAATAATAATGGTTGGTATTAGTTTAGGTGTAAACCAATACAATTTTGGTTGTGTCACACCTAGTAAACTAGGACTAGGTTCATTATATAGCCAAGTATGCTTGCTCAATCGACCAAAAACGCTCCCAACAAGTTAATATCAAGAAATGATCGACTCAATGATTATGGGGAGTTAAGGCAACAATAAATGCAACTTTGTGTAATCATAGAGAAACCGATCGGTTACGATTGATTCCAACGCCCACCGGATCCGTTACGTTGTTGACCGAACGGTCGGGTTATTGCGCTTGACTTTTGTTGACTTTTGCTCATACGCTTCATCTTTGCTCACCGATGATTTCAGGCAAAACTTGATCTTTCCTTGTCAGATACTTAGAAATCATTGTGCTTCCCAATCATTGGATCTAAAAGCTTCCTAGCTCGACTTCCTTCCCGAGAATCTTCCAAATGTGCATAAAACTTCATTTCTTCATTATTCGTGATACCGCTACATATACATACACACGCGATCTTTTGCACTTTTGCAACAGCTTATGAGTAAATATAGCCGATTATCATGCACAAAACTAACAATAACGCTACTAAAAACATGTTCATTTTAGGCGCTATCAAATTCCCCACACTTAAGCTCTACTCGCCTACCAGTAGGTCTAACATTTGCAAAAATTGATTTCAATGGTCTAGACACCATGGTTCCAAAATGTAACAATCATCCCAAAGAGATAATCATTGGTTTGCTTTAATATGTGAAAACTTTAAAATGAACCAAACACTTTAGATAACATAACTAGAACACCTCACTAATGATTTTAAGAATTCACTCAACACTCATATATTGGTGGGTATATGTAAATCACTCAATGCCTAGTCATGATCAATGCTTTTACCATAAGCTTGTACAAGTATCAAAACAAAGAAAATAAATTCATAAAAGAGGGCTTTTATTCTAAGTTATATCATAAGGCTAAGTGTTAATAAAAGGTATGGATAAGGCATGGATAGTTTATGAAATTGGTGTTAAAAGAAAAATAAAATCAAGTCTAAACCTCCATGTTGCTAGCCATCATACAAACCACAATCCCGAAAATGATTATTTCACCTCTTCAAATATCGATCTCCGCAAATATGTATAACTCAATTTAGCTCATTGGCTAATCAATATCCTCAATATAGCTCATTGACTATAACCATTTTTTTTTCAACATAACAAAGTTCCCCCACACTTAGTGTAAGCATACACCACAAAAAAAAAATCGAGAAAGACGTCTCTTTCATCCATGATGGAGAATGGTACACACTATAAACAAAGTGTAGCTTCTTCATAATCATCAAGAACAAACAACTAGCAACAAACCAATAGACATGACAAGGGTTGGCTAAAGTTTAAAGTGTAAAATCTTTTTGTATTTTCTGGATGTAACAAATGAAAAGATAGGCTCAGAGGGTGTAACTATGGTATCTAGTGCTAAAATGAGCACCAACAAATGGGTCCATATAAAGGTGGTTAACTAACCGATGTGGTTAGCTAATATATCATTAGATGTAAATGGAAGGCCATTTCGTTAAATCCACGATGCCTCTTATCACTTGAACATATTTAGATCACCGAAAGTGATTTTAACCGTAATGCATAACTAGTACAAGTTCTAGAATCGACATAACCACCGACACACCCATAGCAAATATAAAACAAAAGATGTGTCTTATACAAAAAGAAACCCCACAATTGCTGGAAAAAGGCTATTATGCATGCTAGAAAATGCTATCGATCCAAAATGAATTACTTCCGTAATTTGGTTCAAATCCAAAATTTTCAAAACCTCATTTTACCATTGAAATTCCCAAGTTATTTTTAATATTTATCAATAATGCGTGAAAACAACTAGACTATCAAAGGCTAATTCTTCTAATCACCGCATCCAAAAGTTATCCAAAAATAAAATGCGTATCATTTTTCCTATTTTCTTCCCTCCCCCATACTTAAGTTTTGCATTGTCCTCAATGTAATAAAAATGAACTTCAAAGTAAAGAAAATGGGAAAAGAAAAATAGTTAAAAGATACCACGGCGCAGAATATGCAATACGCATATTGGGTCATAAGAAAGCATGTGAGTTATCCAACTCCTGACATTTGACCATCAATAAGCTTCCGACACATCCATCCTGCAAAACAAAAACTGCAACACACAAAACAAAACAAAACAAATACTACTAAAAACTAGATAAAACCAAGCAAAATAAGTTAATCATCCTAAAGAAATAATTAAAGAGATAGAAATAATATTGTTTAACACATCATAACCATTGTCTTTGAAACCATAATTCACGAATGATCCACGATCACTCCTCGTCTTCGCTCATGTCATCCCTTTCTTCATCATTATACTCATCATCATCATCACTTTCTGTTACGTAGTTTTCGTCTATAATCTCCGAACGAACTCTCATATTCTTCTTCTTTCCTCCAACTCCTGATGACGATCCTCCAACATCGTAGCTTGCTCCACCAACCTTAGGTAATCGACCATACGGGGCAACCGATCAGAAATGGTGCGCACTGTGATATGGATACGGATAGGTCCATGATAAGAAGTGTAAGGAAAGGATATGGTGGAACATTGCGGATCAGGGTGGCAACTCGTAATTGGCTTCATAAGCCATGTGTTGAAAGATAAGCATTGAATAATCATTGATGAAGTTGTTTCTCAACATCATCGAGTCTCTCCACACATCCCTACATTGAATCTCATCTAAATGTTGGTTCCACTCTCCCAACCTCGAATCAAAACCACCGACGCACTCCGCTTGCATGTTCTCCATTGGTATACCCCTGCGTGGTGGTTGTTGTTGTTTTGGTTCAATCCATAACCCCAAGGTTTTCAATCTCCTATTCAAAGCATTCCCAAAACCTGTGCAGTCCACGATCACTATACTTTGGCTCCACACTTAGCCAATTCCTCATCAACATAATACCAAAGATTCTTTGCCAATTTCGTCACAAAATGTCCTCCACAAATGTGGCTATTGCTCTTGATTCCTGGGGCCCTCCTAGACAAATATTCGCTATTCGCCAAACCCAGACATCATTCTTAGTTTCTTCTAGCAACATCATAACCCATAAGTCCGGTTTCGACATTTGTCCCTCGCCCAAACCTTTAAATGGCCCGGTCACTATCAACTTGTGAAGTATCCTCATTAATGGATTCGATGGTCGAGGCATTCCTCCTAGCGCAAGAAGGATCTCCCACTCGATTCCAATAAGCGGGTATACTAGGATAGTCTTTTCAAACCACCAAGCCTTGAAAAGCGAGCCTAAATAACCGATGATTAACCTCCATGTGGCTCATACAAACCAAGAGCCACGCTAAAAGCCAAGAAAGTGTAAGCATGATCCTTCCACAAAGCCTAAACCAAACACAAACTTCTTTTCATCAAGTTCAACATTCACCTTTCTTTCAAAATACATGGTTGAAAAGAACCCATACACCATTCTCGATAAACCTCTTCATTGATGCTAAATGCTTTTCCCATGACAAATCATTGAACTAATCACCATCCCCGGATACACATAAGATGTCCGATCATTCCTCTTAACTCATCTTCACAATCACATTCGCAAACAAATCCCAATCAATCACCCTCGAACCAAACATGTCCTATGTTGCAATTTCGATAACCTTCCGAAAGCATGTTTCTCCCTCGGTGAGATCTTTGAACTTTGTTGGCATTTGCCTCCATCTTCACGCTATACTTGACTTTCTTCTTCTCGCCTTTGACAAAACTTGTGAACAACCGGGTTCATTGAATCGCCTCCCGCTTGAGCTACCTACAATATTCTCAGAGAAATCATAAATATAAGACCATATAAGAGTGTTAGAACAAACAAGAAGGTTCATGGAACCTCTAAGATCCATTTCAAAATTTCAAAAATTTCAATATAGAACAGAATCGATTCGGTTTCGTAGAAATCGAATCGTTACTAATTGTTCAATTCAACCATTCGTTGTAATGTGCAACCGAATCGTTATGCATCGAGATAAGGCTTTTGCCTCTTAAACCCTTATTCACTCGAATTTTCTAAGTCCAATCCACTCCTAGATCGCATTCTATTATCCTCTATGATTTCCACATACTTGAATTATTCTAAATTTGCTTTTCAAATCATCACACATTCATCATCTTAGAACTCAACTTGATAAACCTATATCCTTCAATCATTAGTTCTAATCAATAATGTGGCATCTATTACTCCTAAAAACACATCATCTATCATTAGGAATCACCAATTGCAACTTATCTTGATTCATTAGCACAACCCAATCAAATCCGAAAATTCAATCATCTAGTATTCATCCCATGGTGAATCAATCCATACAATTCTTTTTGCAATTCATTCCTATATCAATTACTCACTCTCCAAAAATATTACAACTGAATTCGAATTATAACAAAAACCCCCAAATTGGTGACCTAATATTCAATTCGAATCAAATGCTCTAATTAAACCTTAATTGAGTTAATTGAATGTAGATGCTTACTTGTTTGGGTGTCATGATGTCTTCCTACAACTTAAACAATCTTCAATTAGCTTCTCTTGGATGAATTTTGCAAAACCCAGCTGGGAATTAGTGTGTGTGTGTTTTTTCCGAAAAGTGAATTCTTGGTTTTTATACTTGTATGCAACCGTTCAACATGGACACAACCGTTTCGGTATGCATTTTGCCAAATTTTTGCATTTTTATGTTACTTAGGCATTTACCTTCCAAGCAAAAAAATTTTTTTACTCAAAAATCCTGTTAAAGATTCACACAACATTCATCCACCATTTGGAAATTTAAACAATCATCCAATCTAAAAACTCAAATCATCATACTAATGAACTAAACCAAACTTCAACTCAAAACTCATAGTCATAATGCATTAACCAAATTACCTCAATCATAAAAATAAAAATGAAAATAAAATGAGAAACAAAAATCCTAAATGCATCAAATCAAAAAGAAATAGTTCATGAAATTCAAGCAAATAATTTCTTGTTTATTACGGTCCCTTTTCTTTTCCTTAGAATTCCTCGAAATACTCTTGTCTTTGGATGTCCTCGCTTTGAAATTTTCCGGTTAACTCACGGTAAGTTTCAAAAGTTTTAAACTTTCTCATGAATCTTCTTCCGTCCGGACAAAGTATATCGAACTTAACATGCCAATCTCCATCTCCAGTTTGTCTCTTGTAAGTCCCCGACCCCGGGTCTCCACTCCAAATTCTTAAGTTGCACCCAAAGAACCTAAAAGTCGGTCAACTTCTTGTAAACTAGTATGTTTTTGAATGGGTTATAGAAAGCTTCCACCGCTAACGCACGCTCCATTTCGCCCCTCTATATCAAAATAAGGCGAGCTAACGGTCCAGACATCGTTTCCTTGGGTATCATGTCCCACTTCAAAACACGTCAAATCATCATTTGCTTCCATGAACTCCAAATCCTCCATAAATTCCAAATCATCAATAGTCATAGTGCCTCTTCCCATGTCTATAATTGCAATACAAGTTCGTAGGAATGGTCTCCCCAATAGTAGTGGCAAACTTTTGTCCACCGGAATATCTAGGACAAGAAAATCGGCCAAATACAGTTGATAGCCAATTTGCACTCTCACATTCTTCACCTCTCCCATTGCCTTCGCTTGAGAATTATCCGCCATAGTAAGCTTCAATGATTAGGTTATGGATTACTTAGGCCTAAAGTCATAAACAATGGGTAGGGCATCACATTAACACTTGACCCCAGATCGGCTAAAGCATAAACCGTGTAGTCCCATTCACTTTGATTACAACACAAAATTACCCGGATCCTTCTCCTTCCTTGGCATGCCTCTAAACAAAATTCTATCTCACTCCTCCTCCGTGAGATTCTTATCTTCAACCCAGCCCTCGCTAGCATCAATGCATCCAACTTCTTACCAGAAGCACATAATCTGAGTACCTCTATCACCGGTTTCTTTTCATTAAGCTCAAGAAACTTTTGTTCTAGGTTTTCTAAAATAGCTTTTTGTTTGTCGGTTAAGGGTTTGAAAGCAAAGTGGTAGGTGATGATGGTGTAATCATTTTTGGTGGTGGTTGTTGGGGTTAGTTTGTTTGATGAAGTCTTCTTCCGATTCGACTTTCCCATTTTAACTACTTCCACCTCTTTTTCTTCCATGTTTGCAAAACTTCCACTAGCATGTCGCTCACTCCTTTTCCTTCTTCCAAATCGCTATATTAATCCTCATTTCTCCCATTGCAAAATCTACTTGACACTTGGTCGTGACAAGAAAATCTCACCAAAGCATACATTAGGTTCATCCGTATTCCTTCTTCTAACACAACAAAATCCGCTTCAAAAATGTGTCCATGAATATTGACCTTAAGATTTTTGACCATCTTTCTTCCATATGCTTCATAGTCCAAACGCACATGACCAATTTCACAAGAACCTTCTCCAAAATGTAGTTTTCTCCATAAGCCATATTAAGATGCGTCCCAAGCACTTACTCCTTCCACACTACATGCCCAAACCTCATTAGTGGCGTAATATTACATCGTTAAAGGTGCTTGTGTGAACACTACGACTCTTCCCTTCTTGGGAATTTGAACCTTGTTTTCACCCGCTTCCTCCATATTAACCGTATCAATCCCCAAATCTTTCTTACTCTCTTCCAAGATACCTCCAATCTTTTCCAAGGAACTTCCGTATCCTTGAACATTTCATCCAAAGTACGAAGGTATTCCGAGATTCCGCCAAACTATCCATATTAACTAGACAAACTTGACAAAACAAAACAAAATCCGAACTATTAGCGTTAGAGTTAGTAAAACAGAACAACTATAGAAACATATACTAAACAAGTTAAGACACTTAACAAAACTAAAACATAAGTTAAAACTCAAATTCTAAAATGATAAAAATTAACACGAAACTCCAACCGATTCGGTTGGCTCACCAACCGAATCGGTTGGTCAAATAACTAGACTGTAAAATCGAACCGATCCGTCATGGGTTGCTACCGATCGGTTTGATCGAAAAATAAATAAATAAATAAATATATATATATATATATATATATATATATATATATATATATATATATATATATATATATATATATATATATATATATATATATATATATATATATATATATATATATATATATATATATATATATATATATATATATATATATATATATATATATATATATATATATATATATATATATATATATAAACGTAATTTTAATGCAATTAAGGAATCATTAAGATGTACTAAACTCTAATTAATAAAACTCATCATACACCAACAATTTAATAACTTAATAATAAAACCATTAAACTAAAACTAAATTAACTACCAATTAAAATCTACCATTAAGATAATTAAACATATAACTGAAAAATTATTATCTAATCATTAATCATTAAAACTGAAATTAATTTAAAACTTAATTAACTAATAAATAACAAATGTTAAGAAAATGAAAATATATCTAAGAAATCATTGAACTACAAGATACAATCTGCAAATAAAATCCAAAATGACAAGAATTACTCTAGGAACTATAACACAAATAAACTAGAACAATAAAATCGAAACTAAAAATTACACAGAAAGTCTAACCGGATTCGGTTGGATCACCAACCGAATCGGTTAGTTTTTTACCAAAACCTTTTTTTTTTTTTTTTACTTTTCAACAAATTTAATTTCAATACTACCAATTTTACAGAGAATCAAAGAAAATTAAAGAAAATCCTCACAATGCGCCAAAAACTTGATGTGCTACGATTGGTGCAAGTTTTAAAATTTATAAACACGATTTAACTGTCTAACTTATTAACACATACGAGCAAGTATACTCGTCCGTGATAGCAAAGTTTGTAAGTCGAGATCGTCCCAAGGGATTTTGTGTTTGAAACTGCTTTTTGTATGAAAAGATTCCAACAAGAAAGCTTGTCAAGGCTTCCTCAAATAATTATGTTCTAGTGAAATTCAATAATAAGAAATATATATACTTGTGTGTAGTCTATAATTAATCATAAATAGTATTCATGAAGGTTTGGTGTATACTCTTGATGTGATGCACAAATCATAAGCAAATGATCCCCAACCATGGTATATGTTTGTAAAAATCATTCTAAGAACAAAACATATAGGTAATCCTTTCGTCCTTATCCCAATGATTATCCTTTAGAAATTCCATTTGTTTGCAACATGTTCTTATTAAATTTGTTCTACGAATCTTTCAACCTTTCGTGATGAAAATGTTCCTAGTCCTGTTTTAATAAGCAAACATGGTGGTTGTCAATCACCATATCCCCATACTAGTTTGTCACTTCACTTTTGGAATAAAACACAAGAGAAATCCTTTCGGTCCTTTTTCTTAAAACATGTTTTATCAACAAATCAAACAAAGACTAGTATTTTCCAACAAACTCATTTAAACAAGATCATATATACATGCATCACATTTTGAGAACACTAATATGATTAACTACATCCCAACACACAAGTATATCCCAAAACTACTCCATGATAATAATAATAACTAAACACAAATCATAACAAAGTAATTCCAACAATTCAAGAGAATAGAATTCCATAACAAAGTTCATAGAATACCTAAACTTTTTTGATTACAAGAATTAGAATTCGTGGATTGTAGCAACCACGCGCCTCCAATCACCTAGATTCACCGTACAACTCCAAACTACCAAAACTATGGATAAGAATTGTTCCCTCCTTGCTCCTGGATGTTTTTTCAGTAAGAACTAAGCTTTTGGGCTGAATAATAATGGTTGGTATTAGTTTAGGTGTAAACTAATACAATTTTGGTTGTGTCACACCTAGTAAACTAGGACTAGGTTCATTATATAGCCAAGTATGCTTGCTCAAATGACCAAAAACGTTCCCAACAAGTTAATATCAAGAAATGATCGGACTCCAATGATTATGGGGAGTTAAGGAAACAATAAATGCAACTTTGTGTAATCAGAAGCGAGAAACCGGATCGGTTACGATGGAAACCGGATCGGTTACGCTTGATTCAACGCCAAACCTGATCCTAAACGGGTTGTGACCGAACGGCCGGGTTATTGCGCTTTGACTTTTGTTGACTTTTGCTCATATGTTTCATTCTTTGCTCACCGATGATTTCCAAGGCAAAACTTGATCTTTCCTTGCTGTAGATACTTAGAAATCATTGTGCTTCCCAATCATTGGATCCAAAAGCTTCCTAGCTCGACTTCCTTCCTCGAGAATCTTCCAAATGTGCATAAAAACTTCATTTCTTCATTATTTGTAAGATATATGATTTCACTAACACATCATATCAATAACATATGGGGCGTTCACAATAGTTTAGAGAGAGAAAGTTCTAGAGAGAGAAATGGAAGAGAGTTGGGAACTATGTGAAACAAAGAAAATAGTATTGAGCCCAACCCTCACCTTGGGAGGTAGAGGGTATTTATAGTGTCTTACAAATAAACGCCACCTACGGGTCGTGGATCGTGCATACATGGGTAAAGACCCGTCTCGTCCTCCACGGTGTTACTTAACAAACTACTAACTAACATATCATAACTACGACTACGAGCTTTTATTGAATGCTTATACTGAGGCGACCGACTCTTTAACTACTGAATTTTCTAATTCCTAACAATCTCCCTGCGGAGGTCACCTCAATTTACAATGAATACAAACAGATATTACATTAAATTGTTCTAGGATTCTTGATTAAGTCCTTTGCTCAAGAGTTCGTAGTCTTTGATTCTTCATTATTGCATATTTGGGAATTCAAGTGGAGGTCTTTACCGATCCACGAGAATGATTGTTGAGCCTACTTTGAGATCATCAACATATTAAATCGACTCTTCCTTTGTGATGTTGGTATTATTTGATGTTGTGACTTTTGGACCGACATGCTCACATTCTCGATCATGATTTCTTCTTATCGTAGTAATGAAGCTGCTGATTCATGACATTCGCAGCGCGAAAGCGTAAGCATGGAGTGAAAATATCGAGTCATTGATGCACTAATCATGATTTCTTTGGAAATGAATGTTGTGCGAGCATGCGGCTATGGATTGACCGCTTCATTCGATCACCGCAAGCGCCGGATGTACCGCATAAAACGGTTAGCAATAAAGTTTATCGAAAGTATCTTTGATCACTTTCAATGAATTGAGGTACACGCCCACGGTTCCTCGCTGATCAAGACAAGCATCGCCGTGATCGTATAATTCAAGAATTTCCTTGATGTGGTTTCAGAATGCTTCTAGTCGTTCTCAAACCGAACGCCTTAAAGAAGACAACACGGAGCGAGTGAACCAATGAATAGAGATTCATTGATTGATGAAAAGAGATTTGAAAACAATCGTGTATTGCTCAATAGAAATTGTTTTTGCAATACAACGAAGGTTTTAATGGAAATCAATTATCAATCATAAAACACCTTTTGATTTGAAATATTCAGACATCGGTCGATGTGCTAAAGAAACGAGTTTTTAAGCACAATGACCGGTTTTTTCAAGGTATCCGCCAATCCATAACTCGAACCAGATTGATTCAAAAGATTGAATCGCCCATTTTTTTCTGCTCGCTTGTCACATGATTGATCTATTGAATAGATCTCACATGCCACCTACCAGAGCTTGTTAGATGTTGGCTCCAAGGCTTTCCATCCTCATTGTGAATATTTTTGCATATCACTCGGATGTTCCGCAATACCACAAGGATAATGCGAAGGACTCAAGATTATATCTCTCTTTCCACATTGTGTGAGACAGAGAGTCTTCATTGAAAGTGTCCGAATGAGATTTATTGATGATCTCGAGGCTCTAGACTCAATTTGTGCATATTTGGTTCCGTGTTGGAGATCAGGGAGAGGTCTCCTTCTTCAATATCAACAATCTCTAAGAGAAAGTCGATAGATTATGTAGGTTCCCAGAAGAATGAAACAAGCCCTTATAAGAGGTCCTTGAGTGGTTCGAAGTTGTAGTGCGAGCGCCACCGGGTCCATGACGCCTTGTCTTCAATATCGATGTTAGCATCAAGAGTATATGAATTGTACCGGTTTCGCCTCTATGGTTGAATATATGGAGGGCTATTTCATTTCACCCTTTCTCATTCAATTCTTTTCATTCTTCAACCCCTTCAAGGCTTACCGAGACTTCATAGCTAGAACCTTGTTGGGTTTATTCCAAGACTAGCTCTGTCTCATCCGTACTTTCTCATATCTCATTTTTCTTTTATCATCATACCTAAGGACTTCTACACTAACTAGTGGATTGTCCTCGGTAGATCCCTCCGGTTCTCGGCGGATCATGGGACCTCAACCTAACCTTATCATCCTTATATCACCATACATAAAGTAAAGTTGGTCGGTCTTTTTGGTATCGCTCATCCGCCATTGGAACCAATTGAAAACCATTTGAAAAATCAATCAAGATACTTGTGATATAGAATCAAAGTATTTTGTATCTTAATTGTTTTGATATTTTAGAAATGCTCCCCTCAACATATGCATAAAATTTAAAATCTGCTTAGCACATGGAGGCAAGAGATCTTTGAAATCGTTAGATTAAGAATGAAAGGTCCAATCTATTGATTAACATTTTCTAAAATGATCATCATCACTTCCTAATCAATTTGAGTAGATAAAACATTTTAAGGAAGGATGAGGTTTTCACAAGTTTGCTCCCCCTCAATATGTCCCTCGAAAAAAAGAGTTTGCACATATTAGAGGGAACCCGCACTTAGAGACATTCTACCACGCTTCGATAAATTTGAGGTTTAAAGTAGATGCTCCCCTTCAACATGTGCATGGAAGTTTCTTGAAATCGTTTGTCACATGTGGGGAGGAGAGCTTGTACACCCTTATAAAACCATTTATCGAATTATCAGTTTAAATCTAATTTAAATCACAAATTCTCCCCCGATCACAATTTTCAAATCATTTGAGATTTGTGATCTCTTGTAGGTTTAAATTGATTTTGAAAGCTTTTAAGGAGAATTGTGACTTGATTATGATTACGTTTTAACTGATAATGATCGAATTTTGAGACTTTGTACTCCAACGATTAATCCTTAAACATGCTTGAATATCTTTTGAAAACTTAATAATAACCACAGTCTGGTACCATTGTTTGAAAAATACACTTTTGATTTAATTGAAAAAATCATTCTCCCCTCAATCAATGACATAAGTTGTTGATTGAGAGATAGATATTTTGACAACCGTTATATAGATGATTTTCAAAATTGATTCCGAGTAATTTTTCAAAGCATTTAGTTTTCATTAGATAGTAATTTTTTTTTTTTTTTTTTTTTTTTTTAATTTTTAGAATCGTAGTCCGAGATTTGAAAACAAGATAAAGCATGGCTCGTTCTTTCTTTATAAAACGGAGTTATCGCTCGAAATGACAATTAATCACTATTTTTCTCCGCCTCATTTTTTTTAACTATGTACATTCAAGAACATCTAAAGACCCGTGACATTCTTTGAATATCAACACAAAGTCCGTAGATGACATCGAATATGAAAAAACATGACAAAATAAGAATATTTTTGAGAAATTTTCAAGATTTTTCAAATTTTAGGGATTTGTGAAAGTTTTATATTTTTCTATTTGCTTTTGGAGGTTTTGTAATTTTGTATTTTGCTTTTTGAATAAATATATACAAGAGATATATGAATAAAGACCTTTACTCCTCGCCTTCCTCTGAAGACGCTGAGTGTTTCCGGTTGTAGACTCTTTATACCAAGACGTGGAAGGATAAACTCAAACGCTCTCTAGGAAGAGCTTTGGTGAAGATGTCGCTAATTGGTATTCGGCTCACAAAGTAGAGTTCCACCACACCTTTTCTACTTGTTCCCCGATGAAATGATGTCGAATGTCGATATGCTTGGCTCTTGAGTCTTGAACATTGTTGCATGAGAGAGCAATAGCACTTTTATTATCACAAGACATAGGATTTTGTTGAATTCATGGCAATAGTCAGTTAATTGAGATCTCATCCAAAGGATTTGAGCACAACATGACGACATGGCTATGTATTCACCCTCAGAGGAAATAGAAGTACTAATTTACTTTGACGACCGATCACAAGCTTATCACCCAAAACCGAGCACCTCCGGATGTACTTCGACAAGTATCTTGACACCGCATGATCCAGATACGCATATGTCGCTAGTGACATACCGGTGTCCTTGGTACCAAAGTCCCATGTTGATGGTTCCTCGAGGTACCGAAGACCCGCTTAACCGCTCAAGGTGCTTTTGGTAGGCTTAGCTCGGTATCTAGCACACACGCATACAAATGTAATGTAATATCGTGTCCATCGGCCGTGAGGTACATCGTGATCCGATCATGCTACGATATTTCGCTTGGTCTACCATGATCCCCGAGTGGTCCTCATCCGCTTTAGTACGCTCAATCATGAGAGTGTCAACAGGTCACTAGAATCAAATCCAAATTTCTTCAAAATCTCATTTGCATATTTAGATTGATTTATGAAAATGCCTCCGGACTTTTTGAAATTTGTAATCCCAAGAAAATGACATTTGTCCCATCATTGACATTTGAAATTTGGAACCCATTTCATTTGAAAAACGATCACATTCATTGGGGTCACGAGGCAAATATGATATCATCAACATAAATTTGAACGTGAATTAAATGTTTTCTCGACTTTCTCGTGAACAACGTTGGATCAACGCTCCTTTGTCAATCCTAGATAGAAGAAACTTTGATAGCGATCATACCATGCCCCTGAGCTTGCTTTAAACCATAAAGAGCCTTCTTCAAACGATAAACATGAGTAGGATGCTCTGGATTCACAAAGCCTTCAGTTGTTACGATATAGATGACCCTTTATTATCTCCGTTAAGAAATGCGGTTTTAACGTCCATCCGATAAACAACCATGTTCTTGCTAGCAAGATTAGCCAAGAAGATTCGATCGCCTCGACACGAGCAACTGGAGCAAAAGATTCCTCAAAGTCTATCCCTTCTTCTTGACGATAACCTTTAGCCACTAACCTAGCCTTATTTTTCAAAACATCGCCATGCTCATCAAGCTTCACTTTGAATGTAACGCCCCGACCCGACAAGGGTAAAGGAATCACAAGTAACGGTGTCATATCAAAGCAAACATAAATATCCAAAAGAAATCTTGACATAAATATTGAAATAATTCAAGTCAAAATGACTTCAATACATAGGTCCCAGCGGAAAAATAAACTCCAAATAAAATATCTGAAATATAAAGTCTTAAATGACATCATAAGATCAAAGCTAAATATCTCTAAGGTAAGTCCACTCAAGACTCATCCCAAAGCAAAACCAGCCCAATGCTTAGATACCGCCATGAAGAAAGAAATGCGGCCGAGCTTCAAAAGCCCAAAGGAATGATATACAAGCAAAACGAATACGAAACGAAAATGAATACGAAATAAAGTGAAAGAAAGATAGCAAAATCATAATCATTTCAAAGTACAAATCGTAATAATAGAATAAGTTTTATAGCTAACTACCCGAGCCCGCATAACACCTATCATATCATAATCATTTCATATTCATAATCATAATCACACAAGGCAACATTTGTAGGAGACCCACTGAGTTATGAAGGACGTGTATACACGCAAAGATCAATCATCGATAACATACAAAGATATAACATATAACATATAATGATAATAATGATAATGATCTAGGATGCACCCATACCCCACAAACATATATTGATAATATAATATAACTTGAGCTCATAATGATAATGATAAGGGACGTGGCGTAACTTCACTCTATCGCCTAGAGTCATGTCAAGTGCATCATCGACACGGACATGGAACCCCATGACTAGTTATTATTTTGGCTCGGTGTCAAACTATCTTAGGTCAAATTAGAATGTCAAACCGATATAGATCATACTTTATCAAAGATTAAATCATGTTTTCAAAGTCAAAGTTTTCATATCATATAGTTCAAAATCAAATGTTTTATAATCCAAAATCAAAGTTCGGATAAGCAAAACTCAATTAACAAAATAGGGTTCATAGCAAAGGCTTAGGAAATCCAAATATAAAAGCTAACGAAAAGAAAACGTTATAAGGAACCCTTACTGAAAAGGTCGGAATATCTGTACCTTATTCCAAAGCAAATGATCGAAAAGCAGAAATACGGAAAGCAAAGGATTACTCCTTCTTCACAGAACCTATACACATTAACGGTCGTACATGTTATTTATGATTCCATAATCGTCGAAATGATCTTTTAATATTTTAGGGTTTATAATTAAATAAGACTTAAGTGTTTTATAAACAATATCGTAGATTAAGGTTCATTATGTCATTTATTAAAGTTTAGGGTTAAATGTGAAAATAGTTTAAACGTCATAACTCACACATGAAATAACGAATTAATATACTTAGCTTCAAACCCTAATTGATTCTCATTTATGTTCTAGGGTTTTCTCATTCTTTTAATATCATATTAAGGTGCATTTACTTACATGTTACGTCTTTTAATGACTCGTTACTTAACCTAACACGTCTTGAAAACAATCTTTCCTTTTTATGTTTCACCTTGCACGTTTATGATTTTATGTGACATACAAGTTACTTATTACTCGGATTAATTACACGTTTACACGTTTACAAGTTCACTTGACTTATAATAACGCACGCATATGAGACACGGTTCACATATCAAACTAGGGTTTATGTTTACATGACCTTTACTCGTTTAATACATGTTCAAAAACTCTTTATGTGGTTCGGTTCAACCTAGGGTTTCGGCTAATAGGTTATTACGCAAATCTTAACTCATCTACGTACTTTACATATTCAAGTTATCATGTTTTTATACCTTGGCCGAAACATACACATGGTTCGGTTCACATGCATGTGGTTCGGTCCTTATATACCGACATATTCATGATCCGATTCAATAATACTTATTACGTAACATACTCTTTAATACTTATAAGGTTCATTACATTATGGTTTGCCTTGTTCGGTTCACACGACTCGTCACAAAAGAAAACACAAAACTCGGCTAAACGAAACAAGTTACAATATATTAACGTAAGGTGTAATAAAGAAAGACGAATAAACATGTTTATACCTTAGCTTGTTGGAAACAAAGCTCTCGACACCAAGTCTAGGGTTCGGCCGAGTAGGAGAAAAAGAAAAGAATAGGCAACAAAACTAGGGTTTCAATTTCTTGTAAATGCATTATATTTATAGTGGTATCATTTTTAGTTTAGGGCTTTGGGAGGGTCTTGGGTTTCGGCTTGGTCCAACCGAACACACAACCAAACGCACGCCCATGTGGGCTTCGCCTTGACCCACACGACACAAAACAAACGCCTTGGGCTCTTGGACTCGGCTTGGCACAAAAGAAATGAGCCCATCCAAACAAACGAACGCCCAACGATAGCTTAAACGCTTAAATCTTTCGTCGAACCAAAATCGATCACGCACACACATTCATTAAGTTTTAATTACTCGCAAGTTTAGTTTTAATTTCGTTAAATGATATAAATGTATTTTACGATTTTATAAATTTCGATTCCAAGGGTATTTTAGTCTTTAATCAGTTTTAGATTTTCGTGTTTTACAATTCTTCCCTCTAAAGAAAAATTTTCGTCTCGAAAATTGAAATGAAACGAAACGAAACGAAATGAGAACATACCAAACTATTCAAAGAAATGAGGATAACTAGCTCATCGATCGACCTCGGTTTCCCAAGTAGCCTCATCGCCCTAGGATGATTTTCCAAAGAATCTTAACGAATGGAATGACTTTATTTCTCATGACTCTTTCTTGCCTTTCTAGAATAGCTTCCGATTCTTCGATAAGGACATATCGGATTGAATTTGATCAAACGGATAAGAAGCAACGGTAACGGATGATAGTTGTATCCCTTAGGAGTGATACATGGAAAACGCCATGAACATGCGATAACCGAGGCGGAAGTGCTAATCGACACGAAACTTCTCCTATACGTTCCGAATTTCAAAGGACCGATGAATCAAGGACCGAGCTTGCCCTTGATTCCAAAACGTTCACACCTCTAAATGGAGAAACTTCCAAAATACACGATCTCCAACCCGAAATTCTAAATCACGACGATGCTTGTCGGCATAACTCTTCCGACGAGACCTAGCTTCCTTCAACTTTTCTCTAGCCACAGCTACTTTCTCATTAGTGATCTCAATCATTTCCGGACCTTCAATCAAGCTGCTCACCTACTTCATCCCAACAAGTAGGTGCTCTACATTTCCTCCCATAAAGAAGTTCAAACGGTGCCGCTTTAATGCTAGCATGCCAACTGTTGTTGTATGCAAACTCTACTAAACATAATATTCATCCCGACCGCGGTCCATTCCAAAGCACAAGCCCTTAGCATATCCTCTAAGGTCCAATAGTCCTCTCGATCGACCATCGGTTTGAGGATGAAATGATGTACTAAAATTAAGTCGAGTACCCCAAGGTTTTTGCAAACCCTTCCAAACGCAAGTAAAACGCGGATCTCTGTCGGACATAATAGTTGCCGAGTACCATGAAGTCTAACTATCTCTTGTGAAAAATCTCGCCAATCTACCAATACCATAATCCTTTCTCGATTGGTAAGAAATGAGCGATTTAGTTAGTCGATCAACAACTACCCAAATCGCATCATGCTTCTTCCGAGTAAGAGGTAGTCCACCACAAAATCCATAGATATCTTATCCCACTTCCATGTTGGAATATCCATTACCGTAATAATCCACTAGCCCTTTGATGTTCAATCTTAACTCACGACAAATCATACACTTCGACACAAACGTCGCCACATCTTGCTTCATGCCATTCCACCAAAAGTATCGCTTCAAATCCCTTTACATCTTGGTAGAACCAGATGGATAGTGAAAGGAGAACTATGAGCTTCACCATAACTTTCTCAATGGCACCGATCATTGGGAACACAAAGCCTATCTTCATACCATACAATCATCATTATCAACCTTAAACTCCGCTCGCTTACCTTCTTCAACATTTTGCGCCATGCCCCACGCTCACCATCATCTTTCGAGCTTCTTTAATTTGCAAGATAAGGTTCGACTCCACCTTCATACTAGCCCAAGATCCATCAAACCCGCACACATAGCTCAACATCCAAACTCTCTAAGTCACGAATAATCCTAGGCTCAATCTCGATACTTGCAAGAATGCTCGATTTCCGCTAAGTCACAAGAACTACATTAGCCTTACCGGATGGTAAATAATATTGGTGTCATAATCCTTAAGAAGTTCTAACCATCTTCTTTGTCTCATATTAAGTTCCTTCCGAGTGAAAATATACTTGAGACTCTTATGATCGGTGAATATATCACACGCCTCCATACAAGTAATGTCTCCGGATCTTCAACGCGAACACCACCGCAGCCTAACTCAAGGTCATGAGTTGGGTAATTCTCCTCATAAGGTTTTAGTGCCTCAAGCATAAGCTATTACCTTCCATGTTGCATCAAACACATCCTAATCCTTTCTTAGATGCATCATTGTAAATTTGAAATCCTCAGAACTGGATGGAAGATTCAAAATAGGAGCGGACACCAATCTCCATTTCAACTCTTCAAAACTCTTCTCTCGCTCATCCGTCCATACAAACTTTTCACCTTTCCTCATCGGTTGGGTTAGGGGTAGAGCTAAGCGAGAGAAACCTTCAACAAAACGTCTGTAGTAACCAAAGAAGTCCTAGAAAACCCCGACCTCGACCATCGTCGAGGTCTTGGCCATTTAGTGATAGCCTCAACTTTAGACGGATCCATGGTGATACCATCGCCAGATACAATATGACCAAGGAAAGCGATTTGTCTTAACCAAAACTCGACTTCAAAAATTTGGCGTACAACTTCTTCTTCCTCAAAATCTCCAAAACTATACGAAGATGTTCTTCATGCTCTTCTTCGACTTGGAGTAAACTAAAATGTCGTCGATGAAAACGATAACTAACTTATCGAGGAACTCATGGAAAACACGATTCATTAGATCCATAAACACAAAGAAAGCATTTGTCAAACCAAAAGGCATAACGAGGAATTCATAATGACCATATCCGTACGAAACGCGGTCTTAGGAACATCTTGCTCCTTCACACGAGTCGATGATAACCGGACCTCGGATCAATCTTGAAAGAACTTAGCTCCTTGCGCTTGATCAAACAAATCATCAATACGCGGCAGAGGATAACGGTTACGAATGGTAATACGATTGAGTTCACGGTGAGTCGATACATAGACGCATGCTTCCATCCTTCTTCTTCACAAACAAGACAGTGCACCCATGGAGAAACACTGGTCGAATAAATCCATTTTCTATCATCTCTTGCACTGCTCCTTCAACTCCTTCATTCTACAGTGCCATGCGACACGGAGCCTTCAAATCGGTTCAAGACTGTGAATTAACTCAATGCTAAACTCAACTTCTAGTCTGGGAAGACCGGGGAGTTCATCGAGAAAAACGTCGGTGAATTTGCAAACAACAGAAAGATTTTCAATGTTAGGACTCTCCAAATATGTGTCCTTAACAGATGCTAGAAAACCTTGGCATCCATGAGCAATCATGGTCCGTGCCTTCATAGCAGAAATGAGCTTAACAGATTTGAGAGGTTGAGAACCATGATAAACGAATTCAGGATGTTTTACGTCTCCAAAGATCACAGTTCAAGCATGGCAATCAATTGAAGCTCTATGATAAGCCAACCAATCCATGCCTAGAATGATATCAAAGTCGACCATATCGAGAGGATACAGATTTGCAAAGTTTAATACGATCATCAAAACGAAGAGGACACTTAACGATTTATGATCAATGATCATGTGGTTTTTCATAGGCGAGAAATCGATAAGTGATTTGTTAATGGTTTGGGCTTCATATTTAATTTCTTAGCAAATGTGACAGATATAATGGAGTGTGTGGCACCGTATCAAATAAAATGAAGATGTAATAATCATCAATGAAAAGAGTGCCCGTAATGGTACTCAAGTGCGCTCCACCGATTCCGAGTAGTAGCATAAACACGCCCAGAGTAGTCGGCTTGATGTAGTTTCCGTGAATCACCGGGTTCTTCTTAGGGCAATCCTTGATCTTGTGAGTAGTGGAGCCACAAGCAAAACAACCACCATGGCCTTGAAACACTGTCTCGGATGAGCCTTTCCACAAGTAGTACAAATAGGTGGGGAGGCAAAACCTCACCGTCTTTGTCGACTGTAAGATCCTCAAGCACGACCCGATTTGATCCTCGGTGATCGATCCTTGTTGTAACCGGTTATTGTTACCTTGGTTCGACGGTCATTTCCATTCTTACAAGCATTTCTATTATCTTGACCCTCGTCTCGGCGCCCAGAGTCAACATTCCTTCCCGATCGACCCCACGATCATAACTCCTATCCATTTGACCTCGAATCATAACTCCCGCCGAGTTCCCTTATAGTCATTGCCTTGAGTCCTACCTTGAATCCGATCACCATCGCGATTACGCTTGTTGGAACCCAAACCTCATGAAAGATCTCAATGTTACGAGTGCGCCATTGCAGCCGACACATTCTCATACTCAATATTAAGCGATCGGTCCAACACCCACTTCTTCGGCCCCCACTTGAAGTGCTTAGCTTGACGCCTACCATCTCCAAAGAATCGCTCCCACAAAACTTACCAACCTCATAAACCTACTCATGTACTCATTGGAATTCTCATGATCAAGTCGGTAGATTGCCCGATAATCCTTCTCATACCTTTTGTCGTCAAAGATCGTGGAAGTAATTATAGAAGATAGTCCAAACTCACCAGTACAAGTAACAAAGAAAAGCATCTCCTCCTCTTGCTTGTTTGAGTGCCTTCCACCAATTCAAAGCATCACCTTCCAATTTAAAGGCGCCAAACGAGTCTTAAACTCGCTCCACAACCCAAGACTTCAAACAACTTCTCAATATGAGTGATCCGGTCCTCGGCCTCGGTGGGAGTAAGAAGGTGCTAAACGAAAGAGGCTTGAGCTACCAAACGCCGAGCCAAGTGTGAATGCCGACGGTTGATTTCCTCCACCACCACCAAGCACCACCGACATTCGAATGTTGTTGATCACTGCTCCATCATCTCGTGTAGTAAGGCCGGGAAAAGAGTGTTGAGAGCATTAGAAATCGCAAAGATCAATGTTAATAGCATCATCGCTCCATCCGCGCTACGGTAGTGCAATTGAACCATCCGAACGATATTCAAACGATTAGCAAAATGAACAAAGGTGAGATACGAAATGGAAGTACGCAGAAGGAATCCTAGAGTCTACCCAAATCCTCACAGTCAAATCCTAAGCTCTAAGGGTCTCAAAACCTAGGCTCCATATGTCACAGTCCCGACTACAAGTCGAAACTGGCTCGATACCATAAATTGTAACGCCCGACCCAACAAGGGTAAAGGAATCACAAGTAATGGTGTCATATCAAAGCAAACATAAATATCCAAAAGAAATCTTAACATAAATATTGAAATAATTCAAGTCAAAATGACTTCAATACATAGGTCCCAATGAAAAATAAACTCCAAATAAAATATCCGAAATATAAAGTCTTAAATGACATCATAAGATCAAAGCTAAATATCTCTAAGGTAAGTCCACTCAAGACTCATCCCAAAGCAAAACTCAACTCAATGCTTAGATACCGCCATGAAGAAAGAAATGCGGCCGAGCTTCAAAAGCCCAAAGGAATGATATACAAGCAAAACGAATACGAAACGAAAACGAATACGAAATAAAGTGAAAGAAAGATAGCAAAAATCATAATCATTTCAAAGTATAAATCAGAATAATAGAATAATTTTTATAGCTAACTACCTCGAGCCCAGACACACCTATCATATCATAATCATTTCATATTCATAATCATAATCACACAAGGCAACATTTGTAGGGGAGACCTACCTGAGTTATGAAGGACGTGCATGTACGCATCATCAATCATCAGATAACATACAACATATAACATATAACATATAACAGATAACAGATAACAGATCTAGGATGCACCCATACGCCCCACAAACATATATTGATAATATAATATAACTTGAGCTCATAATGATAACAGATAAGGGACGTGGCGTAACTTCACTCATCGCCTAGAGTCATGTCAAGTGCATCATCGACACGGACATGGAACCCCATGACTAGTTATTATTTTGGCTCGGGTGTCAAACTATCTTAGGTCAAATTAGAATGTCAAAACTGACATAGATCATACTTTATCAAAGATTAAATCATGTTTTCAAAGTCAAAGTTTTCATATCATATAGTTCAAAATCAAATGTTTTATAATCCAAAAATCAAAGTTCAGATAAGCAACAGCTCAATTAACAAAATAGGGTTCATAGCAAAGGCTTAGGAAATCCTAATATAAAAGCTAACGAAAAGAAAACGTTATAAGGAACCCTTACTGAAAAGGTCAGAATATCTGTACCTTATTCCAAAGCAAATGATCGAAAAGCAGAAATACGGAAAGCAAATGATTACTCCTTCTTCACAGAACCTATACACATTAACGGTCGTACATGTTATTTATGATTCCATAATCGTTAAATGATCTTTTAATATTTTAGGGTTTATAATTAAATAAGACTTAAGTGTTTTATAAACAATATCGTAGATTAAGGTTCATTATGTCATTTATTAAAGTTTAGGGTTAAATGTGAAAATAGTTTAAACGTCATAACTCACACATGAAATAACGAATTAATATACTTAGCTTCAAACCCTAATCGATTCTCATTTATGTTCTAGGGTTTTCTCAATCTTTTAATATCATATTAATGTGCATTTACTTACATGTTACGTCTTTTAATGACTCGTTACTTAACCTAACACGTCGTGAAAACAATCTTTCCTTTTTATGTTTCACCTTGCACGTTTATGATTTTATGTGACATACAAGTTACTTATTACTCGGATTAATTACACGTTTACACATTTACAAGTTCACTTGACTTATAATAACGCACGCATATGAGACACGGTTCACATATCAAACTAGGGTTTATGTTTACATGACCTTTACTCGCTTAATACATGTTCAAAAACTCTTTATGTGGTTCGGTTCAACCTAGGGTTTCGCTAATAGGTTATTACGCAAATCTTAACTCATCTACGTACTTTACATATTCAAGTTATCATGTTTTTATACCTTGGCCGAAACATACACATGGTTCGGTTCACATGCATGTGGTTCGGTCCTTATATACTCGACATATTCATGATCCGATTCAATAATACTTATTACGTAACATACTCTTTAATACTTATAAGGTTCATTACATTATGGTTTGCCTTGTTCGGTTCACACGACTCGGTCACAAAAGAAAACACAAAACTCGGCTAAACGAAACAAGTTACAATATATTAACGTAAGGTGTAATAAAGAAAGACGAATAAACATGTTTATACCTTAGCTTGTTGGAAACAAAGCTCTCGACACCAAGTCTAGGGTTCGGCCGAGTAGGAGAAAAAGAAAAGAAGAGGCAACAAAACTAGGGTTTCAATTTCTTGTAAATGCATTATATTTATAGTGGTATCATTTTTAGTTTAGGGCTTTGGGAGGGTCTTGGGTTTCGGCTTGGTCCAACCGAACACACAACCAAACGCACGCCCATGTGGGCTTCGGCTCTTGACCCACACGACACAAAAACAAACGCCCCTTGGGCTCTTGGACTCTCGGCTTGGCACAAAAGAAACGAGCCCATCCAAACAAACGAACGGCCCAACGTATTAGCGAAACGTTTAAATCTTTCGTCGAACCAAAATCGATCACGTACACACATTCGTTAAGTTTTAATTACTCGCAAGTTTAGTTTTAATTTCGTTAAATGATATAAATGTATTTTACGTATTTTATAAGTTTCGATTCCAAGGGTATTTTAGTCTTTAATCAGGTTTTAGATTTTCAGGTTTTACATTGAAGATCCACTTAAGAGCAATGATCATAGCACAATCTGGAGCTGGTACTAATTCCCATACATCTAATCGATCAAACTCATGAATTTCATCTTGCATGGCATTGAACCAGTTGTCTTCATTCATAGCAGTTTTAACATCTTTAGGTTCGATCTTTGAGAGTACGGAGTTAAAGAAGCACCATAAGGCATCACTAGCAAGTCGTTTACAGTGGATACCGGACGAGAAGGGTTTCAATGATGTTATCCAATGGGTGATCATGTGTCCATTTTCTAAGATGTTCATGTGGTTGTGGTTGTGGAACCAAAGTAGCGTAATCGATGTCTCCCGATGAAGATGGTTCGATGATGATCCAGAGCCAATATATTTTCAAATGGAGCATCTTCTGGAGTAGCAAAGGATTAACTTCATCCCGTGAATCGAAGCATTTCCATGATGTACATTGGATGATTGAAGATTTATTGATGAAACAGATTGATCGAAGCAGCGCTTCTTAGCTTAATGACATCGACGCTGAAGGATTGACTTCATTGAAAGAGATAGAAGCAGCCTCTGTTGAAGGAGTTGACAATTCAATAGAACTTGGCTCACAGTCTTCATCAAACATAGGATCAAACAATTTCTTCAAATCATCTTCAGATGGAGGTACATATGGAGTTGCTGGAGAAGATTTTGGTACAAGAGATGAACCAATGGGACTGTTTTGAAGTACGGGTCCTGAATTGGATTGTCCAGGAGCCATTTGACCGGTCAGCTCATCAAACGTAACGTGAATAGTTTCCATTATGTTTCGGGTCCTCTTTTTGTAGATTCGGTATCCTTTTCTATTTGGTGCATATCCTACAAAAACTCCAATGTCTGCGTTAGCTCTTAGTTTACCTAAATCTTGACCATCATTCGTAGGATAGCACAAAGCACCAAATATACGAAGGAATGAGAGATTAGGTTTTCTGTTGTGAACAAGTTCATATGGAGTTTTTCCATGAACAGTGTGAATTAGGGATCGATTTTGTGTGTAGCATGCAGTGGCAATGGCTTCACCCCAGAGAAACATTGGAACCTTTGAGTAAATCAGCATTGTTCTTGTGGCTTCCACAAGAGTTTGAGTTCGTCTTTCAACTACACCGCTCGTTGAGGAGATCGTGGAACACTTCTTTGATGACCGATTCCACACTTTCATAAAATTTACTAAGTTTTTGTTAACAAACCCGCCCATTGTCTGTTCGGATGATTCGGCAGCTTTGTTAAGACGAACCTCAGAAATGTTTGATGAGTTTGATGATGATATCCGAGTTTCATCCTTTGTCCTTAAGAACTTGACCCGGTGAATCTAGAGTAATCATCAACCACAACTAACACATATTTCTTCCCAAAGATATTATGCACTCTCATGGGTCCACATAAGTCCATGTGAATTGTATGAAGAACTTCGTAATGTAGTTTGTAGGTTTGGGTTTATGGGCATACTTTTGCTTTTTCCCAATTGGCATGTCGAACAAAGATGATCCTTTTCATACTTAAGTCTAGGTAAACCTACAACCAAGTCCTTTCCGAGAGATCATTGATGGTGTCAAGTTCAAGTGATTGAGACGACGATGCCATAACCATGACTTTGTTTTGAAGCCTTTGACAACAAGCAAATTGGATAAGACTTCATCATATCATCGATAGAGATGGTGTATAGATTTGAACCTCGTGTTCCTCTTAAAAGTTCCTTACCATCAAGTTCTCTAATCGAAACAGTATGTTTTCCAAGGCTACTTCTAGATCGTAATCATAGAATTGACCAACGAGAGAACAAGGTTATGACCAAGACCTTCCACATAATACACTCGGAGATAACACTTTCACCAACAACATAATCTCCATAGCCCATAATTGCACCAAAATGATCGCTTCGAATCTAACATTCCGATGAATTTGCTCACAAAGTTCATGAGCCGCGACCGGTTTCCAAATATATGCTTGGAGCGGCTGAGTCCGGTACCACGTAACGATTTGAACGATCCGCAGTTGAACATGCACAAGAATGGATAATCGGATAATTGGGATCCCATGCAAGAATGGGTTCCATTTGGTTAGTAATAGTGATTGGAACACCCACATCGTAGATAGAAACATTCATATCGTAAATTGAAGCAATGGAATCATTATGAATAGATGCAAGACTAGTGTCCGATTTGCCCTATTCAAAGTATGTTCACTTCTTAAGGTAATAATTCTACCAGTAGGCATCCATTTTCTAGTGGGCATTGTCTGATTATCCTTATGGCCAATAGGTATCCATTGATAACCTATCTTTCTAAATGTTCTTCCTGTGGGTTTCCACTGTTTTCTAACTTTCTTTCTCTTTTGCCTTTTAGCCTTCTTAGTTCGATTTTTAGCATTAATAATTTTAACTGGGCAATCGACAACATTTGACAAGACATTCATACCACATTCACGATTAGTAACAGAAACCACACAATCATCATTACAAGTTTTTTCAAAATTAGCAGCGGAATTCGAATTAATTACAGTACGCTTATAGCAAATACTAGAATCAACACGATTCGTTTTATTTAACTCAAACTTAGTGTTCCTAGGGTGATCTTCTACTTTCTTCCAATGCACATTCTTAGCTTGCGAGGTCCTATCATTCCTTGTATTATCTTGAGACTTTGACTTACTCGCTTTAATGTCATCAAGTTTACTCTGTAGAGGAATGGGAACATTAGTTGGTTTTGCTAAATTGTGCATTTCCTGTTTAGATGTGCTGGGATCTGAACTATTTGAAGGCACATTAAAGTTCACTTTCTTAATAGTAGAAGTGCTGGGAATTGAACTCCTATAGGGCACACTCGAGTTCACATTCTTAGCACTAACAGATTTGGAATCTGAACTACTTGAAGGCACACTAAGGTTCACGTTCATATCATTTGGCATTGAATGACTTGCATGCTTGGCACTAGGCATTAAACAAGGAATCAAAGGATTGACTTGCTCACCTAAGGATTTAGGGCATATTGTAATTAAGCATTCTAGAAGTTCTTGAGATCGTTTGGCATATAAGCATGCATGACCAATTGCATTATCAAGTGGTTTCTCTAACTTATCCTCTTCTACAATCTCACAGAGACATTCTAGGCTATCCTTAAGATATGAGAAATATGTTTGAATTGCCGCTTGTTATTCCTAAGATGAGGAGGAACATATTTCATGCACAAAGCATATTTATTACGACATGCCCCTTTTAAGCTCCATTCTCCCCATTGGTCATTGGCATTTTCCCTTTTACCTGACTCTTAAGATTCTCAATTTCCTTTTGCAACGAGGTTATATTTTCGTTATTTTTGTTACGAGTGACTTTAATTGACTCAAATAACTCATTGAAATGACGTTTAACCTTTTCATTTTCTTCTAGAAAACTCTCATTTTCCTTTTGTAAGGCATTAACCAGTTTTGAAGATGAAAATTTTGAGAATTTCGAGAATCTAAAGGAGGAGGCATTTGGGAGCTAGTCATATTGTTCTTTTCAGCCTTTAATTGAGAGATTTGGGCTTTCAACTTTCTGATCGTGTTATAGTGAGTTTGAATATGTTCGTCACGTTTTTTTAGTTCAAAAACTGCATCAAACTCTGGAACATCCGAGGATATCTTGATGTTTGAGGTTTTAACATTTTCTTTAAGATGTTGATATTTTAGTTGCCAGTCAAAATGTTCAACTTCTAGCTTAGAAAATGTTTGACCAAATTATCGTGATCATCCTGTTCAATTTTATCACTTAGTTTAGAGTTTTGATTTCAAGTTCAATGACACGATCATGGGAGACTTTCAACGCAGCAGATAATTCATGAAATTGAGAAGCGATAATAGAGCAATTAGTAGCGAGATAAAACACATCTTGAGAGATACATTCGAGATCGATTCTCATTTAAGGTATGCAAGTTCTTCCTCTCAATTTCATTATATTTTAATGCCCGCTCATAGTCACTAATTTCAATTATCATTGCATCAAATTCTTTTTCCATCCCTTTAATATCTCGTATCCATCCCCTTTTAAGACTCTCGAATTGATCTTTAATTGTTTAAAGAAAGTCATGAATTCAGTTAAATAACATTCTTTTGTTTGTTCAAAACCCTTTCCCTTGATTATCCCGGAGGTGTGATTCTTTTCTTACAAGTTTTCTCAAAATCAAAAATAATTGAAAGATCACATATTGACTAATTAAGGTCTTGCTCTTAGTGGCAATAATTCTAGGAACTAAATGCATTGGTGTATTGGGAGGATACACGTCATTGCAGCATTCTCCTAAGGGAGGGTTTGTATCAACAATATTTTCACTTTTGCTTATCTAAGTCCTTTTCCAAAACACTTGTTCGGTATTAACAAAGTTTCGTGCTTAAACTTGTTTAAGGAAATCCAATTTTCCTTTTTGTAATCATGGGGTTTCATCATTATGTTATTCTTTTTACATTCGGGATCATCTAGCTTCTTATTCATTTTCTCCTAGATGCATCATCTAATTTTCTATCTTCCTCGGTGCACTCAACGCAACTAGGTTTCTGTCTAGGCTTAAGGATTTCATTACCATCATAAATTACATTTTGAGTCGCTTTAGCTATCTTTCCGTACTCGTGGTTGGGTTTATCTATGATGGGAACACTATGTTTATCGCTTAAAACTCTACGCTTAGTGACCATGTGAGCGGTTTGAATGGTATTCCTTGTACGTACAACTTATTTTCAAGCTTGTTTTTCAAGGTTTTTAGATTAGAAAAATCATTCAAAAGTTTTGATTCCTTAGCACCGAATTCTTGCTTAAGCATTTTAACATTTTCTTGAAGTTCTTGTTTTGCTTAGCGCTTTAGAAAGCTTTTCTTGTAAGGAGTTTAACTCTTGTTTTAATACTTCTTCTCTAAACCTACTTTTTCTAATAGTTGTACGCATTTGGTCATCCATTTCCGCTCACGAGTGGTTAACTCAAACTTAGCTCGTTGTTCATAAATGGCAACTCGCTCTTTATAAGCATTAAGTTCGAGATAACAGAATCATCGGGGCACATGCGGTGTATTCATAAAAACATAGTCATTGTTGATCGCAGAAGATGCATCACTTGGTACAACTTCACTTTCACTTTGTTTCACATATTGATCATATGGGACAACATTGATATTACATATTTTCAATATTTGATTCAATAGTTTCATTGATTGTACTTTGTCATGCATCTTTTGCACATCAAAGATCATCGTATAGTTTTAATACCTCCGAGATGAGTTTGTTTTGGATGGGATAGCTTGTGGTGAAGATGAGACCTTAGGAGAAACCATTGGAGAAATGCTAGCCATAAAATTGTGTGTGCAGAGGTCCATCATCCACATCGAGTCGTATGCATCACAATCAACGACTTGAAAGGCATTCGATGATTGTGACCTATCTCCGAATTAGCCGCTCATCCACATCTCGCATCATAGGTCTTGGCATTGCCTCTCGAAGAAACAACAACTCCTCGTCATCCAAAGCAACACCATTATCCCGAGCTTGTACACGCAACATCTTATCTCTCAAGTATTCTCGCATTTCGTGGACGTTTTGGAGATGTTCGGTTCCTAGCAATGTGTCCTTCACCAACACAGCTTGTAGCATTTGATTGGTTTAGCTTGTCCTTGATTTCCATTCCTTCCCGATTCTCGATTTGCTACATATCCTCTACCAGCTCCACCTCTTCCTTGTTCGCATCGCCTTTCTTGAACTGGCCGCACCATAACCTTCCCATCTCGGCGGTGGCTTGATTGTGTAGATTGGATGCGCTCGAGATTGTTGTTGGTGTGTGGAAGAGAGTTCATGTTTTGACTAATCGGAGAGAGCCATTGATTAATGAAGTTTCCACGTGTGCATCAAAGATCGACTTGTTTGAACATAGGATCGGGAATGAGTTTGTGATTACCATTACCCATAGGTATGACTTGAGATGCCTTGGTGGTAATACCAACATTGGTGTAGAAAGTTGAGAATCATTAGGTGAGCTTGATTCTCCCCGATTGGTTTTGAACCGCTCTAGAATCCTTTTCTCAAACATAGCATGCCTCTCATTCTCAAGAAGGAAAGCATAGAGTTGCTCATAGTTTGTATTCTTCAATCCTTTGGTTAGCTTCACGGAGATGACAAACTTGTGCCACTCGGGATTCATGTTGTTTACTTAATTTTGAGTTCGGTGAATGTTTGGCATGGTCATTTTGATGTTCCTCGTATCGCTCACAAGCTTATGGAATCTCACATAGTACTCATAGACACTCTCATCCGGTCTCATCTTGAAGTGCTCAAAGTCATCATATAGTTGTGATTCTCTGTCTTCAACAGCTAATTCGGAACCCGAGAGAAGCATCTTGACATTATCCCACACCGCCTTGGCTTCGTGTTGTGATTGATCGACTTGTAGATATCCTTTGGAAGACCTTGAAGTATGATGTTAGAAGCCCCGATATCAAGATCGAATCTCTTTTCTCCTTATCATCGAGCTCATCATATGTCTTTGGTCCGCTCTATTCCATATATCATTATTCCATCCGCAATTTGTATCAATTAAGTCTCTAGTAGTCTCAACCCGATAAGGTCCTTCATCGATTGACTTGAGAATGTTGACCCCATTTTCCTTTCCAAGACGATGCATACCGATTCTTTGAGCCCATGAATCATAATCGTTATGTCAAGCATAGGTGGACGAGTATCGACCCGCCGCTTGAACGTCCTCAACTACGGAAGAAACAATAGTAGGAACGATGTTTGCCATGATTACAAGTTCTACGGATTTTACAATTCTTTGATTAAACCGGAAAATGATTCTTTCACGGATTTTACTAAACCAAAAGAACAACCGTAAGAATGTATTACGAAGAAGTGACAAGTAGCGAAACACACAACTCGCTTAGTTATCAACTCGCTAAACAACCAACTCGCTCAAGGAGACAACTCGCTTAAGGAATCAACTCGCTAAATAGCTAAGTCGCATTAGCATCAACTCGCAACACTGTCAACACGCTTAAAGGAACAAGTCGCTAAATAGCCAACTCGCTTTAGTATCAACTCGCAAGACACACAACTCGCTTAGAACCCAAGTCGCATGAAAATCAACTCGCTAAATAGCCAAGTCGCATATACTAACTCGCATACAGAAACAAAGCAACTCGCTTAGAAGAAAAACAAGTCCGAGACTCAACTCGCTTCGTCCTATCTTCACAAATAACCACTTTATCAATCAAAAACAACAAAACCACAATGATTTAAGCCTTCCAATTCAAAACATAAACACATATGATGATCCTAAACACAAAAGTACAAGCAAAATTCAAACTTTAACACTAGAATTTGTCCAAATGAATCCAACTCTTCTAAACACTTAATACCCCAAAAACCTTATGAAATCCACCAAAACAAAGAGCATAAAAGATGAGTGATCAAACTATGGCTCTTGATACCAATTGTAAGATATAGGATTTCACTAACACATCATATCAATAACATATGGGGCGTTCGCAATAGTTTAGAGAGAGAAAGTTCTAGAGAGAGAAATGGAAGAGAGTTGGGAACTATGTGAAACAAAGAAAAATAGTATTGAGCTCCAACCTCTACCTTGGGAGGTAGAGGTATTTATAGTGTCTTACAAATAAACGCCACCTACGGGTGTGGATCGTGCATACGGTGGGTAAAGACCCGTCCGTCCTCACGGTGTTACTTAACAAACTACTAACTAACATATCATAACTATGACTACGAGCTTTCTATTGAATGCTTATACTTGAGGTGACCGACTCTTTAACGACTAAATTTTTGAATTCCTAACATTATTCGTGATACCTGGCTACATATACATACACAATACGCATCTTTTGCACTTTTGCAACAGTTATGAGTAAATATAGCCGATTATCATGCACAAAACTAACAATAACGCTACTAAAAACATGTTCATTTTAGGCATTATCACAATCTTAACATTATGTAAGAGATGCCATGTGGCCTTGTTAGTTTTTGCTTGAATGAAGTTGTCAAATGCTAAATTTAATGTAAATACAAGAATGTTGTGTCATGTAATCTTTAGAGTGTAGATAACTAGTCTGAAACAACCCTAGTAAATTGAACCTTTTTTGTACCATTTAAAATTGACATGTTTAATTGGATCATTTAATAAAAACCTAGTGCGCGTTAGTGGCTCCTTAAATCATTACTACTACTATCTTTATTGTTTCATAACTAATGTATACATCACCACTAGCAAACAACATTAGTTCACATGATTAAGAATAAACAATAAATCGTGACTAGTAGATGTATGTGTTTATAAAGAAATACCTGGGTGAATGGTGATTGTGAAGGACGCAGAAATTTAAGAGGTATGCATCCATTTTTGTAGATAACACTTTCAGTTTTTTAAATGTTAAAAGAGAAAAATAGAATTCTTATCTTTTCTGAACAAAAAGCATGGCAATGAAATGGAGATCAATAAATATACAAGTCAAACATTTAGAAGTCAGATAGATTTTGAGATGAAACTCCAAAATGAAACATTCCCACATAGCAGGTAATAAAGAAATGCAATAGTTTATACTTTATACTTATGCGTAGTTCTTTGAAATATGTGTTGCTATCTTTCATTTCATGAGGATCTCATCCATTGTAAATCCTTGTGTACACACATATATCAGCAATTATGAACATATAAAAGTTGCTTTATTGCCTTAGTTTACTCAATAATCAGAAACTAAAACTATGGTATCATGTGTCGTTAACAAAATAGTTTGCTTCCACTCTTATACTGCAAATCTTATATATAGATTTACAAGAACACATAAGAATGTACATATCAGAAACCATGAACAGATACACATTTTGGTTCAGGATCACAGTGTTCGTGGATGGGTTAATTAACTCTTCATCCGGATACTCATCCAGATACTGCTTTATAATCTCTCGTTCACTGGTTGTGATGTCAAAGTCATTAATGCCCAACCTCATCAAAAAAATATCACTTGCGCTCTCTGGGTCTTCACCAACAACCTGCACCAGTGAAAAAATGCGCTAGTAACAACCAATGTGTAATGTTCCCCTTTATACTACAAGTAATATTTACCTTTATGATGCACTAATCATTCTTATAGATGCCCTGATATCTACCTTTTCGATGCACTAATTATACACATAGATGCCCTAATATCTACCATTTTCATCCATTTTCAATCTGTTTGCTTATAAGCGATCAACTTGGTTGAGAAGAAAAGATAGCTACAAATAATCATTGAAGGGTCAAATGGGTCGCCAGATCTTAAAGTTTTTAAACACGCTCATTACTTTTTATTAAAAATAATCCAAAAAAGTGCCCAAAAAAGTTTGCGAATCACCCTGACCCATAAAAAAAACTACTATATATGAAACCTATAGCCACACATCAGCAAAACATAAACAACATACCATTTCGTAGTTACAAAATGAGATTATAAGAAATCTCGTCTTTTCAAGCCTTGTACCTCTTTAGAGTCTGGGAATTAACCATTGCAGCCTGCACATGCCATGCAGGCTATTTAGCGTGAAAATTATATGCATAAAAACCTCCTGTTACTTTATTAAAAACCTCTAGTCAATGAATAGGTTTTATGAGAATAGATTATTACTAGCACACTAACTCCTGACATCCACACTTCAATATCAGCAGATGATTTAGAAGGGACACCCGCACCTGTATCCACCACCACAATAAGCTTCTGCTCATGCTTGACAGAAAATTGGAAGACAAGTGTTTTATCCTTGTTGCTGAATTCATGGTATTCGGCTAAAATGGTGTAACATCTATAGTCTCCACATGTCTGAATAAGAGGACCTTTTGATCAAGACAGTGTATTTGCAGCAAGGTATGTGTTAAACTTAATAGATTATTGACTGTTATACTAGCCTTCTTAAATTTTGACACATCACCACTGAGACAATCTTATTTGGCAAAAAGCTCATTGCTGAGCAACTCTTCAGCAATAGAATCTGAAATACAAGAACGCCCATGCTGAACATTATACTCAGATCCTGATAGATGAAGTTCATAGCTGATACAAACATGCTCCTAACATAAGAGTAAGGTGCTAACATGTTTCATCACATCTGATCTTAGTGTGAAGTTGGTCCCTGGAATCACAAATATCTCATTTATGAAGGATGATCATAGTGTTTCAAAGTTAGCTATACAAACTATGCATATATTAGAGTATGCGTGCAAAATGGTAGTGGATCAAAAGTATTTACAACGATGCACTAATCTTACAAATGGATGCCCTAATATCTACCTTTTAATGCACTAATCATTATCATAGATGCCCTAATATCTACTTTTTCGATGCACTAATCATATATATAGATGCCCTAATATCTACCATTTTCAACCCGTTTGCTTATGAGCGATTTGGGTTGATAAGAAAATATACCTAAAAATAATCATTAAAAGGTAAACTTGGGGTGAATGGGTTGCTAAATCTTAAAGTGTTTAAAGACGCTCATTATAATTGATTCATCTTGTTCTTAAGGTTTCATTCTTGTTTGCAAGTTAATGTGATCAACGCAAAGATGTAAAGAAAACATATTTCTAGTAGACAATGTGGCATTATATACATATTAATGTATGATATTAAAAATGAAAAGAGGACTTCTATAATTATCGTACCGTAAAACCAACAAATGTGAGACCGCTTTCCATTACATCCCTGTCCATGTTTCTTGCTTCACTTACCTATAACCAATGAACAAAAAAAAAAAATGACCATGTGAGCAAAAAGTACAAACGCCAAAAACAAGGCAGCAAAAAAGGAAGGAATATTACCATCATATCAGGAAGAGGCTTATATGCTAAAGCCAGGACACAAGATCATTTCCGTGTGTATTTCTTGTAGGTGCTTACATAAAATTCTTGTACATCATTTAATCTTTCTTGGATGGTCTCTGGTGCAACCTGAAATTACAACATGCCATATTTTACTTTACAAAAGTACACAAAGTCCTATGGTGCAGGTGCACAAAATGGACAGTACAAATAAGTGGTATATGCTATCTTATGACCATCATATTTGATATTAATATTTTACATACCTTCACAAAAGGCATAAAATTGCCCTTTTGTACGAACAACTGCCATCCTTTTCAAGTGAGACGCAAAGTGATGTCTTTGAACAATTTAAATAGTAATCTCACCTCCGCTGCAAACAATGCAAAAAAAATGATTTCAAATTACAAAAAAGTTCATTAAAAAACATAGAGAATGCAGAAAGTTCGCTTCCCCTTATGTGTTTATTGATGCCCTAAATTTTTCACTTGATGCACTAACCATACACTCTCGATGCCTTACTTTTGTAACATGATGCCCTAATACGTTCATTGATGCACTAACCATACCAAAAAATTAATTGTTGATGCCTTAATCAAACAAATAGATGACTTCATCTATATCGCGATGCACAATATTTCAAACGATGCCTTAAACATACAAATGGATGCCCTAATCAAACTAATAGAAATCAAACTAATGAATCACAATTCACAACAATAACAGCCAAAAGAGCATCAAACTATATCACAATTCACAATTCGATGCCCTAATTTTACACAAATCGATGCCGTAATTTTATCTTTTAAACCTCCAAAATCGATGCCCTAATTTTAATTTTAAAACCTCCAAAATTGATGCCATAATTTTACATGAATTCACAATTATAAGAAGAAAAAAATAAGCTTAAAATCGATGCCTTAACTTTATACAAATTCACATTAATAAGAAAAAAATAAGCTTAAAATGTACATACAACCTGAATAAATTTGTGATAAAGAAATTATCCAGTATCACAAAATCACGCAACTCAAATCGCATCTTAAATCATTGTGATTCCACTTAAAATGTACATACAACCTGAATAAGCTTTATGTTTTTTCAGATTTGGGCGTCGGTGTGACGGTGGCGGCGTGAAGAATAACGTGGTGGAGGAGAGAAGACAGTGGCGCCGGTGGTGGTGGTGGTGGTGGTGGTGGTGAGAGAGTGTGTGTGTTTTGAATCAGGAGAGAAGTCGTAACTCTATGTGTGTCTCTGAATCTGTATTTGTTTGCATTGTTTCAAATGTTACCCTGAAGTTTTGATTGTTATCAAAATCTACTCTGTAAACTTTTTTCTCACTTTTCTCTCTAATTACACTTTTCTCTAGAACCGGATCCGGTTCTAGAGAAAAGTGTAATTAGAGAGAAAAGTGAGAAAAAAAGTTATAGGGACGAGTTTGATAACATTGGAAAGATCAGGGTGAAAAATGAAAATAAAATAAAAAACACGGATAACACACACCAAACACGCTTTCTCAGATCAAACACACACACACACACCACACACCACACACGCTTTCTCTCTCTCTCTCTCTAATCAAACACACCAAACACAAATCCGATCAAATCCGATAAAAAACACATTCAAATCTGATCAAATCACACCATTTTTTTCCGATCATCATAAAAATGACGAAAAAAGACTCAGGAACAATAAGTGCACTAATTTTATGTATTCCGATCATCACATTGATATTTTTCTTTTTTTTGTATTATTAATCTTCTAATTTGATGTATTTCGGTTTATTACTCGCATAAATCCACGAACACCGGAGAAGAACAAAAGAATTGAAGATAATCAAGCGAATGTAAGAATTATAATTCTATTGTTTAATGCATCTGCAAATTTTTCAAAGCACACCAAGCAGTTGTTGAAGCATATGTGTTGATAAGTTGCAATGAGGTTAAATTTGTTAAATTAGCAAATTTGTTATAATGAGGTTAAATTTTAGTGCATCTGTGTCAAAATGTGTTAATAATGTGTTATAGCATCTATTCAGTTAGTATGAACACTTTTAACATGGATATTAGGGCATCAAAATGCATCTTTGTTAAAAAAATTAGGGCATCAAAATGCATTTGTGTTAAAAAATTAGGGCATCAAATGCATCTTTGTTAAAAAGTTAGGGGCATCAAATGCATATGTGTTACAATATTAGGGCATCAAATTTATGATTACATTACATGTATTTAAGTGGATCAAATTATGCATTGGAGCATCCGTATGTATGACTATATCAGTCTGAAGAGTTATTGAAGCATATGAATGTATGATTAGCTGAATAAAAGTTTTATGTTGTATTAGAAAAGTCATTTCATTACTGTGTTTTTCTGTTTTTCAGGGTTATGATATTAGTTCTCATAACTAATTACCACATGGTGTGCAATTCATGGAAGGTGGGTAGCCATTGATGGTCAAGATTTTTGAACCAAAACCAAAGAGGAATCGGATTAAATACCGCCTATAATTCGTGTACTTAATAAAATGGAAATTGGGTTGGTTGGGCAATGGGTCAAAACGGCTAGTTATTTATTATGGTTCAAAACAGGCATCGACGGGCGACATTTTTGTGACTTATGACCGTTTGACGTGGTCAACCTGTTTGACAATAGGTGTTTTAGAAAGGTATAGAGTAGAATGTGCTAGTGTCTTTGCCGCTAAGATGATTTTTTAGCGAGTCATTATTTGAACCAATGTTCTGCTTTCTATGCAAACTATCCTTCACGAGCTCTTGCAAATATGGCAAAAACATTACAATGTGCAAAAAAAGAACACTTTTTCTGTATAAAATTTATTTATTTTGGAATTGCATTTTTTTTTTCTGGTTAACCATTTAAAGTTTGGTGGTTTCTTTGCGATATAAAGCCATTTAGCTATCTCTACATGTAGAAAAATCTTGGTGTTTTCTAAAATACATTACAGTTAGATTTGGCCTCAAAACATAAAAAAGTGTTTATCTTTTTTCATCTAATATAGTGACTTTTAAGACTTGCTGAGTATACCAATCTCTATTTTTTTTAAATTATATCATATAACTATTAATCGAACTTGGTTTTTTAATTTGTTGTTATAGGAGGTTTTAGACTACTAAACATTTCTTCTCGATTACATAATATTTTTTAAGTGCATCAATATATATCTTGTAAGTGCATCTCTATGTATTTTTAAGTGCATCAATATATCTCCTGTAAGTGCATATGTATGTATTTTTAAGTGCAACACTCATGTGATCAATACCCATTCAGTGTGCTCATTGCAGCTGCTGGTAACTCTGAAGGGGTGCCACCTATTATTAGGCGTTGCTTTAGCCATGAAGTGAAGATGCGACATTTTACTGAAGAGCAGAGACTTAAAGGCGTTGCTTCCAGATGTAAGTAAGAATATTCTTTTCTTTTATTTCTACTTATAGAGTCTAGATTCCAGAATCAATGTACATGCAATGATATTGAAAGTGCAGGAGATGATAATTTTTCATTATAGATGTCTAAAGAGGATCTTGTAAAAGATGTGGTTGGACAAACATCTGGTTTCAAATATGAGATTATATACAAATTCAAATATGTAAAAGTTAAAGGCTACTAAATCACGCTACTTAAATAAGAGTAGATTTTCATTTGGGTAATACAACTTATGCGTTTAGTGCATGCATTTGTTGGACTTATTAAGGAATCTGTTTGCATATTTAATGCATCCAACACCCTGTGAGATTGTATGAGAAAGCAATTCCAACACCCTCTGATAGTGTTGTCTAAGGCTAGATATAAAGTTTCATTTTGAAATTTTTTGCATATGTATCAAATATAACTCTTGTTTGTGAAGTAAGACTTTGTATGTTAACACTAAGATACTGGTACTCATATGTGTCTAGTTTGTGGACTGCAGGTTAGATTAGGCAAAATAGAAATTGGGGGTATCCTTTATAGCAGTAAAGAAATACTTTCCTTTGGTTAGTTTGATTAATCTTGACATCTTAGCAGCCTTGCAAATCCATAGTAAAGCTTTTAGGTTAGTATCTGTTTGCCTTGACAACAGATGTTGCCTTGAAAAATGATGATAGAACGATGTCTGCACCACAGATTATTTGAGGTACCTTAGTGCATCCGTTTGAGGCATTTAGTGCACCCATTTGGGAATAAGAGTATGTGAAGGGACAACTGCTTTAATGAGACCTGATGATGAGAATGCTTCTCGGCAACAACTGATATAATTTACGTATCGACTAATGTTCTGAATTGGAATAATGTGTTATCTAATATTTTGATAGCATGTCTAAATTAAAACGCGTACTGTGTAAACTTCTACATGACATAAGTGGGGAACTAAAGAACAATCGAGATTTCCTCAAACTCCTTGAAGTTTTTTTACGGACGGGTAATCGAATAAATGTTGGCACAAATCATGGTGAGCGTATAGCTTTTAAACTTGACACACTATAACAGCTTCACTTTGTGGTTCAAGAGATCATAAGACCGAAGGTACAAATTCTGATGCTAAAAGCAAAAGTTTTTCTGCTGAAGCTTTTAAGAAACAAGGGTTGCAGGTTGTTAGCGGGCTAAGTCGAGAACTAAGTAACGTCAAGAAAGCAGCAGGAGTGGATAAGAGCACACCAATTTATGTTCATATCATTTGTATGTAGTGTAGTTGTTTGATAAGCTTAAATGCAATAGAGGTGTCAATCATTGTTATTTATACTTTTTCAATTATGACTGGTTCTTATATTTATTATGATGAAAAATACTTATTCTTTTGGGGCATCATGTTAGTGATGTAAAATCCATTTCAACTAGTAAGTAAAACATGGTTTAGTGCATCTATTTTGTTTATTTAAGTGCATCAGTTTGTTCAGAAAAACAATGTATTAGTCTATTTAGAAAGCAGTGCATCAATGTAATAATACATCTTGATGAAATAACATTTACCACGTCTGTTAATACGATTATGGTAAAAGAAAGTACTGAAATCACAACAAGTTGACTCATCAATGTTACAGAAAACAAATGCATCATGTTAATACAAACATGATGCGCGTTTATAGCTATGATGTATGATTTGGTGCATCCTTTTTGTTCATGTTAAGTGCCATCAGTTTGTGTAAAAAAAACAGTGCATCAGTTTGTGTTAAAAACAATGCATCTACTTAGTAATTATGATTCTTTATTTTTTTACTTGAATACTACTTCTAAATATTTGTCGTAAATAACAAAAGATGTAATAAAACATTGTCTTCATACATGACGGTAGTATAATAAGTTTAGCATCAAACCAATGTATCAAAGTGCTTTTACATTTTGGTGCATCAATGAAGAAAAATATAAAGTTGCAACTTGGAAAAAATAGTGAACAATGTTGAGAAATCACTAAAAACGTTCTAAACAATCTTTCAATTGAGAAAACATAATCCAGGAACGTGAGTGGATTTCTCCGCACATTCATCAAAAAGGCCATCATAGTAGAAAATTTTGGTCTACGAACTTCAAATCATCCCTCAACTCATTTTGCACTTGCAAGGACATCTAATCCTGAAACGTAGTAAACTTTGTGTTATTAAAGAAACTATAAATGAATGACTCCTCATAATGATCACGCGATAACTGAGTATTTGAGATATTCTGACCCAACCATTTACAATTAAAAAAAAAAAAAAAAAAAAAAAAAAAAACTATTTCAGACTCTTACCCAGTCTGCTCGGCACACACATTTGACAACCTCTAGCATAAACATATAAATAAACATTCATTAAAAGCCTAACTGAATTAGTGTTTTAAATATGAGAAACTATAAAAAAAAATAAAAAAATAAAAAACCTTTGATTTTCTGTAATGTATAATCTGCCGGTATACTACTCTATGGTAGTAAGCCCTTTGCCCATTCCCCTTTCACCAAATCAAGAAGCTTCTAGTGTTCAGTTATGAAATCTATAAAATCGTGTACGACATAGATAGAAGGGTTTTGAGATGGTATCTATTTAAAATCACCAAAATGAGACCTTGAATACAAAAAGAAGAGATCTGGAATCATAAAGTACCAAAATATATTAAATTTCTCCATCCCACTGTAAAATCACATGCTTTGACTAAAGATTGAATCAAATATAAATAAGTTTAAATCTTATAGATGGAAATAAGAGTTCGAACAAGGCTATTCCATAATTGAAGAAGGCCTTCTTCATCAATGTAGGCTTCCAAATATCATTTCCCTCTTGCTATCGAATCAATTCCTACTTCGCTAATTGTAACAGAAATACCAAGTTTAGCAGCAGCCTCCATAACATATGAAATCAGATTGATATATGCTAAATAAAATGGGAAACTGGAAAAGAGTTGTAAAGTAAAAAACATGCATATATTGTAGTAATAAATTATAACAGCCTAAAGTGGTTGATGATGACCACATCAAATTGGCTAAGATGCAATGCTTTATGCATGTTTTTTTGTCTCTTAAACATAGTGTATGTTCAGCAAAGCCCTTAATTTATGGTAGACATATTTTAGTATGTTGATTTTCATGCGATATGAATATATGATATGTGAGACCGGTTCCGATTATTGTACACTAAAGTAAAAAATCTAAGACCTAACATAGATGCATGGATCATTGAATGTTTGAATAGAACCACAACTAATTTAATTGAATTCATATTACCATAGCACAAAAAAATTATGCAGTTTTAACCGGCAACTAAGTATATAACGAATTGCACAAAACCTTTAATTGGTTGGTTTCAATTTTCGCAAGATAGGGATTCAAGATAATCGAAGGAACCACTACCGAGATGATCATGTCACTGCTCTATTTAGCTCCTGATGAAGCGGTAATGGAAGAAGCACTTAGAGTTTAGTTTTTAGAATTGTATGCTTATTTTACACTTTATATTTAACAACTAGTGCATAACTGTTATATAAGTCAGTGTATATCAATATCAACATAATCTTACAAAATCAATAAAAAAACATTCTATTGAATCATTCAACAAATCAATGATGAAAATTTGGTGCATCGCATTTATAAAATATCATTTAAGCATTTTATTGAACATACAAAGCCTGATCCAGTACAAAAATAACCAAAACAATTAGAAAAAACATTTGATGCATCTCAGTGTAAAATCAGTGCATCATAGTTACAAAATTTTATTTAGGCATTTTATCAAACACCTTGTGTGCAGTTTTTGTAAATATGTTTCCGAGTCTTTTTTTTTTCTCAAATTTGCTTCAAATAACTAACCTATACAATACATCTTGTCACAAAACTCTTAAAATTGATATATCGATAAACAAACATGATGATACCGAATCAAAATTAATAAAACTAAACCCTAACTCATAACAAACAATAATCGGTTACAAATAAACTCTAAAATACACGTATATTAGCTTTATATTTGATCTTAGATAACAAAACTAACAAAAATATAATCGAAATAAGTTAAAAAAAACTTACTTTATTCATCGATATGAGAATTACAACGAGCGTATTTAGTAAATGTGACAACTTGCTGTGTTTATTATGTTGATTGGAAGAATTTGTGAATAATCTGAAATTTTTTTTTGAGAGAAAAAAATGGATCGTGGAAGAAGAAATGAGAAAAAAATAAGCATTATATATGATCAGGTTGAAAATTGTAATATTGTTACCAAACAAACCTTGGAAAATTTACAAAGTTACAAAGTGGTCCCTGTAGTTTGGTAGGAAAAAAATGAGGGGAGGGGAGGGTGATCTAACGGTTGAGATCACTTCTCCCACTTTTCTCTTGAGATCAACTTTTAAATGATCCCATCTATATATATATATATATATATATATATATATATATATATATATGTATATACATACTTCTATGTTTTACTACTTTTAATTTATCAAACTTTATATTTTATATTTACTTTTTTTATTTCATAAAGGGTCAGTGTCATAGGTTAGACAACCATGTGCTAGCTTCAACTATTTTCCCGCCTATATTTCCTTCCAAGATATCTCTGACCTATATTTTCCAACTACCATATGCAGATAGTTAAAGCTTCTTTTTATCCCTTTGTTATTTTTCCTCTTCATATACTACAATGTGCTAGTTATTCAAACATACTCCACACACACATAATCATCTTTTATTCCCTAAATTAAACCATCTTACACTTGTATTATAGATAGCCTTCTCCTTCTTGCAGCTAAAAAGCAACACTAGTTTTCTACCAACGAAAAGCTTTCGCACCACCGGAAACCTTTCACACCACCAGTTAACATGGTTGCTCGAAGTTTAAATCACACCACACATGCTCATAACCATTTATTTATTTATTTATTTATTTATTTATTTTCTGGCACAAATGAGCATAGAGACCTTTGTCTTGTTGAAATAGGTTTTCTTGGAATTATTCAAAAAGTTTTTAAATGCTAAAACCAAATATCTAATAAGTGACGATCACATGAAGATGTCAAGACACTCGGTTTCTGATTCTAACATCGCAATTTGATGGTTGTTGGGAAGAGGTGTATCCAGATTTTATTTTTGTTAAAAATTTATATCATGGACGTTTTGACCGAACTATTAATATTATAAGTAATATGGCTGGAGAAGTTCACACCATTTTCATTCAGGGTAATGGTGAAAACATTGATATTTTTCGTGTGACATTTCCGAGTTAGAAGACCTTGTTAATTCTGACTTAGATTCTGATGAGGATTGATACCATCAAATAATCCTGAATATTAAGTGTCAATTTCCCCCGATAATGCTCGTATTTTATATCATTTACATGGATATACGCTTGTTTTCCTCTATATTTCACTTTCAGTTAAATTACGAGCATTGGAGCTAATGAGACGCGGATTTGGAGAGATTATTGAAGATATATGATTGTATGCCCATTTTGAAGATGTTACGGCGTAACTCCAATCTCACATTACGCCGTAACTGAAGCGTGACTCCGAAAACCAACTCAACTGAAGATCACGGCGTAACTCCATCTCAATATTTTGCCGTAACTAATTAAGTCAAATGAGGTTCCGCGCTGCTGCAAGCTACGCCGTAACTCTTGCCAAAACTACGGCGTAACCATGATTTATAGAAGATACGGCGTAACTCATTTCAGATGTTACGCTGTAACCAGCTTTTCCAGAGCAAAATACGAAGAAATGGATGTTACGGCGTAACTCTTAACTTAAGTTACGCCGTAACAAGATCTGGCCTATAAATACCGCCCAAATTCCAGCATTTCTAATCATCCACTTCACACACCAAATCAGAGAACGTGAGTAAAAGGTTGAAGGCAGATCTTGAGGAGCATACAGAGCCATCTCCAAGGGAGAAATCACTCCCCTACGATAAGCTTTAGCAGTTTATCATTTCTTTACTTTCAATTCATGTATTTCGATATGTTAAACATTGAATCGATTGTTTTAGTTAATATGAGCGGCTAAGCACCTCTGGTGCTAGCCTAGTTATGATTCCTTAATTTTTTTGTTTATGTTAACATTGCTTTCGTATAATTGTTTCTAGTGTATGCATGCACAGTTTGTTGGTAGCTACCCTTGTTTTGGTAGTTTTGAATGACGGTAGTGGCTAGTTACTTAGGAGATATGACCAACTGACCCTAAGTAAGTAGACTGAGTGGGAACGGTAAGAATTGACCAACTGACGACCCTTCTTCGCTTGTGCGATTTGACCAACTGATCACCTACCGTTTGGATGAACTTAAGAAGTTAGGGATGAGTGTTTAAGATGCTAGTACCGGGCACTCATTGTTATGAATCTTGCATGTAGCGGTACTTAATGACTTGGCTTAGGGACTAAAACAATTGGACTTTCAAGGGTCACCCGAGATCTCCGTGGAAACCTTTGCGATAGGTTTGATTTAACCGACCAAATCTTGTCCTAGCGACTTTTACCCCACTTGAAGCATTTGGAAGTAATTAAACATGAACTTAACTTGATAGGATGAATAACTAGGTTACCACAGTTCTCCTCTATTGATCACAACCCTCGCTTTTATTTGATTTCTCTCTTTTATTTCCTTGTCTTTAGTTACTAATTAATCATTTCAACCTTAAAATCTTTGACACCTAAACTTAGTTAAATTCCGCACACATAGCTCTTGGGACGACCTCGGTTTTACCAAATACTACACTACACACAACCGGGTACACTACCCGTTAGTGCATTAGGGTAGACCATAGGTATAATGAGACAATATAAATATTAAAACCTGCATCAAGTTTTTGGCGCCGCTGCCGGGGAGTTATATTAGGATTTTCATTAAGTCTTTCATTTTTATTTTGTTTTAAATTTTCTTAATTTCTCACACTTTTCAAGTTTCAGGTACCATGGAAGTTGTTAACATTGATGACCTCACTCTTGAGGAATATTTGGAATTGACAAGAGACGAACAAGGACCGGGGATCATTAGGCTGTCCATAGCCGAAGATGCTCAATTCGAGATCAAACCACAATTTATGAGAGAGTTGCGTGCAAACCCTTTCTTCGAAAGCATTACCGATGATGCTCACGAACATGTGGACAACGTGGAATACATTGTCAGCTTATTCAAAATTCCAAGAGTCTCAAACGATGCTGTCATGTTACATAGATTACCATAAGCTTGAGAATAGGTCAAACCTCCACCACTTTGGCGTAAGCACCTAGGAACAACTATCTAAGAGGTCTTTACAAGGGTTGTAACGTTAGGCTTAGGGTAGGGAAGCAAAGGGTTTTGTTGGATAGGGGATATTTAGTGGTGGCAAGTCAAAAATCTTATGTTACAAGCATGTAAAGCGTGTCGTTGCTAAGCCAAGACTCGACTCACTAACTGATGAGTGTCTAAATACTCATCATTTTGTACCATTTAAAGCGCAAAACATCCGAAAACACTCGTAAATGCATCAAAATGATAAAAATATCACAAATAAGTGTTTTATGTGTTTTAAATGCAAAAATATCAAAATCGGTGAAAACATATAAAGTTTGCATAATTGGCGCTTTAGTCCCCAAGTTTCAAAAGTTGTCAAAAAAAGTCCTGGTAAAACCAAATAAAGAAAATGTTATTCAAGGTCCCTGAATTATTCTAACTTGTCAAAATGGTCCTTGAATAAATCTTTTGTTAAATGGCGAAAAGGTCCCTGAACTTTCAAAATGTCAAGTTTGGTCCACGAAATTTGAAAATGTCAAAACTAGTCCTTGTCTTGTTGGAACTTGTTAGTTTTGGTCCTTGTAACATCTTTGGAGAATATCTGAAATGGTCCTTCAAGATTTCGTAATTACAAAACAAGTCCTTTTCATAATAAACAAACAAACCCTTGTCAAAATACATTTGACCCCCGCCATGTACACCTTTTGACCCCTGTCACACCCTTTTGACCCTTGGTCAAACTCGGTCAAACAACCTTTCCTCCCACCTTTATCCTCTTTGACCCACTGACCGCTACACTTTACACTCTCCCATCACCCCTCAGACCTTATCCCTGCATCTCTCACCCCTCATCATCACCCCTACAAATCCACCCCCCCCCTAGTTGCTAGCTCGAAGCCCCAGAGGTCAAAATCACCCTTTCCCGCCAAAATTGACAAAATGGCCAAAACTCACAAAAGTGGCCCAATGGCTCTGGAATCAAGTGGGATCCTCTCAGAAGGACACGTGGAGCTTTTTGGGTATAAAAGAGAAGGAAGAAGGAGCAAGAAAGAGTAGTAGTTTTAGTTTTAATTTCCTTTGAATGTCGTTTTTATATTTATGTTTTAATTAAAACTTTAAGATGTAATCTTTTGTTCCTATGTATCAAACTAAAGTGGTTTTATAGTTGTAATCCGCTTTTAAATATCAATTGAAGGTTTTAACATCATTTCATGTTTCCAAGTTTACTGTTGCAATCTCAGTTTCAAATTTCTATACCCAAGCTTTTATCAGCTTATTTTTAAGGTAAAACATGTTTACTCAAGCTTATTTTAGCTTTTTGTAAGCTTGCAATTAATTTTCAAGCAATTCTCATTTTTGGTCAATATAAGTCAACTGTGAAGAAAATCTGCTCAAACAGTTTGGAAATGGAATAAGGATTGATGCGATCTTGAATTGGGTTGGTTTTGGAATAGAAACGGTAGTCTTGGGTTTGGTTTAGTGCATAACAATTTGAAACACTTGTGAGTAGTTTACTGGTTTTTAGTGTAATTTTGTATGATCTTTATCTGTCTTGATTCACTAGTAGCTTTGGTCTATATATGATCATTTCACTGTCATTAAGTCATATTTAATAAGTTTCAACAGTAGCCTAAGTCATTTTATCATTTGAGTAAAATCAGTAGTGAAATAGTAGTTTAAAGCAGTGTTTGGTATTAGGTGTTAGACTGTGTTTAGGGTTTGTTCAGTGTTTAAGGATTGTTGTTTTGGGTCTATTGAGTTCATTTATACTCATTCTAGTCTTTACTTTGCACTCTAGAACAACCAAAGTCAAAATTACCTCTTATCTGTCTAATATGCATACCTGTTGGATTTTTAAAGAATCCAAAGCTTGTTCTGTGTGTAAAAATCATAGGTATAGGTTTCATTAGCTTCATTTTGTCTTATAACATCACTTTCAGTCCTCAAATTAAGTTCAAAACTCAGTTTAGTCAACTTTTCATTTTTTGTCAAAAAGTCAAATACTTGCAAAAATCAGTTTTGGCCCAACTAGAAGGATTTTTCTTGGGCTCATTTCTGAACCAAATCAAATGAAACTCTGGGTTTTAGAAGTTCAGTAGGTCTAGTTTCTTATTAGGATTTTAGTTGATTTTTAGAAATGTTTCAAAAGTCCCAAATGAGCTTGTCAAAAGCAGGCTTATGTGCTACATGCCTGCAGGCATTAAACTGCATGGGGTTGTGCGGTTTTGCGCCTCTTGCAGTGGCTCATCTTGGCTCACCAAGGTATGGTCTTTGGTTTAGACATTCTTGGCCAGGTCTAGGTGAGGTTCCTTCTTTGATTTTTAGTTTCCGGCTTATTCAGTGCTTATTCTTACGCTTTAAACACGGTACGTCTTCACACTGATTTTAGCTTATTAGCTAAATCATCAAATCTTTGCAGTTGGTTATTCAGAGGATAAATGTTGTTGTTTTTAGTTGCAATTGGGTAGTTATAGCTTAGTGTAGCTTCTGTATTCAGTTGGTGGTCCTTGGCTTTCATTTGCTTATTTCAATGTGCTTATTTCTAAGCACTTTCCACATCAGTTTCATAATCCTACACACAAGCACCTGTTTTTCTATTTTTCTTAGATTCATAACATTATTTTAGAGTTTTCCTGAATTTTTCACATTTTTCTAGGTCAGTTTGCTATTTTTCTGCATTTAAATTAGTTTTTAAGCATTTTTAATTAGCTTTAAATACAATTAATTAAGAAAAGCTTCAAAAAAATAATTTTTCAATTTTCCTAAGTTAAGATAAATATAAAAAGACAAAAAAATATTTTTCTAGATTTTTCTTAGTTAAATTTGCATTTTTAGATAATTTAATTAGTTTTTAATAGTTTTTAATTCATAAAAAATCCAAAAATATTCAGAAAAATATAAAAATAGTTTTGAAAATTCTATTTTGATATTTTAGACTTTTCCAATTCATAATTTTATTTTTCTAGTTTTATATCCTATTTTCTTGTATTTTAGGCTAATATTAAATAGTTAAAATTAGTTTTTAATTAATAATAATTAGATAAATAGTCATAAAAATAATTTTCTTTTTCTAGTAATTTTCTTTTATCATTATGTTTATAAAATATCATTTTCATATTTTTAGGGTTAATATTGTGTAAGTTTCACGTTTTCATTTTATGCGTAACGTAGTTTTAAATTAAGTTTGATAAAACATAAAACAAAACATCATTTTAAATATAGTGATAGCGTTTATTTAATATTTTTATCTTTTAATTTTCTTTATTTTGCATTTAAGCCGTTGTAATTTATACACTTTTTCGTAGTTATAATCAATCACAATCCTTTCCGCTCAAATCCTCCGATCACTTTACGTTTGATTATTCTCGCGCGACTCGTTGGGACTTAACGACACGGGAAACACTTTACTCTCGATCTTCATTGCATTCGCTTCGGACCGTTTAAGTTTGTTACGGTCGGCCATTCACAAGTGGCCGGCTTGAGTGATAAAACTTGACGGTTTGGCACGAATCAAAATTTTGGCGCCGCTGCCGGGGAGCAGTGCTAATAGTCTTACGTTTAGCAGATTAGTGATTTGAATATTCACTCCTTGTTTTTACCATCTATATGTGTTTATATTTTCTTTTAAAAATCAAAACCCAAAAAGATTTTCTTTCCTATTTTTACAAAATGTTTATCCAAAAACCCAAAAATATTCCTCTTTACCCTCTTACCCTTTTTGATTCTTTATCCCTTTACCCTCTATCCATTTGATTCTAACTTCTTCTATTCTCATGGAATCTCTCGAGGGGCAATTGGGACGAAGTTGAAAACTTTGAGACGTTATCACAAATGTCAAGAATTCGTGTTGTTCGTGATGATCCATTAATTGCGTAGGAAATGGAAGCGAGAAAGCGGGGTGACAAAGGACCGGTACTTCCTCCGATAAGGAAAGGCTAACACGTCCAACCTACGGTTATCCAAAGATCTAACCCTCGATTGCTCCTAAGCCGCCTAGAATTGATCCTAAACTTTCACGATTTACCGTTAAAAGCAAACATGCGAATTTAGACCGGTGACTAGCAAGAATGACTTGCCTAATCTTCACGCTTTCAAGAACCGTAGCAGGAGACCATAACGGAAGTGGTGGAAATTGCTAGCTCTCAGAGCACACCACTTGTCCCACCTCCGGATTTTTCTAAATGTTCTTCGAGACTTGATAGTCATTCAGCTCACCATGTTAGTTTTGTTGATTCTTTGAATAAACCGATTCCTTCTCATAATTCTCAAATAAAATCGTTTATTCCTTGTGTCGGTTATGGTGAGCCTCTTTTTGGTTCACCCTGTCGTTGGTGTACGTGTGTACAATGTGGTAATGATATTCGTAACGGGAGTTGTTTGTTTTGTAGTTCGAGGAATTCATTTGATTATAATCCTAATCAGAACTCATTTAACGACCCTTCAAACTTTTCCAATTACCCACCACAGCCCGACTTATCTTCATATAACCAACCTAACTGCTGTGAATTTTGTGGAGGTCCTCACCAAGGATTTGAGTGTCAATCCGAAACACGTTTGTCTATGAGCAGTTTTCGGTGATGCTCGAACTTTGGTTATGACGAATATCCATATAATTCACGGTCCGGACTCAACAGTTTCTTGTTGTGAGAACTGTGGAGGTTCCCATTTCACTCGATTGTCAAACAGAATCCATTTCCTTGTAACAATTACGACTATCCATATCACGACCAACCTCCACGGTGCCAAATGACTCAAACTCCTCAAGAAACCCAACAAGACACTTATCTAGAGCTTCGAGTCGGTGAAAAGAAGCGAGGAGTTGAGAAAACAAGACTTCATAATATTCCCAGTTTTCTTGTGTATATTGTGGGGTCCTCATAATGATTATCAATGTCAACCTTCCGGTTTTGACAAATCTCCACTCCCACAATGTCCCGTCATTCAAAATTCATATGAGAAATCCATGGAAGAATTGCTAGTCAAGAGCGATCGCTAAAATAAATTCCCAAATTGCTTTTGAAAAATCTATTAGAGAATCAATTGCAAAAGAAAAGCACGGATCTAGCTCTCAATTTCGTTTTATTCACGATGGCGGTGATGATGAGGATACACTTGATTCATCAAGTTCATCGATGATATCCCAGCAGGTTGAGATTCATTCTCAAACAAGCGCTATCACACCAAGCTCCCACTCACTCTCTCGAACATGGGGACGAGCATCTTGACCTTGTTCACGAAAAGGAATCGGACGAATTCATAAAGTCTAGTGTTGAGAACCTTGTCCCAATCACGAGAGAGTCACAGGAACTTCGATCATATGTGTGATTCTCCTTCCTCTTGAGTGTTCAAAAGATCATTTTGAAACTTTCTCCGATGTTAGCGACGATTGTACTTCTCATGGAAACATCGAGTATGTTGAGGCATCACTCTCACGATCGATGATGATCATCATCTTGAGTAGTTCACCGATGAGCTCACTCACACCAATCCACTATCATCGGAAAGTAATGATAGTCTTTCGATTTCAAAGCCGATCCGGAGAGACCGAAAGTCTCCTTGATAATGATCGTTCACTCACTTCTTATCCCAACAAATTCAATAGAGAATGTTGATCACTTTGTTCTGAAAAATTCAAAACTACTTTCACCAATCCTCTATTTGAATTTGACCCGAATTCACTTTAATTTCGAGAATCCACTATTTGATACTCGATTGAGGATAGTGATGAGTCTGATGGAACAAGAATTCACGATTTACATCCCGTGATTGATTCTCTTCACGAGGAGTTCGCCAGTGAACTCACTCATATCATATCTCCGCCGGAGTATGATAACTTCCATTTTGATCTAGACACACCCATAATATGTCTTGATCAAACGAGCTTAACTGATGAGATTCATGAGACTATGAATTCTCCTATTGAGGATGAAGAGTTAGTCATGAATTTTATCATGATTTTCTTTCTTTTCTTCATATATTCTGTCACTTCTCCTGTTCTTCACTCCTTCGGGAATGAAGACATTATCTTTGACCCCGGCATTTCCATGTACCATTTGTGAGCCGGGTCTGTCTATGTATCTCATCGGTGTGGAACTTTCACGTACTTCAATGTTTATCCAAACATCTTGAATGAAAGTCCGATGGAGATTGTCTCTTCCACTTACTTCCCATGAACAAATTAATCCGGGTCGAGTCAAGCTAGCGACTCGGTAATCAAAAACGAAGAGTTAAACATGGGTTTTCACCGTGTGTACCACCTAGTGTGGGGATATGCCCCACATGTTGTATATAGATCTAAAAATGAATGAAAATTGTAAAGAGAATAATTGTTGTGTTTCCACACTTAGCTAGTAATGTTATCTTTTACGTTCTAAGTTTCGCATAACAGTAGGTACTTTGAATATTGAGGACAATATTCATTTCTAAGTGGGGAAATTCGCGAATTTTGATCATAAATGTACCCTTTAGTCCCTTTTTCCCCAAATGGCCAAATTTAAAAAAATTTATAGTGGAAGTACTATGTACTAAACACAACAAATGGTAATCATCCACCATGTCTAACCCACATAAGGATTGGCTAATCCAAGAGCAAACGGCTCTTGGTAAAGATATCTCAAATCCGTTGACGGCTTGCAATTTGCCCAAAATTGTGTGGTATTCATTCACCATATCCTTAAAAGTGAAGAGTTGGCTAGCCCGCAAGTTTATGGCTTGTGGTAAAGGCGATGGAAAAACCATAATTGGTAATCACTCACCAAAGATATTTTATCTAAGAGTTGGCTAGTCCGAAGCAACGGCTTACGGTAAAGACAAATCAAATCCGTTGAAAGTCGATGATTTGCTCAAAATCATTTGGTTATCGGTGTACCAAGGTTCTTACTTGAATCGAAACATTTGGCTACTCCAAAAGTAATGGCTTTTGGTAAAGAGATAAAATCCATTAATTTTTCTCAAAACATTGCTAGGGACTAGCAATATCTTAGTATGGGGATTGATCGATGTCTAAATACTCATCATTTTGTACCATTTAAAGCGCAAAACATCCGAAAACACTCGTAAATGCATCAAAATGATAAAATATCACAAATAAGTGTTTTATGTGTTTTAAATGTAAAATATCAAAATCGGTGAAAACATATAAAGTTTGCATAAGTGGCGCTTTAGTCCCCAAGTTTCAAAAGTTGTCAAAAGCAGTCCACGGTAAAACTAAATAAAGAGAAATGTTATTCAAGGTCCCTGAATTATTCTAACTTTTCAAAATGGTCCTTGAATAAATCTTTTGTTAAATGGCGAAAAGGTCCTGAACTTTCAAAATGTCAAGTTTGGTCCTCGAAATTTGAAAATGTCAAAACTAGTCCTTGTCTGTTGGAACTTGTTAGTTTTGGTCCTTGTAACATCTTTGGAGAAATTACGAAATGGTCCTTCAAGATTTCGAATTACAAAACAAGTCCTTTTCATAATAAACAAACAAACCCTTGTCAAAATACATTTGACCTCGCCATGTACACCTTTTGACCCCTGTCACACCCTTTTGACCCCTTGGTCAAACTCGGTCAAACAACCTTTCCTCCCACCTTTATCCTCTTCCCAGCCCACTGATTGCTACACTTTACACTCTCCCATCACCCTCGGACCTTATCCTCGCATCTCTCACCCTTATCATCACCCCTACAAATCCACCCCCCAGTTGCTAGCTCGAAGCCCCGGAGGTCAAAATCACCCTTTCCCGCCAAAATTGACAAAATGGCCAAAACTCACAAAAGTGGCCCAATGGCTCTGGAATCAAGTGGGATCCTCTCAGAAGGACACGTGGAGCTTTTTGGGTATAAAAGAGAAGGAAGAAGGAGCAAGAAAGAGTAGTAGTTTTAGTTTTAATTTCCTTTGAATGTCGTTTTTATATTTATGTTTTAATTAAAACTTTAAGATGTAATCTTTTTGTTCCTATGTATCAAACTAAAGTGGTTTTATAGTTGTAATCCAGTTTTAAATATCAATTGAAGGTTTTAACATCATTTCATGTTTCCAAGTTTACTGTTGCAATCTCAGTTTCAAATTTCTATACCCAAGCTTTTATCAGCTTATTTTTAAGGTAAAACATGTTTACTCAAGCTTATTTTAGCTTTTTGTAAGCTTGCAATTAATTTTCAAGCAATTCTCATTTTTGGTCAATATAAGTCAACTGTGAAGAAAATCTGCTCAAACAGTTTGGAAATGGAATGGGGATTGATGCAGTGCTGAATTGGGTTGGTTTTGGAATAGAACAGTAGTACTAGGTTTGGTTTAGGCTGCATAACAAGCTGAAACACTTGTGACTAGTTTACTGGTTTTTAGTGTAATTTTGTATGATCTTTATCTGTCTTGATTCACTAGTAGCTTTGGTTTATATATGATCATTTCACTGTCATTAAGTCATATTTAATGAGTTTCAACAAGAGCCTAAGTCATTTTATCATTTGAGTAAAATCATGGGAAACAAATGAGTTTAAAGCGGTGTTTGGTATTAGGTGTTAGGCGTGTTTAGGGTTTGTTCGGTGTTTAAGGATTGTTGTTTTGGGTCTATTGAGTTCATTTATACTCATTCTAGTCTTTACTTTGCACTCTAGAACAACCAAAGTCAAAATTACCTCTTATCATCTAATATGCATACCGTTGGATTTTAAAGAATCCAAAGCTTGTTCTGTGTGTAAAAATCATAGGTATAGGTTTCATTAGCTTCATTTTGTCTTATAACATCACTTTCAGTCCTCAAATTAAGTTCAAAACTCAATTTAGTCAACTTTACATTTTTTGTCAAAAAGTCAAATACTTGCAAAAATCAGTTTTGGCCCAACTAGAAGGATTTTTCTTGGGCTCATTTCTGAACCAAATCAAATGAAACTCTGGGTTCTAGAAGTTCAGTAGGTCTAGTTTCTTATTAGGAGTTAGGTTGATTTTTAGAAATGTTTCAAAAGTCCCAAATGAGCTTGTCAAAACAGGCTTATGTGCCCTGTGCACAGGGCATTAAACTGCACAGGGGTTGTGCAGTTTTTGCAGCTCTTGCACAGGGCTCATCTTGGCTCACCAAGGTATGGTCTTTGGTTTAGACATTCTTGGCCAGGTCTAGGTGAGGTTCCTTCTTTTGATTTTTAGTTTCCAGCTTATTCAAGTGCTTATTCTTCTGCCTAAACCTGGTACCCTCACACTGATTTTAGCTTATTAGCTAAATCATCAAATCTTTGCAGTTGGTTATTCAGAGGATAAGTGTTGTTGTTTTTAGTTGCAATTGGGTAGTTATAGCTTAGTGTAGCTTCTGTATTCAGTTGGTGGTCCTTGGCTTTCATTTGCTTATTTCAAAGTGCTTATTTCTAAGCACTTTGCACATCAGTTTCATAATCCTACACACAAGCACCTATTTTTATATTTTTCTTAGATTCATAACATTATTTTAGAGTTTTCCTGAATTTTTCACATTTTTCTAGGTCAGTTTGCTATTTTTCTGCATTTAAATTAGTTTTTAAGCATTTTTAATTAGCTTTAAATACAATTAATTAAGAAAAGCTTCAAAAAATAATTTTCAATTTTCCTAAGTTGAGATAAATATAAAAGACAAAAAATATTTTTCTAGATTTTCTTAGTTAAATTTGCATTTTACATAATTTAATTAGTTTTTAATAGTTTTAATTCATAAAAATCCAAAATATTCGAAAAATATAAAAATAGTTTTGAAAATTCTATTTTGATATTTTAGACTTTTCCAATTCATAATTTTATTTTTCTAGTTTTATTTCCTATTTTCTTGTATTTTAGGCTAATATTAAATAGTTAAAATTAGTTTTAATTAATAATAATTAGATAAATAGTCATAAAAATAATTTTCTTTTTCTAGTAATTTTCTTTTATCATTAGGTTTATAAAAATATCATTTTCATATTTTTAGGGTTAATATTTTGTAAGTTTCACGTTTTCATTTGTACGTAACGTAGTTTTAAATTAAGTTTTATAAAAACATAAAAACAAAAACATCATTTTAAATATAGTGATAGCGTTTATTTAATATTTTTTATCTTTTTAATTTTCTTTATTTTGCATTTAAGCCGTTGTAATTTATACACTTTTTCTGTAGTTATAATCAATCACAATCCTTTCCCGTTTAAATCCTCTCGATCACTTTACGTTTGATTATTCTCGCACAGCTCGTTGGGACTTAACGACCTGGGGAAACACTATACTCTCCTGATCTTCATTGCATTCGTTTCCAGACCGTTTTAAGTTTGTTACGGTCGGCCATTCACAAGTGGCCGGCTTGAGTGATAAAACTTGACGGTTTGGCACGAATCACTAACACTAGATAACTTGAAACAAAACAAACATAAAATTAAAAATTTAAACATAAATATAGATGTAGGATGGTAGCCCGTATGTTTTTCTAATTTTTTTTTCACACTTTTTTTTATACATTTTGACTCTACCATCCTCTACGATAACATCAAAATATAATAGATATATAGGAGCATCCCTACACTTGAGTTTTTATTTCTCTAACACTAATTGACCCGATTTGAAAATATCAAAACACTTGGAGCATTTAATTATGTAGACAAAGGGAATTTGAATTTATCGTTCTTTTCCGTTACTCCATAAAATATTACTTTTACCCATGAGTCTCAATCGTCCTAAAACTGTGTACAAAAGATATGACTCAACTTAGCAACCATGCAAGTAACTAGATATTTGAACTAAGGGTTTAGTAATGATAACAATAATGCACTAAAGATGAGTGCATACAAGGTAGGCTAAGGCGATTTGGGTGTACATTTGGGGGTGGATTGTAAACAATGCTCTTCATTGATATTCCGGAAAACCGAAACATCACGAGAACCGCGAAAAGGATAGGCTCTGAGGGGCTAACTAGGGGTATCGTGTACTAAAGATGAGTACATCGCAAGGTGTGGGGTAATTACTCAACCAATGTGGAAGATGTAATTATAATACATGTTTCAAACAAGGGGTATCCTAATTCCTCTTATCATTTAGTTAATCCTAACTACATAAGTGTAGTCTCACTAGCGATCTCGGAATGCATCACAAAACAAGTTTTAGAATCTATTATACTACCGGTACACTCACTAAGCATTGAAGATGAATGCTTTTATTCCTAAAGATCTAGGGGCGAACCTCACATTTTTGGGGTAGAATTTGAGTGGTATACTGTTTTTGTGCTAGTCATATAATTCCTATCCATGAGACTCTTTATTAAGACTAAAGTTTAGCTCGTAAATGTCATAAAAAATTTTAAATTTGGTTCTAAAATTACCCTAATCGAATATTTTTCATAGTTTATTACACAAATTACCAAGGACAAGACAAATAATCAAGTGAGTGAATAGTTTCTAAGTTTCCGTTTAATTCTCCCTCCCTACACTTAAAATGAACATTGTCCCTAATGTTCCCCGAAAGCATCAAAGTTATGATAAAGGAAGGTAAGTAAGGAAAAGAAACTAGTACTCCCCTGACTAGCTCGGTAGGATATGTATGAAGTTGCGGTTAAACATCTTCCAAGAAGAATGCATAAGTAATAAGCTCCATCCAATGTGTGTTTCTTCTTCTTGACCAAAATAACCTACACACTTATAAGAAAACAAACGAAACCTTCGCGTAAAATCATCGGTAAAACTATATATGACACACAACTATACTAGAAAGCAAGTAAGATATAATGCTTGTGGAATGGATGTTTGCGGTTTTTCTGGAAAATTATGACCTGGGAATTCCCAAAAATTTATAAACTGCATAGAAAACGAAAAACTGAGGTATCTGTTTCTACATAGCCTGACATTGTTAGGATTTAATCCTGACACCGTCAGGTTTTCCCGACAGAAAGTGGTCTGCTGCATTTTTCTGGAAAAATTACATCATTAAAACCTGGAAAAATTCATGCAAAACATCCATTATGACTCGATACAAGAATTTGACTCTAAAAAACACACATATATATATATATATATATATATATATATATATATATATATATCAATTTCAATAATTGTAATTCTCATGTTCATGTTCTTCAAAAACTTATGTGATCTTCCCTACACTTATCTTTTTGTAAAATATCTTTAAATGTAATTAAGACAAAGTTAAAGACAAAATAAAGCATTTTCACAAAGTCTAACATGAGAATAAACAAGAATGAAAGAGATATAAGACACATAAAAATTGAAAAACAAAACAAGCAAACAATTAAGCATGGGTTGCCTCCCACAAAGCGCTTTTCTTTATTTATGAGTCTTGTAGCTAGACTCGAAGTCGTGCTCCTACGTGAATTCCTTACCGTCATCTTCTTCCTCATGACGCTCTCTATTGGGGTTTTCCATGGCATAGTTATGTCCTATCGTGCACCTTTCTAAGAAGTCATCTTGCCCCCAATTGGTTCTATATTCCGGTCCTAGTTTCAAACATTCTTTATAGAACCCAAATATCTTATTCATCACATAGTCTACTCCTCTCTTCTTATCCTCCTCATTCCTATAGTAGACCGATAGCTTAAGTTCCTTCTCATCATTGGATAGTGATGAAAATTTCTCAATCTTAAATGGCATTTGTTAGGCAATGTCATCGGTCTCATCCTTGAATCTAACTATCCCTAATGATGGATCATAAGTCATCCCGGTGCTATCTACGAATGGCTTTCCTAGAACTACATGGGAAAAGCTAGGATCTATGGCCGTACTAATATCCTCCACGATAACAAAATCCGTAAGGTACGTGAGGCTACCTACATAGACGGGCAATCCCTTAATTCTACCAAGGAAATTACATCTAACTCTAGGATCATTGGGGTCTTGTCTATTTGGGATAGGTTTTTTCATCACCCAATTATAGTATGTGCTAGTCATGATGTTTATTGGGGACTTGCGATCAATGTAGGCCTTTGCTACGAAAAGATGTCCTATGCAACATGGTATGTTGAGATTTCTAGGATTTCCAAAGGTGATTCGTGGGCATCTCCTAATATACATGTGACGAAGGTCGCGCACTAGGTGTGGGTGGCATGAAAGTTCTTCTTCGGTAGGAAACTTATTGAAGTATTCACCACCTACTTTGTCTATTTCATCGGTTAATTCATCCTTAGGAGTCTCACTAACCTCAAGTAACGTCTCATGGTCTGCTTCATTACTATTTATATTTGGTTTCACTAGGGTGATGGCGTTGACGAAGTGAACATGCTTTGATGAAGACGGGTCCCTAGTTTCGAAGTACTTGCTCGGGTCCTTAATCATACAAACGGAAGCTTCGGGAGAGTGAGTCGAGATGGAATTAACCTTTTCGATGATCTTCCTATCATTATTGGTTATGGCTTTCAAAATGTTATCTATCATCCTATCCATCTCGGCTTGTTATTGGTTAAAGCGGTCTAAAAGCTTGGCCATTTGGGCTTCTTGGGATGTAACTAGGTGTTGCATCATCCATTCTAGGTTTTGTTGACTAGGGTTATGAGAGCTTAGATTGTGTTGTTGGGGCCATGGGGAGTCGTTAGAGGTGAATTCTTTGGTTTTACCCCAATTATAGTCGGGTTTGCCCCTTCATGCTTCTAGGTCTTCGTTGAAAGTCCTAGGTCCGGGTGTTGTAGGGAATCTTCCTCCCATTCCATTGGTACGCGAGGATACGTAATCCATAGAAGCTTGTTCAGGGAGTCTCGTGCAATTACGAGTGTCATGGGGACCACTACATAAATCATACAAGGAAGAGACCTTGTTCACTTGGCGTAAGGGCGTAGGAGTCTCGTAGGAGCTCATTAGGAATTTGACTTGATCTTCAAGTTCGAGCATCCTATGATTGGAAGGTTGTGAGTCAATGGGAGGCAAGGAGATTGCCTTGACGGTTTTGGGCAACTTACGGGGGTCATTCCAACATTGGTTGTCATAGAGGGCAAGGTCCTCTATTGTACCCCATGATTTTTCCGCGGTGAGTTCACTAAGTTTGCCACCGGCTGCTTGGTCGATGGCTTGCCTAGTTGAGAAATTGACATGATCGTAAAAGATTTGGACTTGAAGCCAAAGATCGATGTCGTGATAAGGGAATTTATAAAGCAAGTCCTTGAATCGAGTCCACGCCTCGTAGAGAGTTTCACCTTGACGTTGTTGGAACATCAAGATGTCGTTTCTTAGTTTAGTAGTCCTCCTCGGTGGGAAAAATTGGGCGAGGAAACGAGTGGTGAGATCATCCCAACTTGAGATGGATCCAGTGGCAAGTCGCTTAAGCCAATTACTAGCTTGGTCTCGTAGAGAGAATTGGAATAGACGCAAATGCGTGGTCTCCCGTGTGGTAGCATCAAGGTCGATAGAGTCTACGATTTAAAAAAGTCCTTGAGATGCTGATTAGGATCTTCGAAACGAAGTCCATGGAATGCACATCCGTTTTGCACCAACCATATGGTGTCGGATCCCAGGGCCGCAATTTGAGCTTGAATGGGGAGCTCAATGGTGTTCCTATAGCCTTGATGGCTCGGTCTAGAGTATTCACCAAGAGTACGGCCTCTTGGAGGGTCAAGTGGTGGTAAGTGACAAGGTTACAAACAAAAACACAAAGAAGGGGATAGACTACAAGAAAGCTAATGAATATGAGAAAAAATCTTACTTGATAGGAATCAAGCAAGGGAACCTAAACTAGATATAAATCTAACTAGCTATTCTTTTCCGCGACAGTGGCGCTAAAAACTTGATGTGTGCAGAAAGGCACGTTCAGGGTCGAGAAAACCTCCTTTTCTACGAGCAAGTTTTTCAACCCTCTAGGAAACAAACCTAATCGTTGTAGTGTAGTATGGGGTAAGCCTCGGGGATTGATATCGTTCTCTAGGGTAATAGGAATGCTAGTAAGAAATATATGACGAGAAGGTGGGGTTGAGGATGATTTTTTTTTTTTTTTTTTTTATCTTTTTTGTGTTTTTTTAGAAAGCTAAGGTAAATATTTCAAGGCAAATTGTTGGGGGGTGGTATCTCTACCGATTACTCTACTTCTACTAATTATCTAATTTAACTAATTACTACAGATAGTTATGTTTAATTGAGGTGTGCTCGTATGATGATTAAAAATATGTTCACTTAGATACTATTACTCCCTAGTTATCTTTTATTGTTTGGTTGAGTTGTTACGTCCTTTATCTTAACGCGTTGTATTCCTAAAAGTCATAGGGTGTGCGTATCCCCTAGTTCTATGAGGTTATCTCTCGTATATGATTCACGAAATCGACAAACCTAAGATATTCCATCTGTACACCATATCATCATCAAGCATACTCAAACATTAAATGAAACGAAAGCCTAGATGCACCACTAAGCCTATATCAATTAAGACAAGAAACAACCTAACAACAATCAATAACTAGGTTTCATAGATCTAAGCAAACACACAAGTAATTTAGCTAGACATGATAGACAAGCAAGCATACACACAATTAATTGAACATGGGGTAGACATAATGATAAATTGGATTAAAAAACTTATCTTGATGTGTAAAATAGGGTATGGGACCCTAGAATACTATCCAAGTCAGACTACAACTGAGTTAGGGTTTGCTCTCCAAAATTCTACCTCCTTAAATACAGAAAAATCGAATTCTATATATAGATTTACAATCGCGACGGCGTCGCCTTTTGCATGCGACATCGTCAGGTCACCGTCATTAGGGTTTCGTCTGGGCCAAGTCATCAATGGGACGGCGTCACTTGAGACTTGTGATGCCGTCGGTCTTTAGTTGAGACGTCGTCTGAATTCTAGATTTGAGCCGTCGCGTGCATGTTTTGAACAAGTCTTCATAGAGGGACGACGTCGCTCTTTGGATGGGACGCCATCAGGTTCTGTTGATCAGCCTTGAGTGTCTTCGATCTTGACTTTGCCATTTTCTTCATGTTTTTGCTCCTTTTCATCCAAATATGCTTCATTCCAGCATTTTGCTTTCAAAAGACCTAAAAAGTGAAAAGGAACGAAATTAAGCAGTAACGGATATAAAATGTGTCAAAATAGGGCTTACATTTTAAATCTTTATCAGTGCCTAATTCCTTAAAAAGATTATCCTTCCAATCATTGTCTTTCTCATCAGTTAATTTTTCAAGTTTAAGCCAGTTTGGTTTCTCATAAGGGATTTCACATAATTCGCTCTTGATTACCTCGGATTTTTGTACAAATGATTCATGAGTCCAATAATTATTTTAAGTGTCATTACCATATGTTTCTTCATTTTTCTTTCCCCAACAATAATCTTCTAGCTTTATCATTAGTTCACAATCGAGTTCATGATAATTACTAAAACAATTCTCCAACCAAGAGCAAAAATTCATTCCTTCTTGATCCTTGTGTCTGATAAGGATTTAAAACATACATTTTTAGGGGGTCATTTAAACCCTAAATCGATACATTCTATATCCGTTACTACTTAAAATAGTTTCTTTTCACATTTTAGGTCTTTTGGAAGCAAAATGCTGGAATGAAGCATATTTGGACGAAAAGGAGAGAAAACATGAAGAAAAAGGCAAAGTCAAGATCCAAGGTTGTTTTGCAAGCCTGACGGAGTCCCAACCCAAAGGGTGACGCCATCCCTAAGGAAGTTTTCTAATTTGATTACACGCGACGGCTCAGGTGCAAATTTCGTTCTAAAGCATCACGGCGTCACGCCTGTAATCTGGAAGGCATTTCTCTTAGTTTCTGCACCAGACGTCCAAGAACCATCTCAAGACGACGTCCTTCATGAAGACAGACGGCGTCATACTCCTCAACTGATGACGTCCCAACGATGACTTGGCCCAAACAAAACATTAAAGACGGCGACCAGATGGCGTCACCAGCAAAAGGCGACATCGTTGCACTTGTAAAATCTATATATAGAATTCGATTTTTCTGCATTTAGAGAGGTAGAATTTTGGAGAGCAAACCCTAGTTCGTGTGTAGTTCGATTTGGACAGTATTTTAGGGTTCCAAACCCTTCTTTACATCATAAGATAAGTTTTTTAATCCATGAAACATATAGGATTTCATAAACACATCAAATCATAACATAATGGGGCGTATGGTTTTAGGTTTTAGAGAGAGAAAGTGAAAGAAGTCAGGGAACTTATTGAGATAAAGAAAAATGATATTGAAAAGCTCCAACCCTCTACCTTGGGAGGTAGAGGGTATTTATAGTTTCTTACAAGACACGCCTCCTACGGGCTGTGGATCAGGCATACAGTGGGTAAAGATTTGTCCGTCCTCCACGGTGTTACATAACAAACTACTTATTCACATAACTTGACTATGACTATGAGCTTTCTAACGAATACATATACTTGAGGTGACCGACTCTTTAACTAATGGATATTGTAAATCCTAACAATCTCCCCCTAAGGGAGCTCACCTCAATTTACATTGAATACAAACAGATATTACATTTTGATTGTTCTTGGATTCTTGATCAAGTTCTTTGCTCTGTAGTCCGTAGCCTTTGATTCTTCATGTTCCGCATGTTTTGTTTACTCAAGTGGAGGTCTTTAACTGATCTGCGTGATGATGAATGTTGATCCAGCTTTGAGATCATCTGCCACCATAAATCTCTGACTCATCCTTTGTAGCATTGCCATCATGTGACTTTGTGACATTGGGACCGACATGCTCACATTCTGGATCATGATATCTTCTCATCAGAGTTATGGAAGCTTATGTTGATTCATGATATTTGCAGCAGCGTAGCAGAAGCATGGAGTGAAAATATCAAAATCGTTGATGAAGATATGCACTTATCATGAATTCTTTAGACATGAATGTGATGTGTGAGCATGCGGCTATGGATTGACTTCTCAATTCTGATCAGCTGCAAACGTTGGGTGTACCTGCATACAACAGTTAGCAATAAAACACACGAAAGTGTCTTTGATCACTTTTTTTGAATTGAGGTACACGCCCACGGTTCCCGTTGATCGATACAAATCTTGCTGTGATCGGTATAATTCGAAGAATCTCCTTGACGGGGTTTCGCATTGTTCTAGCTGTTCTCAAACCGGAACGTCTCAAAGAAGACAACACGGAGTGAGTGAACCAGCGAATTGAGATTCGCTGATTAAAGAAAATTATTTGAAAAACAATCGTGTGTTGCTTATCAGAAAGCATTTTTGCAATAAAACGAAGGTTTTATATTGGAAATCAATTTTCAATTACAAACACCTTTTGATTTTGAAAACATACTACACAGTCGACATGCTAAAGAGATGAATTTTTGTGCACATCGACCGGTTTTTCAAAGGTATCCGTCAATCCATTTCCTGGACCAAGGTTGATTCATGGTGTGAATCACCCTATCATTTATGTCCAGTTGTCACATGTTTGATTTATCGGATAGATCTCACATGCCACCTACCAAGAGCTTGTTTGATGTTGGCTCTAGAAGGTTTTCCATCTTTATTGTGAATATGTGAACATATTACTCAGATGTTCTGGCAATACCACAAGGATAATGTGTAGGACTCTTAAGATATATTCTCACTTTCCACATTGTGTGAAACAGTGAGTCTTCATTGATTATGTCCTAGTGAGATTTATAGATGATCTCGTGGCTCTAGACTCAATAGTGCACATTTGGTTCCTATGCCGAAGACTAGGGAGAGGGTCTCCTTCTTCAATATCAACAATCTCTAAGAGAAAGTCGATAGATTATGTGGGTTCCCCGTGAGAATGAAACAAGTCCTTTTAAGAGGAACTTGAGTAGCTTGGGAAGTTGTAGTGCAGTGCGTCACTGGGTCCATGACGTCTTGTCTTCAATACTGGTGTTACCTTAGTAGACACCAGTAACATATGTATTGAAACCGGTTTCTGCCCTAAGGTTGAATTAACGGAGGGCTATTTCTTTTCACCATTTTCTCATTCATTTCTTTTTCATTCTTCAACCCCTTCAATGCTTACCGAGATTTCATTACTAGAACCTTGTTGGGTTTATTCCAGTTCTAGATCTAAATCTATACTATCTAGTGGATTGTACCTTTTTCTATCCGGCTCTGGCGGGATTGTCCCTTTATTCCGCACTCTTCCCATTTCTCATTTTTCTCCTTTTTCCATCATACCTAAGGACTTCTATACTATCTAGTGGATTGTCCCTGGGTAGATCCCTCCGGCCCTGGCGGGATCGTGGGAACGAATACCTAACCTAACCATCCTTATATCTTCTTGCATAGAGTAAATTTGGTCGACCTTTTTGGTATTGTTCTTCTGCCATTGAAACCAATTGAAAATCATTTAAAAATCTATCCAGGTACTTGTGATACAAGATCAAAGCATTTTGTACCTGAATTATTTTTGATGTTTTAGAAAAGCTCCCCTTCAACATGTGCATCATAGATTTGAAATTTCTTTAGCACATGGAGGCAAGAGGACTTGAGAAAGAATAAAGAATTCACTTCTTTGATCAACATTTTCTAAAAATATCGACATCACTTTCCCGATCAAAATTAGTATTTTAAATACTTTGTTAAAGATATTTTGGGAAAGGATGTGGTTTTCAACAAGTTGCTCTCCCTCAATATGTGCATCGAGATTCGAAAGGGTTTTGCACATGTTAGTGGGAACATGCACTTTAAGACAAATGAATCACGTTTCAATTCTTTTTGGTTTGGGATATATGCTCCCCCTCAACATATGCTTGGAAAATTTGAAATCATTTGGCATTTGTAGGGAATAAATTTCAAAAACATTTATCGAATTATCCGTTTAAATTCAAATTAAATCACAAATTCTCCCCCGATCACAATTTTCAAATCCATTGAGATTTGTGATCTTTATTGATTTAAATTGGTTTTGAAAGATTTTTTAGGAGAGTTGTGACTTTCTTTTCAACACTTTTAACTGATAAAGATCAAATTCTGAGACTTTAAACTCCAATGATTAAATATGCTAATTGTTTGAAAAATAACTTTTTTATTTGGTAGAAATCATTCTACCCCTCAATCAATGACATATGTTGTTGATTGAGTGTAAGAGATTTTGCCAAATGATAAGTCCAAATGATTTACAGATATTCCGAGTTATTTTCAAAGCAATTTTGTATTCATAAGATGACAAATATTTTTTAGAAGAATGTTTTAGAAGAAAAAAATATTTGTTAAGATACATTTGTCTTATAGAATCAGAGCAAGAGGTTTCAAATATTTAGATTAAGCATGGCTCTGTTCTTACTTATAAAACGGGTTACTGCCTGAAATGATAATAAACCACCATTTTTCTCCATCCCATTTTTTTTTGTTTATTTTAAATTTATGTACAATCGAACTTCATCTAAAGACCCGTGCTATTCTTTGAATGACAAATCAAGGTCCGTAGATGTTATCGAAGAACAGAAATAGATGGAAAAATAATATTTTTGGGCTTTTTCAAATATTTTTTTGATTTAATATGGATTTTTTAAATTTTAAATTTTTCTATTTTCTTTTTGTGGATTTTATAATTTTGTATTTTTCTTTTTGATTAAATATGTACAAGAGATGGATGAAGAAAATCCTTTACTCCTCGTCTTCCTCTTGAAGACAGTTGAGTGTTTCCAGTTGTAGACTCTTTAGGCCAAGTCGTGAAAGGATAAACTCAAAACGTTCTCTAGGAAGAGCTTTGGTGAAGATGTCTGCTAACTGATATTCGGTCTTCACAAAGTATAGTTCCACCACACCATTCTCCACGTGCTCCCTGATGAAGTGATGTCGAATGTCGATATGCTTTGCTCTTGAATGTTGAACGTTGTTGTATGAGAGAGCAATGGCACTCTTGTTATCACAATACAGAGGGATTTTGTTGAATTCAAAGCCATAGTCAGATAATTGGGATCTCATCCATAGGATTTGAGCACAACATGATGACATGGCTATGTATTCTGCCTCTGTAGAGGATATTGAGGTACTCATTTGTTTCTTTGAAGACCACTCACAAGCTTATCACCCAAAACCGAGCACCTCTGGTGTGCTTGAAGTGTATCTTGACACCTGCATGGTCAAGATCTGCATAGGTCGTTAGTGACATACGGTGTCCTTGGTACCAAAGTCCCATGTTGATGGTTCCTTGGAGATACCGAAGGTACATTTTGGTAGGTTTAGCATGGTATCTAGCATACATGCATACAAATGAACAGAATGTCTGGTCTACTGGCGGTGAGGTACATCAGGGATCCAATCATACTACGATATTTAGTTTGGTCAACCATGATCCCTGAGTGGTCCTCATCCAGTTTAGTACGCTCCACCATGGGAGTGTCAACAGGATCACAAGAATCAAATCCAAATTTCTTTAAGATCTCATTTGCATATTTAGATTGATTGATAAAAATGCCTCCGGGACATTGTGAAATTTGTAATCCCAAGAAAAATGACATTTGTCCCATCATTGACATTTGAAATTTGGAGCCCATCTCCTTAGTAAAACGGTCACATTCATTGGAGTTAGTCGAGGCAAAGATAATATCATCAACATAGATTTGAACATGAATTAAGTGTTTTCCTGACTTTCTGGTGAACAATGTCGGATCAAATGCTCCTTTGCCGAATCCATTAGTTAGAAGAAACTTTGATAGCATGTCGTACCATGCCCTTGGAGCTTGCTTCAAACGGTAGAGGGCCTTTTTCAAGTGATAGACATGAGTAGGATGCTCTGGATTCACAACACCTTTAGGCTGGCAGACGTATATGTAGGATCGATATATTATTGTGTTTGATGATTCAGGTGGTCTTGGATGATCAAAATACATGTTAGACTTTTTAGAGAGAGAAAGTAGAGAGATGGTGTTCTTGGTAGAGAGTTGGTTAACAAAAATCTGAAAGGTTAGATTGCCAAGCCACACCCCTTCCATGGATGGAAGGGGTATTTATACTTACAAAGAATACGTCCTCCTATCGGACTGTGGATCAGGCATACAGTGGGTAAAGCCCCGTCCTTCCTCCACGGTGTTACACTAAACTAAACTACGCTACAAACTAACTAATAAACTGCTAAATAACATAACTAACGACAAGTCTACGAGCTAACTTATGCTAGATAATATTTGGGGTGACCGACTCTTCACTTATGGAATTTCCAATTCCTAACAATCTCCCCCTAAGGGAGGTCACCCCATATTTTACATTATGAATCCTAGCATTCTATTCTTGACTTTGTTCTTGAGCTCGTAGACTTCAATTCTTCAATTCTGCAATCTTTGTGCTTAAGCAGTGATTCTTCAAAGTCCGCATAGTTTTGTACTTTGAGTGGAGGCCTTTAACTGATCCACATCATTGATGATCTTCGAGCTTTCATTGAGATCATCAGCTACATCAAATCTCTCTGGATCATCCATAGTTGTGTTGCCTTCATGTGATGTTGTGACTTTTGGACCGACATGCTCACACTTTTGAATCATGACATCTTTCCATCGAGTAGCAAAAGCCTTCTTGGTTCATGATATTTGCGAGCGAAGCGAAGCATAGTATGAAATATCGAGCCGTGTTATGTAGATATGCACCGGTGATGATTTCTTCAAATTAAGTGTGGATCTTTGTGAGCATGCGGCTTTGGATTGACCACTCAATTACGATCACCGCAACCGTCTAAATGTACCGCAAACAACAGTTAGCAATAAAACACACGAAAGTGTCTTTGATCACTTCGCCGAATCGAGGTACACGCCCACGGTTCCATGTTGATCGAGACAAATCGCCTGTGATAAGGTAGGATTCCTAAGAATCTTCTTGACAGGGTTTCGCAGCTGTTCTAGATGTTCTCAAACTGGAACGTCTCAAAGAAGACAACACGAAGTGAGTGAACCAGCGAATTGAGATTCACTGATTGATGAAAAATGATTTGAAAAGCAGTTGTGTATTGCTTAAGATAAAGGGTTTTTGCAATACAACGAAAGTTTTAAGAAAAATCAGTTATCAATCATAAACACCTTTTATTTTGAAATATTAGTACACAGTCGATGTGCTAGAGAAAAGAATTTTAAGCACAATGACCAGTTTTTCAAAGGTATCCGTCAATCCATTTCCTAGACCAAGGTTGATTCAATAATGAATCGCCCCATTGTTTCTATCTAGTTTTCACAAGCTTGATCTTTAGAAAAGATCTCACATGTCACCCACCAAGAGCTTGTTTGATGTTGGCTCTAGAAGGATTTCCATCTTCATCGTGAATACTTTTACATATCACTCGGATGTTCTGGCAATACCACAAGGATAATGCGTAGAACTCTTAATATATTCTTACTTTCCACATTGTGTGAAACAGCAAGTCTTAATTAATTTTGTGTCCTAACGAGATATTGTGGATGATCTCTTGGCTCTAGACTCAATAGTGCACATTTGGTTCCTATGCCGGAGACTAGCGAGAGGGTCTCCTTCTTCAATATCAACAATCTCTAAGAGAAAGTCGATAGATTATGACGGTTCCCCATGAGAATGAAACAAGCCCTTTTAAGAGGAACTTGAGTAGCTTGGGAAGTTTAGTGCAGTGCATCACTGGGTCCATGATGTCTTGTCTTCAATACCAGTGTTACCTTAGTAAACACTAGTAGCATATGTATTGAACCCGTTTACGCCCTAAGGTTGAATTATTGGAGGCTATTTCTTATCACCCTTTTCACATTTCATTTCTTTTCATTCTTCAACCCTTGATGCTTACCGAGACTTCATAACTAGAACCTTGTTGGGTTTATTCGATTACTAGCTCTCTCGATCCGCACTCTTCCCATATTCTCATTTTCTCCTTTTTTATCATACCTATGGACTCTACACTAACTAGTGGATTGTCCCTGGGTAGATCCCTCCGGTTCTGGCGGATCGTGGGAACTAATACCTAACCTCACCATCCTTATAACTCCATACATAAAGTAAAATGGTCAGTCTTTTGGTACAATTCATTCTTCTTTCATGAAACCAATTGAAAAATCATTTGGAAAAACAATCAAGGTACTTGTGATACGAGATCAAAGCATTTTGTACCTTAATAGTTTTGATCATTTAGAAAACCTCCCCCTCAACATGTGCATATGATTTAGAAATTGTTTAGCACATGGAGGCAAGAGGACTTTGAAATATTTTCTTTGATCACTATTTTCATAGAAAAAGCCATTTGATTTTCTTGGTAAATTCTCCCCCTCAATATGTGCATAGGATATTTGAAATCATTTTATCACATAGAGGCAAGAGTTCATTTGAAGCACATCCACGATTACAAAAGCCATTAAGAAACCATTTAGAAAATCAATCAAGGTACGTATGTTGAAACATATACATCATCGTACCTTGAAAGTTTATTTTCTTTTGAAATGCTCCCCCTCAATATGTGCTTCGAGATTCGAAAGCGTTTAGCACATATGAGAGAGCAGCCTGCACAATTGAATCAAAACGATCACCTTTTATCAAATTTCATTATTAAATCACAAATTCTCCCCCGATCAAGAATATCAGACCCTTTGAGATTTTGGATCCCAAGTGATTTAATAAGGTTTAGAAAAGATGGGAGAATATGTGGCCAGGTTTAAATACTCATCTTGTTTTTGGATAAATCCTCCTCCTCAACATGCACATTGTGTATTTGAAATTGTTTAGCACATGGAGGCAGGAGTGTCTATAAAGGACTAAAACCGATTCCATTAAAACAGATTTGAGATTTAAATCACGATCTCTCCCCCGATCAAAAAATTCAAACCTTTTGAGATTTGTGATCCCAATTGATTTAAATCATTTAATAGATTTTGGGGAAAGACGTGGCAAGATTTAATTTTGAAAAATGATGATAAGGACCAATTTAAGACGTTAAAGATTGTTAGTGTCAGGTATGATTGTTTTAAGAGATCTTTTAGTAAAATAAAACAATTTCACAATCAAACAAGAACAGAAAAAATTTCATTTTGACAGATCTTTGAGTTTTAAAGAAAATCATACCATGACATAACATTAAATCTTTAGATCACCACATTTTAGCGTACAAACGAACTTTTATGAAGAAATATCGTTTGAAAATATTTATATTAAATCATTCTCCCCCTCAATCGATGACCGAAGTCGTTGATTGAGTGACTTAGGTTTTGAAAAGAAAAAAGTCCGGTGATTTCTAAAATTAAGTCCAGATTATTTTCAAAACCAATATTTTTCCATTTTTCAAAACAATATTATTTAAAAATTGTTTCAAAAAGTGTATCATCACAAATATGCTGCACAAAAATACGTTAGGTGGTTGAGAAGATTCCGTTGTTGTTGTAGGGTATGGAAGAAAAACTGTATGCTAATGCAGTGAGACTTCTTACGTTGCATTTTAATGCCAACTGAGGTTAAATTAAGCTCCGTTTCTTCAATCACTTAGAAGAAAACCATCTGATGATGCAGTGAGACCTCTTACGTTGCATTTATGCCAACTTTTCATGGAAGTCAAATTAAGCTCCGTTTCTTCATTTGTCAACCCAAGATATAGTTACCCTTTCCTTTCGGCATCCAATCATCATAATATGTGGGATCCGGATCAGGAACATTCTTATATACCAATATACCTGCATACGTTAGTGAACACAAGCAGATATATGATGGTCGACATCACCCAAACAGCAATCGACTAATAAAAGCCAATTCAACATATCAATCAGATCAAATAAGGTATGAAATTTATGTGTTTATCAAACTCTAATCATCTAATCCTAACAATCATATCCTGGGAACCTAGTCCTTCAACATAGGCAATTATATTTTACAGATAAGCACGTAGGATGATTAAGAAAGCCCGTTAGAAGATGTAAATTTGAAAACATTCTCCCCCTCAATCAATGACTCTTTTTTCTGAAAAGATTTAAAAGCGCTGAAGTCATTGATTGAGTTTTGAAAATTTGTAAAACTTATGAAACTGATTGATTTTAAAGCAACTCATTTACCACCATTTTGTTAAAAACAACAAATATTTTTATGAAGAATTTATAGAAGGAAAAACATTTGTGTAGGAACAGCAGTCCTTCGACATACTTTCCTCATTTTGTTTTAGGACAAGTGCACGAAATATTTGAAAAATTGTTTAGCGCAACACTTTCCTTTCTTGAAGAGCGGGTTGCTATCTGAAATAATAGCAAACCACGGTTTAAGCGCGGGTCACAGTCTGAAGTAATTGCAAGCCATATTTTGAGACATGTTTAGAAAAGAATATTTACACCTCCTGCTCAAACTTCATCTATGGTCCCGTGCCATTATTGAATGACATTTCTAAGATCGCAGATGTTATCGATACCAGAAGACATGTCTTGAGAAAACATTTTTTTGGTATTTTTCAAATTTTCTTATTTTTATGGGTTTTTGAAGGTTTTCTAATTTTCTATTTTCTTTTTGAGGTTTTATATTTTTGTATTTGATTTTTTGAAAAATATATACAAAGATAGAATAGATGATATAGTATAAGAAGATGATGATATGAGTACCGAGATAAGGATATCGAGCAGCACGTCGTAGAAGATAGAAGTCATCAACTCTTAAACATTCACCACCAAAGCTTCCAGGGCTCTTGAATCGAAGAAAGAAATTGAACCACTTGAAAGTGAGACTTTGGTAGCTTCCCCCCAAACCGTAAATCTTCTTATTGAGCAGATTCTAAGCTTTCTTTCAAGCTTGCCTTATCCAGATGCACAAGAACGCACACCATATCATCGATCTTGCTGCTCCATATAAGAAGGATCATTCTAAGTCTCCGTTTGGGGTTATATCATCAACAAGAACAACAACGTATCATCCCACTCTTTAAAATTCTTCTCAAATTTCATAACCACTGAAGTCTGACGCAATCCATTCCAAAAGGTGTCAAGAGACCACTTCCCCCGAGTAGTTGAATTGATGCAGCCCGTCTCTTAGAATAGAGCTCAAGAGCCCGAGTACACAAATATATTTCCAAAGAATAAATGATACAACCACCCAATGCACATTTATCTTTCATGATGATTGTGTATGAAGCTCAAGAACCAAGTACACAAATGCCTCCTCACTTGTGTGCCTCTTTTATCTTGAACTGTCTCTTACATCTATTCCCCACGTAGTTGGAATAAGAACACTAAAAGCCTTGATGAGTAAAACCTTGAGTTTCTCTGCGGTCATGACATTTGTTTTCCGGGATATCTTCAATCACTTAGAAGAATTAAGTTCATCAAGTTTACTCGCCATGAGTCAAACCTTGAGTTTCTCTCTGTAATAACATTTGTCTTCCGGGATATCTTCAATTACTTAGAAGTATTAAGTTCATCAAGTTTACTCGCGTTTAGATGCGTGTCTCCTTCCCCCTTGCTGGTTTTGACACTTCAGAATCAGAAACATCTTATCAGCCCATATACTCGAAATCTTTTAAGAAGAACGCTTGAAGTCTTTGTGAGAATCAACTTGCTGAAGAATGTGAGCAAGTCTAATTGGGGATTAACTTTGGCTTTTAACTCTCCCCCAATTAGTGCTCTCCCCTAAACCGACAATCTTTATGATGAATGCTTGAATTAAGAAGAAGTCTTTAGATAATCAAATGCAACTCGTCTTTAGTCTTCTAACATATAGCAGAAAATGTAGAATCGACTGAAGACTCGACCTTCTTCAAGATTGTCCAGTTGGGGAATAGATAGTTAACATCTTCAACTCACACCAAAAAGCATCCCACCAAAAAGCATCCCAATTAAATTACATCTTGCAAATCCCTTAACTAAAATCCTCCCAATCAAACAAGAACGAAAGATGTTCATCAAGGAAATCGACAATCGGCCGCAACGAACACACAAGATGGTAACACCAAACTACCAATCACATCAAACAAGAAAAGATAGATTGTTCGGAATCATCATGTTGATGTATACGTGAAGCATTAATCGGAAGCACTTTGTCGATAAACTCATCAATCCGAGTGAAGATGTCAACCAACAGCTCTTAGAAGAAAAACTCCATGTGAAGATGACCCGATATGAAGAAGCTCGGTTCTTACATGAGTTTGGAGCCGTTTGACCATTTAATCTCAGATATCAATCAACCATGCAGTATTATCACACTTCTTCTCCCCCTCAAGAATTGCATATGGAGATGCCATTCTTGATTAAATAAGTGAAAATCATCCAAATGTTGTCTATTCACACTTCTCCCCCTCAAGTTAGCACAAGATGTCGCCATCATCATTGTAATAGAGCAAGTGGAATAAGAAAACAATCAACAGTAGCCCGGTTCACTTGAGACTTGAAGCGAATGGAAAAAGCATGAAGCATGTTGACGAGAATGGTCATAAATAAGAAGATTTCTCTTCTTGCAAAGATAATGCGCACTGAAGCGTACACATTTCTTTTCTTTAGAGTACGAGGCATGAACTGTTGTGTTCATACGTCATAAGAAGATTTCTCTTCTTCATAAGATAAAACGCACTGAAACGTTCACTTTTCTTTTCTTTAGAGTACGAGGCTTGAACTTTTGTGTTCAAACGTCATAATCCTCTCTCTTTTCATCATCTCTTGGCAAAACATGTAATCAACCCCATTATCATTCTGTAGGCTCTTTGTAGTGACAGCTAATGGAGAGAACCCAGTATGATGAATTTGACCCTGAAGTAAACTAACCCGAACTCGTGACTTAAACTTGCACATATGAAACAAAGAGCGGTGCCGAGACTTCATCCTCCATTGAATCTCTAAGTACTCTATACTCTTCAACCAACCAACCATCAAGTAATAGACGTACATTACCTCTTGAAAATCCACAATTGAATGTGACACTGAGCACTACAACGTAACTCCTTAAAGTGATAGTTATTTTTGAGGTGATAAGAGCCCAATTCCCCCAAGTGGTAAAAAGAAAAGGTAAAAGTCACCCAACAATAACTAGATTTTCAAGTCTTTGTTTTGTATAGTAAGCTCGAACAAGGATCTTGAAGAATCTTCATCCAACCATCCCCGATACCTTCAGATACTAAGTACACTCGCCTGTGATAATTCACTTCAACATCAAATAAATAGTACGGAATTAACACCGTTGTCACATCTTCTGGTTAACTGCTCAAATCTAGCCTTCTTTGACATTTAAACGAACTTTGATAATGGTTTCATCCCGACCATGGTTAAAAGCACATAACCCCATAAAACCACGCAATAACCAAACTGCCATGACGAATTTCCAAGCACACATCCAATTTATGAAGTACACCATTTTATCCCTTTTCAAAGCGAAACCGTAACACCGACATCGAAGACCCGAAATACGCTTTCCTTTCTCCAAGATGGTTCCATCATCACGGATTTTACAATTCTATAGTTTAAACCGAGAAATAGTTTCTTTCATGGATTTTACAAAACCAAGAATAAACCGTATGATAGTTCGTAAATGCACTTTACAATTACGGGATGTTTCCATTGTCACGGGATTTTACAGGTCTATGATTTAAACCGAGAAATAGGTTCCTTCGCGGGATTTTACAAAATCAAGACAAAACCGTAAACAATGTCATCTTGAATGTGTTATGACAATTTGGGTTTCGGTGAATATATGTTTTAGGGGAACATGCAGCGGTTCATCAACTGTTTATTATCCAACATCATCAATAACATCAACCATCCAATAAACACATTGGTAAACACATCATTCACGCATTCTGTCGGCTATTGTAGTGACCACACAGAGAAGTAAACCCGATATACCAAACTTGATCACGAAGTAGAATTCCCCAGATTTGTTACTTAAACTTGTACTCATCCTCGTGAAAAAGAAACGGTGTACCCAATGTACAAAACCTCTTGACGTATCCTCAATTGCGTGAGACACCGAAGTGATAGCTACGTTGTGGGTTAAGCGAGAAAGAATCACAAGAGTAACTAAATAGCCAAGTCTTTATCACACTCAATAAACGCCCAAACAAGTCATCTTCGCAGAAGGGTAGAAAGAAAGAAGACGAAATAAGTAAACGCGCCCGAAAAACTTCACTTCAAATCCAAGTAAGAGATACCGACCTCAAATAACCCCGTAGTCAACCTCGTTCCAATAACAATTCAGGCCGAGACAAATTATGAAAAATGAATAAACCAACGTATCAAATCGCATAGCCCAATCAAATTTCAGCATCAACCCAGATCTCATCATTACACAAAATCCTATCATAAAAACTCATTATCACAACACTCACCATCAAGTCACTTCAATCAGATTATAACCCACATCCCATGATGATTAAATATTAGCTCAATTTCCTAGCATCACGTCTGGTCTAACTTTAGACACAAATATCCAGCAATAAATATTGGATCTCATCACACTATGGCCATGAATGTGCACGGATACACCACTCAATATTAACGAATGAAAATGCCAGATATAACAAAACGTATAAGAATGCATTGATAAGCAATTATTCATCCCAACTTCGGCAATATTCGAATAAATAGATCCATGAACCGTCACTTTAACACCAAATCATCCATTTAATACCAGGTCCATGTACACATTCGTTAATATCACGTCCAAGGAATATCATTTAAATCTTCAAATGATGTATATACCTGGTCCAAGTGCCAACTTAATAACACATAAATCTTCAAATGACGTTAACTGGGACAAGTATCAACTTAATATCATAGCCCATTCAAATGACGTAAACTGTGATTTGGTAATTAAACCCAACAACAACAAAAAAATCACGGCCCATATTAAATTTAACACACGAGGCTCATTCATATAATGCTCAAGTCAAGAGTAGAAACAAGTGCATGACCCATTTAAGTGATATATTAACCCGATCCAAGCAAATATAACACACAGGTTATATAAACGTGATCTCCTAAACATTAGGTCATTACCATTTACCCTAAACACATATACTGAAATATTCGCCTCCTTCTTATCATACTCTCTCCCAAGACATCTGAGAAGAAAAAAAGAATAAAAATCCAAATCTCTTCTAATCTCATACGAATCTCAATCTTGAACGAATCACATCTTAAATCTCATAACCCTCTTCATCATAACAAATCAAATCTCATTACAATGAATCAAACTACCTCAATCGAAAGACAACATCAACACCACCGTACTAATAATTCAAGAAAGTAAGTCAAAGGCTTCAAGATCCTAGGATGGGTCTCGGGTAGGTGTAATAGGTTGTTTTGTTTTTCCTTTTTCGTTAAGACCTTTGAACGAATCAAAGAAATAAGGTAATATTATTGTTATCCTTGTTTCTTTATTTTCGAAAAGAAAACAAATGAAGTCGAATGACTCAAAACACACATGATATAATCTGTTTTGGATATGTGAAGAGATGACTATGTGTGAGAACCTTTGAATGGTCTTGATATCAATACACATGAAATAATCTGAGATTCTGATTACGTTTTTATTTTTATTTTTGAATGATTTTGTTTTGAAATCTGGGATGAGGTGATGTTTTTGGACTGATGATGGTATCTTGGACTGATGAGGTGATGTTTTAGGACTGCTGATGGTATTTTTGTTGAGTCATTTGATATATGGTTTAAGTCATATTGTGGTCGTAGTCATGGTTCAGTCACTCTTCTTCTACATTTCTGTCACCAAGTCGCTAGACCCCAATAGTCAAAACGATTTAGTCAAGTTGCTAGCAGATTTTCAAAGCAAGTTGCTAGGTCTAAGATATGAGCCAAGTCGCTAGCGATTTATTTTGCTTCAATTCGCTAGCCTTTCTAAGCACAACTCGCTACGGCCAAGTAGCCACAACTTGTAAATACAAGTCGCTAGGGATATTACATATACAACTCGCCACACCAAATCGCTACATATAAAGTACAATGTATCTGGACACTTTTTGACAAGTCGCTATGTTAAAAGACAAAAACTGCATTTGTATTACAACTCGCTAGGAAGAGTGACCCGAAGCGCTTGATTTTGAAGAAAGACTGCATAAAACTGCTCTTGTTTTGACCTCAAGAAACTGACCAGATATTCAACTTTTGGACAAAGCTTACACAAACAGTACTCGGACAAAAATACTGACTTGGACATATGTTTTAACCAGTTAAGACCATAGACCACTAAAACGTATTCCGACCACAAAAAAAAACGTATCAAAACCAGTTTCAAATAAGCAAATAAGTATCAAAACCACAAAAACATCAAAACATGTTGAAACCAGTTTCGAACCCACAAAAAAAATCATCCAGACACAACAACCTTGGCTCTAGTACCAATTGTAGGATCAATATATTATTGTGTTTGATGATTCGGGTGGTCTTGGATGATCAAAATACATGTTAGACATTTTAGAGAGAGAAAGTAGAGATGGTGTTCTTGGTAGAGTTGGTTAACAAAAATGTGAAAGGTTAGATTGCGAGCCACACCCTTCCATGGATGGAAGGGTATTTATACTACAAACAATACGTCCTCTATCGGATGTGGATCGGGCATCTGATGGGTAAAGACCCGTTCTTCCTCCACGGCGTTACACTAAACTAAACTACGCTACAAACTAACTAATAAACTTCTAAATAACATAACTAACGACAAGTCTACGAGCTAACTTATGCCAGATAATATTTGGGGTGACCGACTCTTCACTTATGGAATTTCCAATTCCTTACATACAACCTCTTTCAGATCTCCGTTAAGAAAAGCAGTCTTTACATCCATCTGATAGACTACCATGTTCTTACTAGCAGTGTTAGCTAAGAATATTCTGATTGCCTCAATACGTGCAACTGGAGGAAATGAATCTTTAAAGTCAATACCTTCCTCTTGATGGTATCCTTTCGCAACCAGACGAGCCTTGTTCTTTAGCACATCACCATGCTCATCAAGTTTACTTTAAAGATCCAATTTAGAGCAATGATCATAGCACAGTCAGGAGCAGGTACTAATTCCCATACATCTAGTTGATCGAACTCATGAATTTCTTCTTGCATGGCATTGAACCAGCTGTCTTCAGTCATGGCTATTTTAACATCTTTTGGTTCGACCTTAGATAGTACGGAGTTGAAGAAGCACCACAAGGCATCGATTGCAAGTTGTTTACAGTGGATCTTTGGACAAGAAGGGTTTCAATGATGTTGTCCAATGGATGGTCATGTGTCCATTTTCTAAGGTGTTCGTGTGGTTGTTATTGAGGGATGAAGTAGCGAGTTTGGATCTCCGATGAAGATGGTTACGAAGTTGGTTCGGGAGAAAATATGTTCTCAAATAGAGCATCTTGGGGAGTAGCAAAGGGTTATCTCCATCATAGTTGCCAAAACATTTCCATGATGTACACTCGATGATTGAGGATTTAATGATGATGATGAGTGATCTGCGAGGCGCTTCTTGACTCGATGACAAAAAGCGAAGGGTTATCTCGTTGACTTGGTTAGGGCGCCACTATTGATGGATTATCTTGATCATTAGCAATAGGCTCATAGTATTTATCAAACATTGGATCAAACAATTTCTTTAAATCATCTTGAGAAGGAGGTACATATGGGCTAGCGGTGAGGGTTTTGTACAAGAGAAGAACTAATGGGACTACTTAATGAATGTTGAGATGCGGGTCCAAAACTTGATTGTCCTGGAGCCATTTGCCCAGACAGCTCATCGAACATGACGTGAATAGTTTCCATGATATATCGAGTTCTTTTGTTGTAGATTTGGTAACCCTTCTTGTTTGGTGCATAACCCACAAAAACTCCAATGTCTGCCTTAGCTCTTAATTTACCTAAATCTTGACCATCATTCATTGGATAGCACAAAGCATCGAACACACAAATGAAGGAGAGATCAGGTTTTCGATTGTGGACAAGTTCGTATGGAGTTTTTCCATGAGTCGTGTGTATAAGGGAACAATTTTGGGTATTGCAAGCAGTGGCAATGGCTTAAGCCCAGAGAAACATTAGAACCTTTGAGTAAATTAGCATTGTTCTTGTAGCTTCCACAAAGGTCCGATTTCGTCTTTCAACTACACCGTTCTGTTGAGGAGTACGTGGAACACTTCTTTGATGGCTGATTCCAATGCTTTCATAAAACTGACTTAGTTCTTTGTTAACAAACTCAGTTCCATTGTCCGTTCGAATAATTCTAACAGTCTTGTTAAGTCGAACCTGCAGCTGTTTGATAAGTTTGATGATGACATCTGGAGTTTCATCCTTTGTCCTCAAAAACTTAACCCAAGTAAATCGAGAGTAGTCATCAACAACGACTAACACATATTTCTTCTCATTTATCGTTTGCACTCTAATGGGTCCGCACAAATCCATATGAAGAGTATAAAGGACTTCCATAACTGAGTTTGCAGGTTTGGGTTTGTGGATATATTTCTTGCTTTTTCCCAATTGGCATGCTGAACAAAGATGATCTTTTTCATACTTCAATCTAGGTAAACCTCTTACGAGGTCCTTTCTAGATAAATAATTTATGGTTCCGAAGTTCAAGTGATTGAGACGACGATGCCATAACCATGACTTTGTTTTAGAGGCTTTAGATAACAAGCAGATTGGAGAAGACTTCATCATATCGTCGATAGAGATGGTGTAGAGGTTTGTTCCACGTTTTCCTCTTAAAAGTTCCACACCATCAAGTTCTCTAATGAAACAAGTATGTTTTCTAAATGCCACTTCTAGATCAGAATCACAGAATTGACCGACATAAAACAAATTATGACCAAGACCTTCAACATAGTATACCCGTGAAATTACACTATCACCAACCACATAATCTCCATAACCCATAATTGCCCCAAAATGGTCGTTCCCGAATCTAACAGTCCCGATAAATTTACTCACAAAGTTCATGAGCCGCGAGCGATCTCCAATCATATGCTTGGACGACTGAGTCCGGTACCACGTAACGATTTGAGCGACTGCGGTTGAACACGAGACAAGAATGGATGATGGACAATTGGGATCCCCATGCAAGAATGGGTTCCACTTGGTTAGTAAATGTGATTGGAGCACCCACATCAGAAATAGCAACAATGATATCATTAGAGGTAGATGCCGGGCTAGTAGTAACAGTAGATCTATTCAACGCATGCTCACTTCTTAAAGGTATAGTTCTACCAGTAGGCATCCATTTCCTAATGGGCATTGATCTAGATAATTTAGGGCATAACTCATTAAGATTGAATTTACGGCCAGTAGGTATCCAATGATAACCTACATTACTAAAGTTTCTTCCTGTTGGTTTCCAATGTTTTCTAGCCCTCTTCTGCCTTGGTCTTCTGACCTTCTTATCCTGTTTTCTAGTGTTAACATTTTTTACCATAGATTTGACAGAATTGCTCACATCATTCACAGCACATTCATGATTAATACCAAAAATCAAACATTCATTACATGTTTTGCAAGAAGTAGCAGAATTCGAATTAATTACAGTACGCTTATAGCTAATACTAGAATCAACACGATTCATCTTATTCAACACAAACTTATTGTTCCTAGGGTGGTCTTCTACTTTCTTCCATTGATCACTCTTAGCTTGCGAGGTCCTATCTTGCTTTGTATTGCCTGGAGGATTTGACCCGCTTGCCTTAGTATCACTGATTACTCCTGTAGAGGGAATGATGGGAACATTAGTTGGTTTTGCTACTTTTTGCATTCCTGCTCTAGAAGTGCTGGGATCTGAAGTACTTGAAATCATATCAAAATACACATGCTTGACTTTCGGCACAGGCCAAGGCATCTCATGGGTTGCATGCTTAACACTAGGCATAGAGCAAGGCATAACGACTTTATCTTTCTTTCAAAAGGATTTAGGGCATGTAGCTCTTAAACATTCTAAAAGTTCCTAAGATCGTTTGGCATATAAGCATGCATACCTAATTTCACTATCAAGTGGTTTATTTATGTTATCCTCTTCGACAATCTCACGAAGACATTCTAGACTATCCTTAAGGTACTAAATATATTCTTGAAACACAAGTTCGTTATTTCTAAGATGAGGAGGAATATACTTTACAGTCACAACATACTTAGAATCCGCAGATGCCTTCGATATAACATGCTCATCACAAACAAGTGGCATTTTCCCTTTTACCTGACTCTTTAGATTCTCAATTTCCTTTTGTAAAGAAGTTATTTTTCATTGTTCTTGTCACGAGTGACTTTCATTGAATCATATAACTCTTTGAAGTGTCGTTTAACCTTTTCATTTTCTTCTAGAAAACTCTCATTTTCTTATTGTAATACATTAATGATGTTTTGAAGATGAAAGTTTTGAGAATACTGAGAATCTAAAGGAGGAGGCATTTGGGAGCCATTCACATTGTTTTTTTCACCCTTTAATTGTAAAATTTGGGTTTTCAATCTTTTGATCGTGTTACAGTGAGCTCGAATCTGTTCGTCACGTTTGCTTATTTCAAAAACTGCATCAAACTCAGGAACATACGAGGATGTCTTGATGTTTGAGGTTTTAACATTTTTTTTGGGATGTTCATATTTCAGTTGCAAATTAAAATGTTCAACTTCCAGTTTAGAATAATGTTTTACCAGATTATCATGATCATCCTGTTCTACTTTATCATGCAATTTTGAATTTGTGGTTTCAAGCTCAATGACACGATCATGGGAAACTTTTAATGCAACAGTTAATTCATGAAATTGAGATGAAGTAATAGAATAATTTGTAACAGTGTAGAACACATCTTGAGCAACACAATGAGAGATCAGATTATCATTAATGATGTGCAGGTTCTTTATCTCAATTTCATTACTCTTAAGCTCGCGCTCACACATACTGACCTCAAATTCCATATCATTAAACATCTTTTTCATTTCTTTAAACTCTATGTCCATTCCCTTTTGAAGACTCTCAAATTGTCCTTTAAGTTGTTTAAAGAAAGGCATGAGCTCAGTTAAATAGCATTCTTTAGTTTGTTCGAACCCTTTCCCTTGATTATCCCGGTGGGTGTGATTCTCTTCTTACGTTTTCTCAAAATCAACAAATAGTTGGTAAACTACATAAAGGTTGATTAAGGTCTTGCTATTAGTGGGAAGATTTCTAGGCACTAAATGCATTGGTGTATTTGGGGGATACATAGTGGCTGGAGGCAATTTCCTACAAGGGGAATTCTTTTCAATAAAATCATCATCTTTTTGTTTGTCCAGATCCTTTTTCCAGAACATTTGTTCAGGGGTCAGCTGGGTCTGAGGTCTAAACTTATTAAAGGCAATCCAGTTTTCCTTAGAATAATTTGGTGTTTTAAAAGTGATGTTTTCTCTTATGCATAAGGGATTCTTAAGTTTATCATCCAATTGTTTTCTAGACACTTCTTCTATATTTCTATCTTCCTCAGAGCACTCAGCATAAGTGGGTTTCTGTCTAGGCTTAAGAATCTCATTTCCATCATAGATTACCTTTAGAGTTGCATTAGCCTTACTACACGCCTTAGGATTTGGTTCATCTAAAAGTTCAACATTATGCTTATCACTTAGAACTCTATGCTTAGTGATCATGTGAGCAGTCTGAATGGTGTTTCTTTGTACGTACAATTCATTTAAAAGTTTTGATTCCTTAGCATTGAATTCCTGTTTAAGCACTTTTATATTTTCTTGAAGTTCTTGTTTTTGTTTGACAATTTTGTTAAGCTTTTCTTGTAAGGAATCCAACTCTTGTTTTAATATTTCTTCCTTAAAATTACTTTTTCTGATAATTGTACGCATTTGGTTATCCATCTGCTGCTCACGGGTAGTCAATTCAAACTTAGCACGTTGTTCATATATAGCAACTTGTTCCTTGTAGGCATTTAATTTAGAAGTTATGGAATCATCAGGGGCACTGCAGTGAATTCATCAAACATATAGTCGTCATTGACTGCAGAAGATGCATTACTTGGTACAATTTCACTTTCATTTTGTTTCACATATTGATCATATGGGACAACATTGATATTGCCTATATTTTCAATATCTGATTCAATAATTTCAGTTGATTGTACCTTGTCGTGTATCTTTTTCACATCAACATCATCGTATAGTTTTAATACCTTGGATATGATTGATTCCTTGGAGGGACTGGCCTTTTGTGGTGAAGGAGCCTTTGTAGAAACCATTGGTGAGATACTAGCCATGAAGATGGTTTGGGCAGTTGGTTCATCATCAACATCTGAATCAAATGCATCACAGTCTGCAACTTGAAATGCGTTGGGATTGTTCTGACCCATACCTGACCGGTTGTTCATCCACATCGGCATCATAAGTTCGGCATTTCCTCAAAGAAGGAATAGCAATTCTTCCTCATTCAACATGACTCCACTGTCTTGAGCTTGCACGAGCAGCATCTTGTCCCTGAAGTACTCTTCATTTTGTGGACGTTTTGGAAGAGTTCAATTCCTTGCGATGTGTCCTTCTCCAGCATAGTTGTAACATTTAATAGGCTTTACTTGACCCTGAGCCATGTTCCTTCCTCGATTCTGATTAGCCATGTATCCACCACCACCGCCAGCATTCCCATATACAGCACCAACATTCCTATATCCATCACCAACATTCCCTTGCTCATTATGTGGAAGGTATGCATTCTGTCTTCCTTGCACATTTTGCACCACTACCTTTCTGTCTTTAACCGTAGCATGATTGTAAAGATTGGATGCAGTTCTGAGATGATTGTTGGTGTGTGGGGTATAGTTCAAGTTCTGCTTGACCATTAAAGCCAATTGATTAACAAGATGTTCCATAAATGTGTCTAAGTCTGGAGGCTTATACCCTGGATCTGGAATGAGTTTGTGATTGCCATTTCCAGTTGGTATGACTTGTGATGCTTTGGTGGTAATTCCTACATTTGTGTAGAATGTATTTGAATCATTTGATGAGCTTGCATCTCCAGAATTAGTCTTGAACTTTTCCAAAATCATTCGTTCAAACACAACATGTTTCTCATTTTGGAGCAAATATGCATACAATTGTTCATAGTTGGTGTTCCTTAAACCTTTGTTAAGCTTGACTGCAGTGAAAAATTTGTGCCATTCGGGATTCATGTTGTTTACAAACTTTGAATTGAGCTGAATATTTGGCATTGTCATTTTGATATTCCTCGTATCATTCACAAGCTTGTGGAATCTTACATGATATTCAGTGACACTTTCCCCTAGATTCATCTTAAAGTTCTCAAAGTCATCATACAGCTGAGACTCCATGTCTTCTTTAGTCAATTCAGAACCAGAGAGAAGCATCTTAACATTGTCCCATCGCCTTAGCTTGGTGTTTTGATTGATCGACTTGTAGATGTCCTTAGGTAAACCAAGTATGATGTTTGAAGCTCGATGTCGACATCGTATCTCTTCTTCTCCTTGTCGATAAGTTCATCATATTTTTTGGTCTATCCAATCCTAATATCACTAAACCATCGCAGCTAGTTTCAAGAATGTCTTTGGTAGTCTCAACTTGATAAGGTCCTTCATCAATTGACTTAAGTATGTTAACCCCATTTTATTTTCCTAAGCAATACGATCGATTCTTTGAGCCCAAGAGTCGTAGTCGGTTCATCCGGCATGGGTGGGCGAGTGTCGATCCTGCACTTATGCGTCATCGAGAACGGAAGAAGTGATTGTAGACATGATTACGATTCTACGAGATTTCACAACTCTTTGATTAAATAGGGAAATAGACTCTTTCATGGGATTTTACTAAATCAAGAGAAAACCGTAAATCGTAACAAGAAGAAACAATAAGTTCTCAAAAGACAAATCGCACACTTGACAAGTCACTCTATAGACAAATCTCTTAAACAAATCGCTAGACAGACATATCGCTAAACAGACAAATCGCTGGACATACAAATCGCTAGATAGACAAGTCGCTAGAGTGGCAAATCGCTAGACAGACAAATCGCTAGTCAGACAAATCGCTAGACAGACAAATCGCTAGACAGACAAATTGCTAGACAGACAAGTCGCTAGTCAGACAAGCCGCTAGACAGACAAATCGCTAGACTGAAAAATCTCTAGACAGACAAGTACATCCACTAGTTCGTCCTTTTTGTCATTTTGTCTCAATAGAAAAGTCGCTTGTGCACAAATCGCTTCTCAAAAAACAGACAAATCGCTTCAATAAACAATCTCAAGAGAGACAAATCGCTTAAACTTCGGGACAAATCACTTAGAAGAAGAAATGGTACGAGACACAAATCGCTTCCATGAAACTTACTAAAACACTACTTTTCAATCCAAAAACAACCCAACAATGTTGATTCAAGCCTTCCAAATCAAAACCTAAACACTTATAATGATTCTAAACACAAAAGTACAATCAAAATCCAAACTTTAACACTAGAAATGATCCAAATGATGCTACCAACTCTAAACTCATTAAAACCCAAAAACCTTATGAAAACCACTAGAAATTCAAGAACATGAAAGATGAGTGATCCAACTACGGCTCTTGATACCAATTGAAACATATAGGATTTCATAAACACATCAAATCATAACATAAAGGGGCGTATGGTTTTAGATTTTAGAGAGAGAAAGTGAAAGAAGTTAGGGAACTTAGTGAGATAAAGAAAAATGATATTGAAAAGCTCCAACCCTCTGCCTTGGGAGGTAGAGGGTATTTATAGTTTCTTACAAGAAAAGCCTCCTACGGGCTGTGGATCAGGCATACAGTGGGTAAATACCCGTCCGTCCTCCACGGTGTTACATAACAAACTACTTATTAACATAACTTGACTACGACTACGAGCTTTCTAACAAATACATATACTTGAGGTGACCGACTCTTTAACTAATGGATTGTGTAAATCCTAACAATCCATTATATCACCATGTTTATCCTATGTTCAATTGTTTGTGTGTATGCATGCTTATCTATCATGAGTAGCTAAGTTACTATTGTGTTTGCTTAGATCTATGAAACCTAGTTGTTAATTATTGTTAGGTTGTCTCTTGTTTTAATTGGTAGACGCTAGAGTAAGAAAAACTCGCTTTTTCTTTAATTGTTGCGAGCTTGAACGTCCTAAATAACATAAAGCTTGAGAGTGCACCTGAGCCATCGTTATGTTTATTCAATGAGTTGTAGCTTTAGGATAATAGAGTATTCGGGGGAGATACTACGGTACTTGGCGATCTCAGATAGTCTAGAGGAGAGTTACAATTCATAGAACTAGGGAATTAGCCACCCCTTATGACCACACGGAATACAATGCACCAATTAAGATGAGGATGTGACAATTCAACCGATTAATAAGAGATAACTAGGGAGTAAGAACACCTAAGTAAACACACTTTTAATCATCAAAAGAGCACACCTTACAATACATATCTTATCCTCTTCTTTTTTCATTAGTTTAATTTGTCATTAGTTTAGAGAATTAGTAGTTAAAATTGGTAGAAGTACCACCCCCCCACTCCTATACCCCGAGATATTTACTTGCTTTCTAAAAAACATAAAAAGACTAAAAAGAATCTCCCTCAACCTTACCTTCTCGTCATACATCTCTACCTAGCATCTCTATTCCTTAAGAGAATGATCAACCTCCTGGGCTTACCCATACTACACTGCAACGATTAGGTACACTGCCTAGAGGGTTGTAAAGCTTGCTCACAAAAAAAGAAGTCTTTCGACGCCGAACCATGCTATCAAGTTTTTGGCGCCGCTGCCGGGGAATAGAATAGCTAGTTAGTTTTCTATCTCGATTAGGTCTACTTTCTTGATTCCTATCAAGTGAGCTTTTTTATTTTTTCTTAGCTTTCTTTTAGTCTATCCCCCTTCTTTGTGTTTTTGTTCGTAACCTCGTCACTTTTCGTCATGGAAGGTGATAATCCACCCAACAACAATCCACCACCACATCATCCATTACCACCACCCAGTCAACCACCACTCGACCCGCCAAGAGGCCGTACCCTTGGTGAATACTCTAAACCAAGTCATCAAGGCTATAGGAACACTATTGAGCTTGCACTTCAAGCTCAAACTACGGCTTGCGATCCAACACCATCCGGTTGGTGCAAAACGGATGTGCATTCTATGGACTTCATTCCGAAGATCCTAATCAGCATCTCAAGGATTTCCTTAAAATCGTTGACTCCATTGACCTTGATGCTACCACTCGGGAGACCACGCGATTGCGTCTCTTTTAATTCTCTCTACGGGACCAAGCTAGTAACTGGCTTGAGCGACTTCCCGCAGGATCCATCTCAAGATGGGATGATCTCACCACCCGTTTCCTCACCCAATTTTTCCCACCGAGGAGAACCACCAAGCTAAGGAATGACATCTTAATGTTCCAACAACGTCAAGGCGAAACCCTTTATGAGGCGTGGACTCAATTCAAGGACTTACTCCACAAAATACCTTACCACGGCATTGATCTTTGGCTCCAAGTCAAAATCTTTTATGATCATGTCAATCTCTCCACAAGGCAAACCATTGACTAAGCGGCCGGTGGTAAGCTTAGTAAATTAACCGTGGAAGAGTCGTGGGGTACAATAGAGGACCTTGCCCTCTATGACAACGAATGTTGGAATGACCCCCGTGAGTTACCCAAAACCGTAAAGGCAATATCCTTGCCTCCAATAGACTCATAACCTTCTAATCGTAGGATGCTCGAACTTGAAGATCAATTGAAATTCCTAATGAGTTCCTACGAATCTCCTAAACCTTCACGGAAAGTGAACAAAGTCTTTTCCTTGTGTGAGTTATGTAGTGGTCCCCAAGACACTCGTAATTGCACGAGACTCCCCGAACAAGCTTCCGTGGACTACGCATCCTCGCATACCAACAGAGCGGGAGGAAGATTCCCCATAACCCCCAGACCTAGGACTTACAACGAAGCCCGAGAGGGATGGAAGGGCAAACCCGACTATAATTGGAGTGAAACCAAAGAATTTACCTCTAACGACTCCCCATGGCCCTAACAATACAATTCAACCCTTTATGGCCCTAGTCAACATAACTTGGAAAGGATGATGTGAAATTTTACGACATCTCAAGAATCCCAAATAGCCAAGCTTTCGAATCACTTTAATCAACAACAAACCGAGATGGATAGAAAGATAGATAATCTCTTGAAAGCCATTAACAATCATGATAGGACGGAAACAGAGAAGGTTAATGCCATCTCGACTCACTCCTCCGAAAAAGCTCCTCTTGTAAAGATTAAGGACCCAAGCAAGTTCTTAGCTCATTCGCAATTAGGCAATGAAACTAGGGACCCGTCTTCATCGAAATACGTTCACTTCGTCAATGTCATCAACCTAGTGAGACCAAATAGGAACAATGATGAAGCAAACCATTAGACGGTGCTTGAGGTTAGTGAGACTCCTAAGGATGAAACAACTAAAGAAGTAGACGAAGTAGGTGATGAATACTTCAACAAGTTTCTTACGTAATAGGAACTTTCATACCACCCGCACCTAGTACGCGACCTTCGTCCCTTTTATACTATGAGATCCCCACACATCACCTATGGAAATCCTAGAAATCTTAACATACCTTGTTGCATAGGACACCTTTTCATGGCAAAAGCCTACATCGATCACACGTCCCCAATAAACATCATGACTAGCACATACTATAATTGGGTGATGAAAAAACCTATCCCAAGTAGGCAAGATCCCGACGGTCCTAGAATAAGATGTAATTTCCTCGGTAGAGTTAAGGGATTGCCCGAATATGTAGGAAGCTTCACGTACCTAACGGATATCGTGATTGTGGAAGATATTAGCACGGCTATAGATCCTAGCTTGTCCCATGTAGTTCTAGGAAAGCCATTCATAGATAGCTCCGGAATGACTTATGATCCATCATTAGGGATAGTTAGATTCAAGGATGAGATCGATGAAATTGCCTACCAAATGCCATTTACGATTGAGATATTCTCATCACTATCCAATAATGAGAAAGAACTTAAGCTATCGGTCTATTATAGGAATGAGGAAGATAGAAGGAGAGGAGTAGATTATGTGATGAGTAAGATATTTGGATTTTATAAAGAATGTGTGAAGTTAGGACCGGAATATAGAACCAATTGGAAGCATGATGATTTTCTAGAAAGATGCACAATCGGACATAGCTATGCTATGGAAAATCCTAATACAAATCGTCATGAGGAAGGAGATGATGGTAATGAAGTCACGTAGGGCATGACTTCGAGTCTAGCGACAAGACTCATAAATAATGAAAAGCGCTTCTTGGGAGGCAACCCATGCTTAGTTGTTTGCTTGTTTGTTTTTCAATTTTGTTTGTGTGTTTCACATATCTTTTTCATTGTTGCTTAATTCTCATGTCCATTTTGTGATGCTTTATTTTGTTTTTAACCTCGTCTTAATTGCATATAAAGGTATTTTACAAAAAGATAAGTGTAGGGAAGATCACATATGTTTTAAGAACTTGAATGAACATGAGATTAACAATAATTGAAATCGTATATATTTGTGTGTTTGTTAGAGTCAAATGCTTATATCGAGTCATAATGGATATTTTGCAGGAAATTTTCCAGGTTTTAATGAGGTAATTTTTCCAGTAAATGCACCAGAACTTTTCTGTCAGGACAACCTGACGACGTCGGGACTAAAGCCCGACGGCGCCAGGAAATGTAGAAACAAATTCTCAGATTCATTTTCTGTCTAAACTTGTGATTTTTGGAAACTTCCAATTCTTATTTCCAAAAAAACTGCAAACATACATTCCACAAGCATTGTATCTTATTCGCTTTCTAGTATAGTTTTTATATATAGTTTTACCGCCGATTTTACGCGAGGTTTCATTTCGTTTTCTTATAAGTGTGCATGCTATATTAGACAAGAAGAAGAAATACATATTTGAAGCACTTATTACCTATTCATTCTTCTTAGAGGAGGATTTAACCGCAACTTCATACATATCCTACCGAGCTAATAAGGGGAGTACTAGTTTCTTTCTCTTTTACTAACCTTCCTTTATCATAACTTTGATACTTTCGGGGAAAATTAGGGACAATGTTCAGTTTAAGTGTAGGGAGGGAGAATAAAACGGGAACTTAGAAACTATTCACTCATTTGATTTTTGTCTTGTTCTTGGTGATTTGTGTAATAAACTATGAGAAATATTTGTTAGGGTAACTTTAGCACCAAATTTAAAAAAATTTATAGCATTTACGAGTTAAACTTTAGTCTTAATAAAGCGTCTCATGGATAAGAATTATATGACTAGCACAAAACCGTATACCACTCAAATTCCACCCCAAAATGTGAGGTTCGCCCCTAGATCTTTAGGAATAAAAACATTCATCTTTAATGCTTGTGAGAGTACCGGTAGTATAATAGATTATAGAACTTGATTTGTGATGCATTCAGAGATCGCTAGTGAGACTACATTCGTGTAGTTAGGATTAACTAAATGATAAGAGGCATTAGGATAACCCTGTTTTAAACCTATAATTTAATTATGTCATCCACATCGGTTGAGTAATTTTCCCCACACCTTTGCGATGTACTCTTAGTTAACCCCTCAGAGCATATCTTTTTCGTGGTTCTCGTAATGTTCCGGTTTCCGGAATATCAATGAAGAGCATTTTTTACAATCCACCCCCAAATGTTACACCCAAATCGCCTTAGCCTACCTTGTATGCACTCATCTTTAGTGCATTATTGTATTATTGTTAAACCCTTAGTTCAATTATCTAGTTACTTGCATGGTTGATAAGTCGAGTAATATCCTTTGTACACAGATTTGGGACGATTGGGACTCATGGGTTAAAGCAATATTTTGTGGAGTAATGGGAAGGAACGATAAATTCAAATTCCCTTTTTCTACATAATTAAGTACTCCAAGTGTTTTGATCTTTTCAAATCGGGTCAATTAGTGTTAGTGAAATAAAAATTGAAGTGTAGGAATGCTCTTATAAATCCCTTTATGTTGATGTTATCGTAGAGGATGTTAGAGTAAAAGGTATGAAAAAATGAGAAAAAATGAAAAAAAAAAAAAAAAAAAAAACATACAGACTCGATAACGCTAAAAGTGTGCATGTTTTTAGTAGCGTTATTCGTGCTTTTATGTGTGTTATTTGGCTATAAACATATGGTTTTGTTACTTAACCGTACAAAAGTGTGTTTGCAAGTTCATTTGTAGCCAAGTACAGGAAAATGGAGAAAAAGACAGAAAAAGAAGGAAAATACGAAGATTTCTCCATATATGAAGAATTCCCGACAAAAGCATGACTTGTGGAGTATATTCGAGAAGATAAAGTCATCAATTTAGTGGTCCAAAGACTCAAGAATAAAGTTCAAGAAGGAAAACGAGAAAGAAATGAAGAAAAGAAGCTTAAACGAAGAAATATTGGAAGCCTCGTTGTTCCCGACACACCTTCACTATTTTAGCCATAACTTTTGAATACGGACTCCGTTTGACCCCCGGTTTGCGGCCACGGAAAGCTAAGAAAAAGATCTACAACTTTGGTGTTTATGACTTTTTGTCAATTTGCTCCAACCGTTCGGTCAGGCCCCGCAACCGGAAACGGTTGGAGAATAGTCATGAACACCAACCGAAACGGTTGGAGCTTAACCGAATCGGTTGGAAGGCATGTTTCTGCCATTTCTTCATTATTAAGACTCCAAACTTGTCCCAAACTATTCTAGGTCCTTCCCACTTAGTTTCTAGTCCCTTCCAAGCTCCTTGGAGGCCAAGTTCAGCATTAAATACCCCTAGGCTTGGGAGTAGTATAAATAGAGGCCTTTGCAACCTCATTTCAAGCACCACAACTTGAGAGAACTTCTCTCACACCACTCCTACCACCACTACTCTCTCTCAAAACCCAAAATTCGTCCATAAAGTTCCAGGAAACTTTAGAGGTCCAAGAAGTCTTCATTTGGAGGTCAAAACATCAAGAAGTCATCACCAATACTTGAGGCATCATTACTTCATCATTTGTAATCTCATTTCAATCATTGTAAGACTCTTAATCATGTTTTCTAATGTTCAAAGTTCTGAGTTTATGTTTAGGTTTGCTATGAGTGGCTAGTTTCTTTATGCACTTGCTTAAATGATGTTGATTATCGTATGATTAGTTTGTGATTGTGTTAACATGTTGTAATTCAATTTCAAGTTGATTCTAAGATCCAATTGTGCTTAACTTTCATAGCGGCATTTGATAATCAAGTTTGACTAATTGATAGTAATCGTAGAGGTCGAAAGAACTTATTGTTATTCAACTAGTCATAACCATTTTGTCTATGGATGATTGTTTTTACCCATTATTCTTGATTTAACAAAGAAACTAAAGTGTGGTTGCAATAAGAACACTTTTTGATTATCAAGTTGGATTGATTGGAAACATCTAAAAGGTCGTAAGATTAGTTGTTTACAATTAATTGTAACCTTTTGTCTATAATCGGTTACCTTTTGTATTGATCATTTCTTAAGCAAATTTGATAAGACAAACGGATGTTTTTGTGTTTAAGTTTATGAAAGTAAACTTATGAAACTTGAATTGATCTTGAATTGATTGGTTAAACTTAATGCTTGTTTTTATAAACTAAAATCTTGATGAAGGTTTAACTTGTAAGAACAATAGATTAGTACACCAACTAATTATCATAACCAACATGTTAAGAAGAGGTTAACACAATCATACTAATCAAGGATAAGAAACTAGTTTAAGCAAGTGTAGTTTTAATCTTATTGAATTCCCTTAATCATTATTTTCGTGTTGCTTGTTGCTTATATGGTATTTTGGGACGTGACAACCATTTACCACTTTCGTGTTACTTGTTATTACATAGATTCTTCACAATTGAAAACACCCAAATCCTAGTAAACGACCTCGGTTTACCAACCAAAACCAACTACATACGAAAGGGTCATACTTTCCCGTGTGTTCTTAGCTTAATTCGGTAATCCTTGTTATAAATTTAAAACTAGTAGTCGCGAGACACATCAGCTACCATCCTACCTCTATCTTTATGCTTTATGTCTTTAAGTTTATGTTTTGTTTCAAGTTATTTAGTGTTAATGAGTCGAGTCTTGGCTTAGCAACGCCACATTTTACATGCTTGTAACATAAGACTTTTGACTTGTCACCAATTATCCCTTATATCCAACAAAACCCTTTACTTCCCTACCCTAAGCCTAACATTAGAACCCTTTGTAAAGACCTCTTAGATAGTTATTCCTATGTTCTTACGCAAAAGCGGTGGAGTTTTGATCTATTGTCAAGCCTATGGTAATCTATGTACTATGCGAGGTAGTGAGTGTTTATCTTGCATTTCCTTACATGTTATATTTCATATAAACCCGAGAGATGAGAGAATCCAAACACCAATTGTGAGGTGCTAGTGTATAATTTCCGTACTTGTTATTACTATTGTGGCGCTTGTATTTGTTGTAAACTATTTTAAACCAATGCTACATAACCTCTAACTTATAAATTGATTGGCCAAAAGCACATCTGCTTGAGGACAAGAAAATTCCAAGTGTAGGGAAATTTGATAAAGATTTAAAACATACGTTTTTAGGGGGTCATTTAAGCCCTAAATCGTTACATTTTATATCCGTTACTACTTAAAGTCGTTCCTTTTCACATTTTAGGTCTTTTGGAAGCAAAATGCTGGAATGAAGCATATTTGGACGAAAAGGAGCGAAAACATGAAGAAAAGGGTAAAGTCAAGATCCAAGGCTGTTTTGCAAGCCTGGCGGCGTCCCAACCCAAAGGGTGACGCCGTACCTAAGGAAGTTTTCTAATTTGATTACACGCGACGACTCAGGTGAAAATTTGGTTCTAAAGCATGACGACGTCACGCCTATAATCTGGAAGGCGTCTCCCTTAGTTTCTGCACTAGACGTCCAAGAACCATCTCAAGACGACGTCCTTCATGAAGACAGACGGCGTCACACTCCTCAACTGACGTCGTCCCAATGATGAATTGGCCCAAACGAAACCCTAAAGACGGAGTCCAGACGGAGTCACCAGCAAAAGACAACGTCGTCGCACTTGTAAATCTATATATAGAATTTGATTTTTCTGCATTTAGAGAGGTAGAATTTTGGAGAGCAAACCCTAGTTTCTGTGTAGTCTGACTTGGACAGTATTTTAGGGTTCCAAACCCTTCTTTACATCATAATATAAGTTTCTTAATCCATTATATCACCATGTTTATCCTATGTTCAATTGTTTTTGTGTCTGCATGCTTATCTATCATGAGTAGCTAAATTACTATTGTGTTTGCTTAGATCTATGAAACCTAGTTGTTAATTATTGTTAGGTTGTCTCTTGTTTTAATTGGTAGACGCTAGAGTAAGAAAAACTAGCTTCTTCTTTAATTGTTGCGAGCTTGAACGTCCTAAATAGCATAAAGCTTGAGAGTGCACTTGAGCCATCATTGTGTTTATTGCGTGAGTTGTAGCTTTAAGATAATAGAGTATTCGGGGGAGATACTATGGTACTTGGCGATCCCAAATAGTCTAGAGGAGAGTTACAATTCATAGAACTTGGGAATTAGGCACCCCCTATGAGCACACAGAATACAACGCACCAATTAAGATGAAGATGTGACAATTCAACCGACCAATAAGAGATAACTAGGGAGTAAGAACATCTAAGTAAACCCACTTTTATTCATGATAAGAGCACACCTTAAAATACATATCTTATCCTTTTCCTTTTTCATTAGTTTACTTAGTCATTAGTTTAAAGAATTAGTAGTTGAAATTGGTAGAAGTACCACCCCCACTCCTATACCCCGAGATATTTACTTGATTTCTAAAAAACATAAAAAGAATAAAAAGAATCTCCCTCAACCTCACCTTCTCGTTATACATCTCTACCTAGCATCTCTATTCCCCTAGAGAACGATCAATCCCCTGGGCTTACCCATACTATACTGCAACGATTAGGTGCGCTGCTTAGAGGGTTGTAAAGCTTACTCACGGAAAAGAAAGTCTTTCAACCCCGAACCCTGCTATCAGTGTCCCCATGCTCCTTCTAAGATAGCTTTCACCTCCAAGGCTTCATTCTTCAAATATCCATCTTCAAGTCCTTCATACCATTCGTAACTTTGACAATAGGTTAAATACCCAACTTTAACTATTTCTGGCAAACTTCCTTCATCGCAACGGTTATTCGTCTTCCAATTAGAAGGTAGCCATTCAACATATCCATTTTTGAAATGAAACGTTCTACACGTATGGTGTATATCTTTAGAAGGCTCTCTCCAAATCCCATGTTCTAGCCATGCTTTACCCTCTACCCATGGTATTTGATCATTCCATTCATAATACCATGTATTTTTAAATACTACATACGTTTTGAATATGGGTAAATCTCCAGTAAGGACATCAAAATAGATCTGGAGTAGATGGTTAAATTCCCTAAATTCCTTGCAGAGAGGTGTCTCATAATTGAACACATCAACATCAATAGCAAAGAGCCTACCAACTTCATCATATGCATCAGAATCATCATTTTCTTTATCGGCTAATTCTTCCTCAATCGATACTTCTTCATCATCTCCTCTTATCCATAATAGCCAAAGTACATTTTTGGTAGCCCTATCCGTACTCTTGTGGTTACTAAATTTGGAAGCCAACCATTCTGCGAAATAAAGATCATTGGGATCAAATTCAACACCAGTATTAATCCTGGATTTCATTAACCGTCTTTTTATCACCATGTACTCATCAAATTGTTGCTTAAAACTTCAGGTTAACCATGAAGTCACAATGATTCTCAAATCATCTTTAGCAATATTATTACGATTCCCATATTTAATGTCTAACCATTGTTCCAAAGTCAAGTCCAGAAGTCATACCAACCTGTTGTTGAACAAATTTTCCACCTCGGCGCACATTCTTTCATCATCAAGATTACCTCTTTCCAAATCATAGGGTTGCTCAATATATGGGAAATAAGAATGCTTAGTAGCTACAACCTGTTTAATATTGCTCATGAACTAGATTCGAAATCGGTCTCTAGTTTCCTCAATGGTAGTCCATACAAGCCTCTTAGACTCGATCATCGACCACAAAAGGAGTAATTCATCTTCAGTATAGCTCATCATCAAATCATAAGTAAACGAATCATCTTACGTACCACTTAAACGTCTAAATTCGTTGAATGTCGTTTCAAGAGGAGTTTCCCATGTAAACAAATCGGCTTCGATTCTAAGTAAATCAAATCCCTCGGTCTCATCATCCAATATTTCCTCAAAAGTCTCAACTGAACAGACTAGAATAGTACTACGAAATTTTGATGTAAATAGATAATCCAATTCGGTTTGAAGTTCATAGACGATGGCATCATATGTTTCGTTAAAAGCAGAGTACAATGATTCACTAGTCCAAACTGATAACTCTAAGGACCCATCATGAATGCGAAATGCAGGGAATTCGCTCATATCGACCTCATAAGTCTCATTATCATCATTTTGTCTCTCAAATACCATAACTTCCCAATCGAAGTCCCCGTGCCTTGCATTAATCGCTTCTCTTCCTCCTTAGCTAAATATTCTTTTATAGTGATACTGTCCATAATAATCCTTGAGAACAGAAACAAATACATCAGTAGGATGGGCCCTGAAGAAAGATAGTAACAAAAAACTAAGCACGAATATGGAATATGAAAAACAAAAAATCTGTTGATACCTGAGGGACGATACGCCGTATCTAGCTATCCAGATACGCCATATGATTGATAAGTTTTAAATTCAGCCTTTATTAATTGGAAATTAAATACGTCGTATTGATGGGAATTGATGTGCCGTATTTAGGATTTAAAAATTCAGTTTTAAAAAATTTGAATACGTCGTATACGAAAAATCGGATGCGCTATATGAACTTTTAGGGTTAAAAAATCTGGTTTAAAACAGAATACGCCGTATCTAGTAAACAGAATACGTCGTATTAGAATAAATAAATTAGATACGATGTATATATAATAAAAAACGCAATACGCTGTATTCAAATAAATAATATGTCGTATCGTTTAACTCAGCAAAATACAGCAGAATAGACAGAATGCAGAAAAAACAAAAAACAAACACAAACAAATTAAAAACGAAATCAAACTAAACAAACACACAAAATGCAGGAAAAATGCAAATATAAAAATAATGCAAATATACAACAAAGTTAGTCAAATTAAAAACTAAAAAGAGTTAAACTAATATAAAAAACTAAATCAAAATACTAACAAATTCAAATATTAAACAATTCACTCCCTGGCAGCTGCGCCAAAAACTTGATGTGCTTCGTTGTGGATAGGCAATTTCTTTTTATCAAGTTTTAAATTTATATTTAGCCAACTATACCTATAACAAACACTTATGGACAACTATCCGATCGATGGTAAGCTAGTTGGTAAGTAGGGTGTCGAACACTAAGAGTGGAACGTTAACACCTAAATCTATCTGTATTTTATTTCTATAAGTTAGTCTAATTAAACCTAATTCTAACGAAACAAAGAGTTTTCAGCCTGAGAGACTAGCACAAGGTTTATATTTAATTAAACTGTAAAAGCAATGAGGAAGATAACATATACAAGCAGAGACACGGATAATATAAAAAGAGGTCAAGCCGATAGCAAGGAAAACATATTAGCCATTATTTAATCATATAAGTTGTTTGATAGGTCTAAAACCTGTAGCGACAGTGCTCACAACTTAGCGTATCTCGTTCCTAAACCTAGCTTGTCACTAGGATCTAAATTCTCGTATTAAACATTTTCAACAGATCTAATCATGTCACGATTAGTCAAAATTCGCTTAAAGTTCGCTTTAATGATTATCAAGTTTATTATTTATCCCTTCTAGGGCTTACATTAACATGCAAAACAATATTAATGAAGTAATAAATGTAATCAAAACACAAGCTTAAGCTGCCTATCGAATTAGTAACAAATCAAAACATCAAATAATCATTAAACATGGCTAATACCTACAAGTAATCTCATTCATAATACACGATAGCATGTTCTGAAAGATTCAAGTATAAATCAAAAGAGAAAAATACATTAATCGAACGATTATAGAGTACTAAAACGAATTAAGTGAATTCTCCTATGTAAATATGCACTACCAGGACCTTTTGGTCTTCTTTATGTCTTTGGTCTCGTACTTGGCGGTCACCTCCTCTTGTGCCTCTCTAAAATTCTTCTGCAGGTCTTCTATTTATACTTTTGGAAACAGGGTCGATACGGCGTATCAGGTTATCTGATATGGCGTATCAAGGTAACTTCGGGTGGGGTCCAAGATTATTATATTCTAGAATATTCGTTCACCGCCATAGTGATACGGCATATCACAAATCTTCATACGGCGTATGCTGTCTTCTTATCTTGGAATTCTGGTGAATTCTTGAGAATAGATATGACGTATGTTGTTGATGTCATACGGCGTATCTAGAGTAAAACAAATCAGATCTTCTCGTTCGCCAAAGTTTCATATATGGCGTATGAAAGAAATTTGTATGGCGTATTCTTGAAAATCAGGCAATGGTCTTCATAATCGTTCAAGTCTTGGTATACAACATGTGTATCTAGAATGATACGAAGGAAATCATGTAAAAATAAACTTTACACGCGTAAAATGGATAGAAACATGCAAAAACAAACTTTACACGTGTAAAATTAGACGAAAACGTGCAAAAACGAAGGAAATCATGTAAAAATAGACGAAAACGTGTAAAAACAGACGAAACATGTAAAAATGGACAAAAACTTGTGAACACGGACGAAAACATGTAAAAACGGACAAAAAGTTGTTAAAACGGACGAAAACATGTAAAAACGGCCAAAACCGGACAAAAACGTGTAAAACGCATGAAAACGTGCAAAAACAGACGAAACAAGTAAAAACTAACGAAAACGTGTAAAAAACGGCCGAGAACGCGTAAAAACTGACGAAAACGTGTAAAACGGACGAAAACATGCAGAAACAAACGAAAACGTGTAAAAATGGATAAAAAGTGTAAAAAAAATAGTGTGTGAATAAGTGTAAAAAAAATTAGTGTAAAAAAAATAAGTGTATGAATAAGTGGTAAAAAAAGTATATTAAGTATAAAAAAAATTAGTGTATGAATAAACAAAAAAAAATAAAAATGAAAAAACGTCAATGGACTAAAGATGAAAGTCAACGCAAACCACAAGGACCATTACTGTAACTTTTATAACTGAAAAAAGAAGTCAAAGGACGACCGATGAAAGTCAACACAAACCACAGGACCAATAATGTAAGTTTTCTAAGTGTTAACCGGTCAAACAGGTTATCATCCGCTCAATATTACGTACATTGATCAAAATTTAGAAGTATTTTAGCGATATGAGTAATTGATTTAGTTGGTTACGTATTTTGTTCTTTTTGAGAAAATTTGTTGCGTATCTTTAAACTTCACCCTTCAAATTAATACATACATTGAACTAAGTCAATAACCCCTTTACTAATCAATCTGGGGAGCCTTTTGAACAAACTCTAGCATTAATAATTAAGAATGTGTATCTGTGATAAATACATAAACGGTTGTATCTGTGAAACGGTTGCACAAAGTCTCCAAGTTATTTTAATGAAAATGATGTATGTTCCTACGTTATGAGTCTGAATTCCTTCATGAGCCTCTTCTTTGTACATATCATACTAATGTATCTTGTGCATTGATTGAAATTTGGAGGTATGTAATGATTGTAGCTAGTGCATTTAGTTTGTATAACATAATCGAGGTACAAGGCTATTGTTTATATAGCATTATAATCGAGGGGAATAAGTAAGCCCCATCATCATTCAAAGCTATTATTTCTAAATTGGCCTTGTTAACTCTATTGCAGATTCATAGGTTATGAAGACTCAAGATGAACCGAACTGTTAAAGATGCCAATGGATTTATGATGATGGAAGTTGGAAACAAAAATATCATATTTGCCTTTTTGTTTCGGTATCGAATGTTGATAATGAACACTTTGGAATCACTCAAGTCTGCAATATTTTCGTTTTTAGTATCTATCTACTTGTTTGAAAAAATTGGCAGTCTTAAGGACTAAACGATGATTGGGTATGAATTGTCTTAAGATTTTATTGATGATGAAATGTATACTCGATATGTACCTTCATTTTGTGGTATGATATGCTTGGTAGATGGGGTTGGATTCAATCAAAGCTAGGTAGACTAGGGGGTTTTAATCTTTGTTTGATATGTGATACATACTTATAAAGAAGGTTCATGGCATGGCTAGTTGAGCATGATCTGATTCATTAAGATGTGATTTTCTTGTTGTGCATACCGAGTATATATGCTTCTGCTAATTTGTTGCACCACAATTTGTTTGCTGAATTTATAGCTTGAACACATAAGCTATAAGCTAATATTTCATTGATTTAAAACTCGTGTATCTTTATCTATCACATGCCTAAACGGCCGATTATTGCAAGTCAGTTTGCGTGGGATTTAGACTGTTGTGTGGCATAAAAAGATTATGTGGCTAATGACATGCTTACTGGTCAGTTTGTGGCATTCCTGTAGCAGGTCATGTATTCCTTTTACATTGTATGTTTTGGAGAAAGTGAATGCATATGATGAATGTATATGGATGACTGGATGAGTGCAGCTTGGTGGACTAGTGAGTATGTATGATGCATAAGGTGTACAGCCTGTGGGATCCTTCCTAAGAAATGATTATTAGACACATTCAGTAATGAAAGCTATGTATGATTCATAAGCTGTTCGCAGGGATCCTCCCACTTAACTTGTTAACTAAAAGATAGATCAAACATTCCAAATCAATGTAATCTAACCCGTTAATGCATTATGCGATTAATCCAGAACCCAAAGCGTACTGTCTCAGGAATTACTCCAACTGCTTGACTGTTCGACATTGAAAAATTATAAGATTGACATCTACCTAAAAGCAACTGGGATAGAGATCCAAATCTGTTATACAAATAATGCAGAATATAAACTCGTCTAGGTGGAATCAGGATATATGTAGTTATAAAGTTTCCAGCTTTTCAAGCCTGTTCATCTTGAATCATTTTCGAGCCTAGCTTGAGTCTGCAACATGAGAGCTCGTTGAGCTATCGGGCCGAGCTCGAGCTTGATGGCTTGACCTTAATACCTCCAGCCATGATTCTTGTTTGTTGCTATTACAATAAACATAACACAGTATATAAGGCAAAACATGAATAAGCATGTTTGCTAATTTGCCTAGCTAGATAACGTGTTTATAAGAACTAAATCTTGTCGCAACGGTATTGTTAACAGAGGCTAGGGTGGATCAATTAAGTTCAAACCAAATTTAAGAAACTCGAGTCTGAAAACAAATTTCCAGTGAGAAGTACTTTGCCATAATACCTTCATTACGAAGATCAAGTCCTATATATCAAATTACCGTTTTCGTCACATGTCACATGTCCCCAGCCACTATTTCAACACTTTCATTCCAACCCACGAGCTTGGTTAAGTGTGAATATCTAACTTGAAACTGTCTTGTAGCGACAAAGGTGAATAATATCTGGTTATATATAAAAATCTATAAACTTTGAACTAAGCTTGTTTATGACACTACAGTCCATTAGTCGCAAATTTGCATATGTCAGCTGCGGAATCTTGAATACGTTTTTAGACTGCAAAAGGTTGAGTTTTCTCTCATGATAAGTTGCAATACATGTCTCTCATTATGCGAAACAATAGCATATTTTTCTGTCAAAAGATAACTGGTTATATGTTCATTTTGAAGCGAATAACAAGAGATTTACATGAAAGATAATAATGGGATGAATTTTGCTAAAGTTGTAGTGATTAAATACAAGTAAGGTTTACCATGCATGATGCTTGTTGACGTTTATGATCTATAATACTTTTTCCATACCCATACGTGTATCAGTAAAGCAACATCCAATAGGAGTTTAGGCGATTTTGGACCCAACCAGTACTAACCGTGTCTCGTTACTACTGGTTGATGGTGGGTTCGATACTCGCCGCTGACAGGGTGTGTATGTCTGTTCTGTCCATTCAGTCGCACACATATGTATGCATCATGCTGGGTACTTTAAGAAATGAAATGTTGGCCCAGTTTTACTTGATCTTTAATCAACGATATACCAAATATCAATAAACGATTTGAATCAAGAAAGTTTTCTATATATTTCAGTCATATTTGTTTGTTACAGAGTTTCTAGTATTTATACATAATGAAATGGTATGTTTGAAGCATTGTGTCGGTTCAATACATATGGCGCTTATTGTATAACCGCTACATAACCGTTCTTGTAATCGCTTCTTGACTTTTCGTATGTTTGACTTTCGTTGACCGGGTCATTGTGGGTGTTGACTTGGGTCGCTGGGTTGGGTCGATTGGGATTAACCCAATATTCTCCCCCTTAATCACAATCGCTGTGACGTAGGTCTTTAAGTCTTCTTGATTCATCTTCTGGTTACATCCACCATATGAGCTTTTAATTTTTTTGTGATCATCCTTATGTCCAGGTAGATCAATTTTCCTTCGGTTATTTCCACCTTCTTCAATGATCTTCATTATGTCCATGTTGATCTGGTTATTTCCACTTTTTCTTCTGTGATCTTCATTATGTCCATGTTGATCTTGGTTATTTCCACCTTTTCTTCTGTGATCTTCATTATGTCCATGTTGATCTGGTTATTTCCACCTTTTCTTCTGTGATCTTCATTATGTCCATGTTGATCTGGTTATTTCCACCTTTTCTTCTGTGATCTTCATTATGTCCATGCTGATCATGTTCTTCTGGTTATTTCCAGGTTGATCATGTTCTTCTTCAACAGTTGCCATAAGCAATGTTGGTTCTAAATCTTCTTCAATGAGATTAGATTCTTCTTCCTTCTTTGATGGACATTTGTTTGCAAAATGCCCATACTCCTTGCATTTAAAACACATCATCTTACTCTTATCATGAGTAAATTTATTTGAGTTGCCTTTTGATTTTTCATTGAAATTATTTTCTTGGTCTCGCAACAAATCATGTCCACATTTTTCACAATGTCCGTGAGTAATGTTATTCTTGTGATGTGTAAACAATAACTTATATTGATCGTTATTGTCCTTGTTCTTCTTAAACTTTATTCTTTCCTCGTATGTCTTGAGTCTCCCAATTGCTTCTTCCATCGTCATTTCACTTAGGTCGGAGTATTGCTCGATTGATGCAACTATTTGCAGATACCTATCGGGTACAGAATTTAATAGTTTCCGTACTAAGGTTTCATCTTCTATGGTGTGTCCTAGACTAGCGGCTTTGTTTACGAGAGTTGTAAGTTTTGTAGCAAAGGTGTCAATTGTCTCGTCTTCCTTCATTTGTAACATCTCAAAATCAGATTTGAGTGTTTGTAGTCTTGCTTGTTGAACTTTGTCTTCGCCAACGTGTCTAGTTTTCAAAGCATTCCAAATGTCCTTCGCGGTTTTGTGCTTTGTTATTTGAAGTAATTGTTCCTCGGGTAAAGCTTGATAAAGGAAAGCAATAGCGGTTTTATCCTTTTTCTTATCGGGTTGAGTCGTTTCAGTCGGCTCAATTGTTTCCCATAAACCATTCGCTTCGAGAATGATTTGTATTCGAATTGCCCATAGTGAGTAATTCGCGGGCTTTAGGATTGGGCATTGAAATTGGGGTGTACTATTATTAGTACTAGGTTTCTTACTACCACTATCTTTCGTCATATTTTAAAAATGACAAATAAAAAATATCTCTAAAAATCTAACACGAGATGTGTTGAAAAAAATGTTTTATTTTTCCTTATAGGCTATAAAACTTTGTAGGACTGATTTTTAAATCCAAAACTATCCTCGGAGATTATTATATTTTAAAAACGAATAACCTAAAGTTACTTCCACTTTAAATGTTATTCCTAATCAGTATACTAGGTTAATGTACTATCCAAAAGTATGATAAGATTTTAATAATTTTTTAAAATAACTTATCAAACTAAAACAATATATATCAAAATATAAAGTATAAAAATGAAAGATGGTTTTGAAATCTTTTTGAAACCTGGAGGGGTTGATGGTTTAACCCGATGCCCTTAATAAATAAAAATATCCTGTGTGACCTTTTAACTGTACGCGCCCCTTATATTGTTTTATCTCCTTTTCTTTGTTTTGAGATAAAAAAAAACACGCGTCCCCTTTTATTTGTTTCTTATCTGTTTTTGTTACAGATAAAAGAAACATGTACTCTTTTCTTTCTTTCTCTCTCAGTACTATCTTCAGTTTCTCTCTCTCTTTGAGAAGATATCTTGATCTTCTCCTTCTTCTCCAATAGTCGACGGTTTACTGGCCTTTTGATGGCTGTGTTTTTTTTACCGCCCCTTCTTCTTTCTCCGGTATGGTGTTCTTTACGAGCACAGTTATTCCTCCACTTTGAAACCTAGGGTTTCGACTTATTTGGGGGTTTTCAAATCCGTTAGAAGTATTATGATTGGAGTATGAAAATGAATCAATTGGGTCTCAATTGATCCTTCTGGGCTTGATTCCTTTGAAGAACAGGTGTGTTTGTTCTTAATTCGAATCTTGACTTGTGCCCTAATTGATGACTTCGTTTGGTTTTGTTTGAATCAATATATAAACGATTTAATTCGTTTTCTTGATCCTATTGGATTGGGTAAAAAAGAAAACTATTTTCGGTAAAAAAAACTTCGCGAATGATTTTCTGATGCCGGGTGAGAGTAATCACGGTTGTGATTGTTCCCCTGTTGCGACAGAAATAGGAACACAGAAATGATGTTATGATTTGTGTCCGAATTTATTTTGCAAAAGTTCCGAAACAGTTTTTTTTCTTTGATTCTGAAACTATAACGAATAGATTGGTATATGATGATTGTGGCTCTGATACCAATTGTTGGCCCAGTTTTACTTGATCTTTAATCAACGATATACCAAATAACAATAAACGATTTGAATCAAGAAAGTTTTCTATATATTTCAGTCATATTTGTTTGTTACAGAGTTTCTAGTATTTATACATAATGAAATGGTATGTTTGAAGCATTGTGTCGGTTCAATACATATGGCAGTTATTGTATAACTGCTACATAACCGTTTCTTGTAACTGCTTCTTGACTTTTCGTATGTTTGACTTTCGTTGACCGGGTCATTGTGGGTGTTGACTTGGGTCGCTGGGTTGGGTCGATTGGGATTAACCCAATATGAAATAAATTGTCGAATGAGATTAGCATGCAACCCGATAGGCCCAACCCAGTAACCCGCAATCCGATAGACCCGAACCCAAAGCCTCTAACCCGACCCGATAGCCCGATTTACACCCCTAGGCCCCCAAATCATTTTCCATCACAATAATAGCCAATGCTAAGTAGTGAATATTAAAAAGTTAAAAAGTGTAGTTTTGTTAATTTTTCTTAAAATTTGTTCTTTTGATCGAGGGACAATAACTTCAGGTTGAAGAGAGTAGTATTGTTTGGTATTAATAAGAAAGGAAAATGACTGCACTTGAGACAAAAATGGCACGAAGACACGAAGAAGAGTAAGCAAAATAGTAAGAAGACAAAAATGACTTGATGGAAAATGACGATTGGGGAAAAAGCACAAGAACGGAGTGTAGTTTTGAAACCCACCTCCTCTGGTGGGTTTTGTATGGCCATAATACAAGGGTCTGAAGTCTTCTTTTGAACCCATGACATGAGTCGCGTTCCTTCAAACCATAAGCGCCCAGAAATTACTATAAAAGCTTTAGGAGGCAATGGTTTGCAGAAGAGTAACAGGCATGAAGTATGATTACTTTAAGGGCTTTTATTCATGCAATGGGTTTGTATGCCATGACCAAACTGTTGAGTTTATGATATATAAAATATAACAAAACATAAAGACATCAAGAGTACACAGCGGAAGACTTAAAGATCATAACAAATAAATTAATTAACTGAAAGTATGCGTAACGTACCTCTTGCGAATGTCAAATCCCTCGAGCAAAGGAAAACAACCCTCGAGCAAAGCAAAACAAAGAAGTACTTATTTGTGTAAGAATAATGTCTTACAACCACGTTCTTGTACACACAAATTAACCAAACGAATCCAGCGATTGCTAGATCTAACACAAGTCCTCGTTTAAGAAAAACGAAACCAAACTCCCTTACTCATGGGGTGTTCGGCCGAATATTAGACTAGAGAGAGGAGAGGAGAGATCTAGGGTTAATTCAATGCACAAGTGTATGAAACCCTAGAACCTAACCCTCTTTATATACTAGTAGGTAAACTTTGGGAACAAGTTAGGAATTAGGCCTTGGAAAGCCCCATATGGCCGGCCATCTAGAAAGCCCAAGGGAAAAACCCATAACTTTTCCAAGTTTTCCATTTCTAGTCCTTTCTCTTTTCATTTAACGGTCGTTAGTCATTTTTTCCGTTAAATACTTAACGATCGTTAACCGGACTTAATGTGCAATAATTAATCGTAAACATAAACATTAATTATTAACTTTAATTCTCATTCGCTAATGTGTGCAATCCCGTGGTCACGAGTTCGAATCCGGACATTCACATGTTTGTAAATATATACATTTCCAACAGCCCCCACTGGATATGTTTACAAAACGTGAAATGACATTGGTTAGCGTCTAGCAACACGCCAATGCCCCCAAGACAACTCGTGTATGGTTTTCGGAGAAAACCAAGTTTGATGATTCATCATCATATTCATCCTTTGTTTCTAATACCATGTTAATAAGAATATGGATCTCACTCATTTCTTAATTAACTATTTTGTTTCTCGCTTTATGTGATTGATTAAGATTACCAATTCTTCCGAACATATTCCGAAGACCTTGGGCATGGCCATACAAACATCTTAACAACCCTACGAGGGCCCATCAAGATTATACTTCAAAATAAATTTGAAGGAAACAAATCATATTTTGACTACAAGCGAGATTCATAAATTACGCAACACTTCGAAAACAACCCTTATAACTACCGATTACGTGTAGCGTTAGATTGCTTCACAAAATGTACTACATTCATGACATATCTCTTTTATCTCAAGTCGAGGATAAATATCCATGATATACTTAATGACAAAGATCCATAAAGTATCATCATGTGGGTGGGATAAGTCCTATACTCAATTCATTGAATATCATCTCGAAATTAGTCATGCTACGCATCAATATACTTTCAAGTATATTCTAACTAATACTCGATTTGTCTTAATTCAATATCATTCCCATGTTATTGATCGACAACGGACTATTTAGAATAACTAAAGTTATTCAAGGATTTAAACATGCAAATACAGGACACAATATTATAAATGAAATTAAACGATACCGTACTTTAATTCATTATAAATAATAATTGTTTAACATCCTTTATCCAAATACTAAATAGATCAATGCATGATAATTCTCGTTAATGAATTTTGCCACAAGTCATGCAACTCATACTTGTTGACAAGGCATAATTTCAACTAACTTTGATCTACAAGAATTTTGAGAATACTTATTTCAAAATTCAATAATTGAATTTCTTGTATGTGTTTACACATATCTTGATATTGTCATATCATTCCATAAGGTGCGTGATAACCGAACCACCTTTATATGACAATCATCTTTCAAAACTTTTAAAGTTTTAAAGTATTCTTCATTCTTTAATGTATAATGCAACTATGCTCTTAGTTGAGCATAACTAGTCAACATGGTCATCATCAAGGATACCATGACTAGAATTGAGTGTCATCTCAATTATACCAAGATCATTATGTACAACAATATGCTCTTTAAACATCCGTAAACTTTGAACGGTTATAGTGTAATGTTGGTGCCTACCAAACTCAAGTTTGTTGGCAATGACAATTATGAAATAATTGCCATATTTTCATCCATAGAATCTAGGAGCATATCCAGACCGTGGAATGTGATTCTAAATCCAAACATATTCCTTTTAAAATATTTATTACACTAACAACTTTCAATGTTGTCAAATCATCTTGTAACCAAGCATGACACAACAATCTTATACACAACATGATGTACATGATGAATCTTCAAGTTAAACTTCAAGATCTCATTCATATTATATCTTGTCAAAGATATGTATTTATCATGTTTTATTAGACTCATTTATTTTACCGCATATGTTTATAAACATATATTCCAAGGTTGTATGTCTTATTTCCAAATCTTACAAACAAAGTTTCATTCCCAATTAAAACTTAATTTAGGTGGAATGTAGTTGCCCATACAACATATAAGATTTAAGAGAATAATACTCCCACTAGCTTTCAAGAATACTTATGAGCTATCTTATTTTAATTTATTAAATCAAACATTGATTTAATATTAAACATAAGAATCATCTCATAGATGCATGCATATATCCATTCATGGATTCTTGCGCTTGTATATATTCAAAGATTATTTGAATTCATAAAACTACTTTGTATTACTTATCGCCCTCGCAAAAGTAATTCCACAACAAAGAGTTTTGATATTCATTGTCAAAATTTCATATCAATGAAACTAAGTATGACAATTATAATCTTTATACTTTTATTTAATGTATCTAGAAAAGAATATTCAATCATAGTTAATTGCTTAAATATGATTAATATTATTATCACTAGACATGCATTAAATATGTGTACAATATTGTCCATATAATTTCTACATAAAGATTTAAACCACTAGGGTTTCCATCCTTTGAAGAAAATCATCTTCATTTAGATAAACCAAGTATCTAAAATTGATTATATTTATGGACAGCATCTCAACATTCATAGTATGATTGATTTACCACAATTCAACATTTGGTAAATTCATCATCATGATTAATGAGCTTACCATGATCCTCAGAACTCATAATCCTCAAGCATATTAAATATCCGAGATATCCTTACGGATCTATGAATGACAATTCCATCATTTTGAGGTCTATCATTTACATGTTTAGCCTCATCATGATATTTGCTAGTGCATTTTAGAAGATTATGTATTTTGTAATTCAATCTTTCAAGATCTAAACAAAACTCCCACTTGCTTTTAACAATTTAAAGATTACCTTTAAATAGTTTATCAAGTAGAGCAACAATACATTGTTCTCTTTTGGGATATTACAAAAAACATTGACAGTTCCTAACATTAGTTTGTTACAACTCACTCTACAAGTAGTTTAACAAATTCGAACTTCATTTATAAGATTTAATGTGATTCATCACATTCCATAAACAAATGGTGTCTTATCAATCTTCTAGGTTGGAGTCTTATTGAGTATATTCAATCTATACTCAATCTACTAACCTTGATAACTTTTGGAAGAAACTATAGTTATCTTGAATCAAACATGCCAATAGATTTTGATTCTTCTAATCGAACATACCATAAAACTATGGTATTTCATTAGAATTAATATTGTAAGATAATCTAACAATATTTAAGATAACCATCTACTCTTTGGCTCATCTATTTACCAACAAAGTAAAACTTAATGGTACAATAGAATTACCAAGTCAATTGCATGTATTATAACACAAGTATTTTTACCAAGTCAAAAGACATATCGCTTATAATCCCACTATACGTTATAAGTCATTGATCACCTCATTGACTTCATGCATATGTCTTAAAACATAGCAAGTTAACGCCTTACTTTATATTGTAAGTCTTGTATTAAAAGACTTCATGTTTGTGACTTTACAAAATCATAAACATTTATAATAAAAGTAATTATGAACACCACCTCGTGTTTCAATTAATATTTCAAGTTAATATTTACTACATATATTTAAGTCATTCAACGAATACTTAAATTCAAAGTAGTATTAGATTACTTCATTTAATTATGTTATTCCATGAAATGTTCAACGAAGAAACCGCAAAATCATCCATGCTCGTTCTCACGACACGTGGATATTTTACCTTGGGCTACAATCTAGTTCACGTTCTCACGCAACATAAATTGTAACTACAAGTGTTTCTTAAATATTGAATAACATAAATATTTAAAATAAAGTAGTCTATGTTATCATCTTGACACATGTTCTTAATACGGCAATCATACATATTTAAATGTATAATTCCTATTGAAATGTTACTCTCTTACCTTGCGGTCAAGAGAATCATATTTATATGTGTTGTACCTTGCACACAATAAAGATTTCTCCCACTTGTGCATGGAACAACATCATGTAGCGATAAACAACACGATACACGCTCGCTTATTTGATTAATATGATTTGTGTCATAGATATAACAAGTAGATGTAGGACTATATTGATTAGTAAGGAAACGCACATGACAATCCTTGAAAACCATAAGTGCCTACAATTGGAAAGTAATTATCTTTGAAGATAATATGGGTTACTACACGTGAAATAAGGCTTGTAGCTCCCACCGAATTAGAAATCATTAAAACAACTTCTTATTCAAGAATGCAACACAAATGCTCCCACCGAATCGACAACATTGTAAGTGTTGCATAACCAGTGAAAACAACTTGCTTGCTTTTTACTTTCCTACACCTTTAAAGAACCATACGTAATCATTACTAAGGTACTAAAAGGTGTATTCTACTCTATGAATGATGGGTTATCCATCAATGTTATTAACTTGAAAAATTGGGTATGCAATTTCTTCCTTAACAGGCCTACCATGCCCATACTGGTATGTAGCACCTTTAAAGGCTAAAGCAAAACAACTAGATAAAATATGCTAGTTTGCCTTTTACCAATTTTCGCGGTAATTTGTCTAGCTTCTAATTTTGTAACTCATATACATGTTTTCCAGTTAACCAACATTCATGTTGTTACAAAGGATTCATTCACCAAATGAGGGTAATGAAATCTTTATGGAAAATAAGATGTGCAATTCATTGCTATGAGTTACATTAGAATTTAGACAACCTATTATGCCTTTCTCATTCATGAAAAGGAATAGGATTGAGTCTCATGCTTCTCCCATGGAAAAGAGACTTCGTTTGTCTTTTCGGTAAATTATTCTCGATCAAACATTTGTTTGAAAGCAGAATGGAACAATTTTCTAATCAAAGACTAAACCACGTTTACGGTTAAATGTTGCATTTATACATTCAAAAGAATTACAAAATTCAATTTTAGTATTTTCGATAATTAACCTTTTCAAGAAAATTAAATACCCATGGTTCATAAACATATAACCATTTAATTTTCATCGAAAAACTAGGATCCAAATTGTCATAATCTCATCACATCGCTTGATCCGCTAGTAATGAACCTTATACAAAGTGGTAGAGCTTTTGCTCAATTGCCAATTTCAATTGCAATTCCTAGATTTATGGGATTTACATATAGCCAATTTCAATTGCCATGTAAACATGTTTTATCCCATCTTATGCCTTGAGTTGCCGCTCACTACAAAACTCAATTAAGTTGTCCAACTTAAGAAACCGCAAAATCGTCCATGCCCGCTCACGACACGTGGACATTTTACCCTTTGATTACGATCTAAGTCACGATCTCACGCAAATAAAAGGTAATCTTAGGTGTTTCCGTTTCGTTGGATGGCATTCAACTTAAATTAAGGGTAATAATTTTGATGTTAAATCAAATATGTATAAAGATGTCATGCATTCATCTTCGTAGCATAGGTTTTATTAAAACATTTATATCTTGTTTTAATGTTTAAGCTTTTCATCATCAAACTTTAATTGAGGTATTGGGTTCACCAATCAAGGAATTTAGTGTTAATTATCATCCATTATACCGTACTTTTGCATAAGTGTAAACACTTAGTGTTTCGGATAATTACCACCAAGTGGCGCATGGAATTAAAACTAATTCGCCTTAAGATTTAATGCACACATATAGGAATACTTGGTAGCTCCATTAAGACGCACAAACGAGCGGAGAATCGGTCGGCAAAGCATGCCCCTCATCTTTAGGGCGTCACAATTTAATGCGGTCCCTCCTTATACCCATCACACGTTTGTCATTAATGAGTGAGCCGTTCTAACTATTTTGTGCAAAAATCAATCAATTAAACGATTACGATTACTAAACTTAAAATACATGTTTCACCATTGTTTAGGTCAGTTTATTTTTCTTGTAAAATACCCTTGTTACACATAACAAACAAGCAAGTATTTGAAAAATAAACAAATAAACAATGAATGCATAACAAAAAAAAAAAAAATAAGTCATGCAAATAGCCACATGCAAACTTTTGATAAATCTTATTAATAACCAATTCTAGATCTGTTAATATGCATATATTTAATTAAGACTTCCACCGCTTTCATCTATGTACAAGGTGAACCACATGCATCGATTCATCGATTGCGTAAGTCAAAACTAAATATATACCACATAGCACATAATTGATTAAATTAATAATGATTGAGGTTTTCCCAATTTTAGATCTATCGAATTTAGTGTATATCACTTAAACATGAAAGACATACAATAAAAGGATCCATGATAAAACATGCGATAATAATCATGGACATAAAATTACACTTAACAATTAATGCAATTAAACAGAGTTACGCATATACACATAAAGTTGCATGCATCTTAGGGTTTCTAATCCAATTAAAACAATAGTTTACAAAACCCTAATTAGGGCACCAAATAAACGCCCCCCCCTCAAAATTAGGGTTTAGGTTTTGCAAACCCTAGATCTACGCATACAAATAATAACACAATCATGTTTATTTTAATTATGTGTTTCAAGAATTAATTACTTGTTATACAAGGCTCGTGATGCCACCGTTGAGTTTATGATATATAAAATATAATAAAACATAAAGACATCAAGAGTACACAATGGAAGACTTAAAGATCATAACAAATAAATTAATTAACTAAAAGTATGCGTAACGTACCTCTTGCGAATGTCAAATCCCTCGAGCAAAGCAAAACAACCCTCGAGCAAAGCAAAACAAAGAAGTACTTATCTGTGTAAGAATAATGTCTTACAACCACGTTCTTGTACACACGAATTAACCAAACGAATCAAGCGATTGCTAGATCTAACATAAGTCCTCGTTTAAGAAAAACGAAACCAAACTCCCTTACTCATGGGGTGTTCGGCCGAATATTAGACTAGAGAGAGGAGAGGAGAGATCTAGGGTTAATTCAATGCACAAGTGTATGAAACCCTAGAACCTAACCCTCTTTATATATTAGTAGGTAAACTTTGGGAACAAGTTAGGAATTAGGCCTTGGAAAGCCCCATATGGCCGGCCATGTAGTAAGCCCAAGGGAAAAACCCATAACTTTTCCAAGTTTCCATTTCTAGTCCTTTCTCTTTTCATTTAACGGTCGTTAGTCATTTTTTCCGTTAAATACTTAACGATCGTTAACCGGACTTAATGTGCAATAATTAATCGTAAACATAAACATTAATTATTAACTTTAATTCTCATTCGCTAATGTGTGCAATCCCGTGGTCACGAGTTCGAATCCGGACATTCACATGTTTGTAAATATATACATTTCCAACACAAACACCAATACTTGGATTTGTTTTCTCATATGTAAGTATGAGAATTCAGTAACATAAAATACATCAAACACTATTATATGACACAATAAGAATTTAAATAAATTCGAAATAATACTTTGAAACAAACATTGAAGATAAGCACTCTTCAGATATATTGAATGAATGTTGCGCTATCAAGCAATTGAGCAAGTACGAACAAATATGAAGGTGGTACTCCCATTCAGGACCAGACCATATGCTGCTCAAACAGATGACAACCATACAATCCATACCATTTATGAAAAAAGAAAGCAGAAACTCATGATAACATGCTATGAAAGTTATCTGACAAACTTTATCATAATAAATGATAAACTAAAATGATCTTGATTAGCTTAAGTAGTTCAAAGGTAAAACCAAACCATAACAGTAAGTTACAATACATAGCATTTACAAATCCAAAATCCAGGTTCGAATTTTATGGTAGTATCATGCTAAAGATTATATTCAACCAAATTAAATATAATACAGACATTTCAAACATCTTAATCTAATAAGTTATAACATACCTTGTTCGGATTTAATTGTTACCGGAAGCTGTCACCCGTTTTCACTTGTTTTCACTGGACTCCCCCAGATCCTCGCGGTGGCGCTTGAGCACAGGTGCTCCTAGTACTTTATCTGCTATACCTATTGAAAACCAACACAATATAACAATTTTAACATCAGGTTATTTTGTTTAGACCTTTTCATACAATAAGTTCTATATTATTATTGCTAATTTCTTAAGGTTATCCTCAGCATGTTTAAGTATATCCTGATGATTATGGTTGATGACTTTATGCTGAAACATGCATTGTCCATGTGGCCAAGCCTAAACAAACATTTCACTGATCTGTAATCCCAGACAAGACAACTACATGGCATTCAGATATGTATAATGAGACATTTCTTAGACATTTTCCAGATCTATTTGAAAACTCCTGTTTTATTTCAAAGATCTACTTTACAAAGTCCCCGCAACAAAGCAGTCTCATGCTATTTTACAAAATCTAAAGTCAAGACGCCAAATTCCAATTTTATAACAACGTGATAAGAATGAACTTTATCAAATATAATACAATTACATTTCAGGCATCTTGAGTATTATAATATCTTTATTAAGCTTAAGTAATAGTTAAAAGGTTAAACCCAACTGCTATAAGAATGAATTTGGTTGTTACCAGTAGTTGGTGCGGACAAATCTGTAGTAACAGCTTCACTTGACACGCCTAACTCCTCACGGAAGCGCTTGAGAACAGATGCTCCTGGCAGTTCTTCATGTGCCACACCTATATTATAACCAAAAAATATTACCAGGCGTCTTCATATGAAAAAAGAGTGACATGCCAATTACAAAATCCAAAATCTAACTTAAAAATATCTTGATTAGTATTTGTAATCAATCTATAAATCGCGAAACCCATCCAAAAGCAATATAAGAGTGGATTTAATTGTTACCGGAAGCTGCGACCTCGGTTTCGCTTGACTTGCCCCGATAGCGCTTGATCATAGCTGCCGTAAACGCCTCATCTACTTTACCTATTTTATAACCAACACAATAATACCATAATAAGCCAAATGTTTTTTTTTTTTTTTTTAACTTATCTACGACCATGTGTATATTAGCTTTCTCAGCAGTTTAGCCCAATAACTATGATATGATATATGGTTTTCTTCCTACGACCATGTGCTCCTTAACAGTATCTAGAAGGTTGAGTATGAAGGTAACAAAACAAAACATAGTTTGAGATACACTAAGAATCAAACAGAGGAGCGATTCTGGTAAAACCGTGACCATATTTTAACCATTATATTATGGTTGAAATTAAAAGGCAAAATAGAAGAAACATTGCAAAGCTGAGTAGACAACTCGCCATATTTCCCATGAAACTTCTTAAAGTGTATTAGATTAGGCAATAACTATCTTCTATAGCTACTAAAAGGTTTTGCAGAGTGACATCTTCAGTTAGAGTTCAATTACATAACATGTATATGGGGTGAATTTTGGCTCAATGAGAGCCCAACTGTGGCAAATTCGCCCACTTGCCCCCACAATTTCACGCCACATTAAGAATGTTTTTTTTATTACATGGTTACTATGAGTGATTACGTCAAACACTTGATTCTGATTGGATAATTTACTTTCCTGCAACTAACTGTAATAAAAAGTCAACCACTTGGTCTAGATCAAGTGGCCATCGGGGGTAAACTTGGAGGGTTGTTTCCCTTGAAGGTCTCAGGTTTGAGGCTTGCCAATGGGGTTTTCCTCTTGGGCGAAGCGGAAAAAAGGGGTGGGGTTCATTCCCCAAAGGCGAAAGTTCGAGGAAGCCATACTGCCCGCTTGGATGTCACTCCATGACTCGAACCACTAACTTCTAACTACAGTTCTAAAAAAAATGTAATAAAATTTAATATCTCAACCTAAGTTCATGTTTTTTTCTTGTCTTTTTGTCTTTCTTATTAGTTCATGAGAAAAGTTCTGTGAAGAACATAAATCATTTAAAGAACAAATACTCCAATCCCACCATCCAATCATTTTAGATACAATGGTGTAAATTAATCTTACTTTTGAATTAATAAAAAACGGAAGGATATATTTGTAATTTTCACTCTACCTGACAACCCACCATTCCTATTTTCTCATACTCGCAGACTCACACATATTTACACACTCTATCACCAGTTTATTCACACTCTTTATCACCCAAAACACACACAAACCACCAAAAACCGATCCTTCTATTACCAACAAAGGTTTCCGGCGGTGATGGTGATGGTGTTGTAGCACGTGTTGGAGGGGAAGTTGTCACAGGTAAGGGAAATTAACCTACGATAGTTTTCTTGCTTTTTCGTCCATTTTCTTATATTTTCGTGTTACAAAACATTAGTTGAAAATCACTTGTGATATTCAGAATATCACTTGCGATATTCTGAATATCACTTGCGATATTCTGAATATCGCTTGCGATATTCTGAATATCACAGAATATCACTTGTGATATTCAGAATATCACTTTTGATATTCAGAATATCACTTTTGATATTCAGACTATCACTTTTGATATTATGAATATTACTTTTGATATTATGAATATCATAGAATATCACTTGTGATATCTAGAAACGTCTTAAAACGGCCGAAAACATTTAAAAACGGATGAAAACGGACGAAAACGTAAGAAACGGATGAAAACGTATGAAAGCGTAAAAACAGGAACGGAAATGGACGGAAACGTATGGAAAATGGACGAAAACGTAAGAAAACAAACGAAAACATATGAAAAGGGACGAAAACATATGAAAACAGACGAAAAATGTATGAAAGCAAGAAAAAACCGAATAAAAAAAACGTGAACCAAAAAAAAAAGAAAAAAAATGTGAATAAATAAGAAAGACAAAAAGACCAGAAAATCCATCGCAAATTCAATTTTTCGTTTTCTCAGGGGACTTACTATTTTCGTTTTGCCCACGACGACGTGCCTTACCATTTTCCATTTCTTTTAGGGCTTCAATCAATCGATTGATAATTAATTAATCGATTCAGAGATACGCACACAGAAAGAGATATGTATAGAGCAAGTTACACCGATGGTCCCCGTCCTTTGAAAAGTTTTTGTATCTTAGCCTCCTTCTTATAGAAAGAGATAAAAGGGTTTGATAAAGGAAATTAACCTAAGATTTAATATGTTTACCTAAGTCCATGTTTTTTCTTGTCTTTTTGTCTTTTTTTATTAATTCATATATACTTTTTTTGTCTTTTTCTTTTTAATTCATTTTTTTTCATACGTTTTCGTTTTTTCATACATTTTCTACTGTTTTAAGACATTTTTATATGTTTTCGTCCGTTTTCATACGTTTTCCTCCGTTTTCATTCGTTTTCATACGTTTTCATTCGTTTTAGTCCGTTTTCTTTTGTTTTCGTCCATTTTTCATACGTTTCATCCGTTTTCAGACGTGTTTTTACGCTTTCACACATTTTCTTCCGTTTTCATACGTATTCGTCCATTTTCTTGCGTTTTTGTATATTTTCTTATATTTTCGTGTTACAAAACATTGTTGAAAATCACTTGTGATATTCAGAATATCACTTGTGATATTCAGAATATCACTTTTGATATTATGAATATCACATAATAACACTTGTGATATTCAGAAACGTATGAAAACGTCTGAAAACGGCCGAAAACATTTAAAAACAGATGAAAACATATGAAAACGGACAAAAACGTAAGAAATGAACGAATATGTATGAAAACGTTTGAAAACGGACGAAAATGTAAGAAAGGGACGAATATGTATGAAAACGTATGAAAGCATAAAAACACAGACGAAAATGGATGGAAACGTATGAAAATGGACGAAAACGTTATATGAAAATGGACGAAAAGAGATGAAAACGGACCAAAACGTATGGAAACAGACGAAAACGTATGAAAGCGAAAAAAAACTTGTAACATATTGGATTTCACAAACACACTAAACCACAAGATTAAGTAGGCGTATAAAAGAGGTTTTAGAGAGAGAAAGTTAGAGGTTGGGAACTTTAGTGAGAGAAAGAAAAATCTTATTATGAGCTCCAACTCTCTACCTTGGGAGGTAGAGAGTATTTATAGTTCTTACATAAAACGCCACCTACGGGCTGTGGATCAGGCATACAGTGGGTAAAGACTCGTCCGTCCTCCACGGTGTTACTTAACTAAATACTACTTAACTTGTAATAATCTACGACTACGAGCTTTCTAATGATTACATATACTTGAGGTGACCGACTCTTTAATAACTGGATTTACTAAATCCTAACAATCTCCCCCTAAGGGAGGTCTCCTCAAACACACATTAAAAATTACATTGAATACAAACAGATATTACATTATAAATTGTTCTTGCATTCTTGATGTAGGACTTTGCTCTGAAGCTTGTAGTCATCGAATCTTCATTATTGCATGTTTGGTTAATCCAAGTGGAGGTCTTTAATTGATCCACGTGATACTGAGTTTTGAGCCAACTTTGAGATCATCATCAATCATAAATCTCTAACTCATCCATTGTGGTGTTGGTATTATGTGATATTGTGCCTTTTGGACTGACATGCTCACATTTTGGATCATGATTTCTTCTCATCAGAGTAGCGGAAGCTTTCGTTGATTCATGATATAGGCGCAGCAGAAAGCGAAGCATGGAGTGAGAATGTCGAGTCATTGATGCACTAATCATGATTTCTTTTGAAATGAATATGATGTGTGAGCATGCGCTCATGGATTGACCGCTTCATTCGATCACCGCAAACGTCAGCGTACTCGCATACAACAGTTAGCAATAAAGTACACGAAAGTGTCTTTGATCACTTCGTTGAATTGAGGTACACGCCCACGGTTCCCGCTGATCAAGACAAGTCTCGCCTGTGATCGGTATAATTCAAGAATTTCCTTGACGTGGTTTCGCAATGTTCTAGTTGTTCTCAAACCGAACGTCTCAAAGAAGACAACACGGAGTGAGTGAACCAAATGAATTGAGATTCACTAATTGATAAGAAGCGATTTGAAAAACAATCGTGTATCGCTCAATAGAAATTGTTTTTGCAATACAACAAAGGTTTTAATTGAAATCAATTATCAATCATAAACACCTTTATTTTGAAATATTTGTACACGATCGATGTGCTAAAGAAAAGAGTTTTTAAGCACAACGACCGGTTTTTCAAAGGTATCCGTCAATCCATAACTCGAACCAGATTGATTCAAAAGATTGAATCGCCCCATTGTTTCTATTCGGTTGTCACATGGTTGATCTATTGGATAGATCTCACATGCCACCCACCGTGAGCTTGTTTGATGTTGGCTCGAAGGCTTTCCATCTTCATTGTGAAAATGTATGCATATCACTCGGATGTTCGGCAATACCACAAGGATAATGTGTAGGACTCATAAGATATAATCTCTCTTCCACATTGTGTGAAATAGAGAGTCTTCATTGAAAGTGTCCTAATGAGATTTATTGATGATCTCGTGGCTCTAGACTCAATTGTGCATATTTGGTTCCTATGCGGAGACTAGGGAGAGGTCTCCTTCTTCAATATCAACAATCTCTAAGAGAAAGTCGATAGATAATGTCGGTTCCCGTGAGAATGAAACAAGCCCTTTTAAGAGGAACTTGAGTGGTTTGGGAAGTTGTAGTGTAAAGGCGTCCACCGGGTCCATGACGCCTTGTCTTCAATACCGGTGTTACCTTAGTAAGCACCAAGAGTATATGTATTGAACCGTTCATCGCCCTAAGGTTGAATTATTGGAGGGCTATTTATTTTCACCCTTTTCACATTCAATTCTTTTCATTCTTCAACCCTTCATGATTACCGAGACTTAATAACTAGAACCTTGTTGGGTTTGTTCCAAGACTAGCTCTGTCTCAGTCGGCACTCTTCCCATATTCTCATTTTTCTCTTTTTTTCATAATACCTAAGGACTCTACACTATCTAGTGGATTGTCCCTGGTAGATCCCTCCGGTTCTGGCGGATCATGGGAACAAATACCTAATCTTATCAACCTTATATCACCATACATATAGTAAATTTGGTCGGTCTATTTGGTATTGTTCATCTGCCATTAGAACCAATTGAAAACCATTTGAAAATCAATCCAGATACTTGTGATATACAAAGCATTTTGTACCTGAATTTTTTTTGATAATTTTTGAAGCAGAGCTCCCCCTCAACATGTGCATCACACATCATTTTGTAATGGAAATAATTTTCATCTTTGAGGGATTGGCTTGCATCTAAGAGTAGTTATATAAAGAATGTGGTTTTCAAAATAGTTGCTCCCCCTCAATATGTGCATATATATTTGAAGATGTTTTGCACATATTAGGAAAAGACTGCACATTGAAATAAATTGATCACGTTTCAAATCTTTGTGGTTTAAGATAGATGCTCCCCCTCAACATGTGCATGGAAAATTTGAAATCGTTTAAGAAATCCTCTTCCACGATCTCACGGAGACATTCTAGACTATCCTTAAGGTGAGCGCAATAGTTGTGAAACACAGGTTCATTATTCCTAAGATGAGGAGGAATGTATTTAATAATACAATATATTTGCAATATGAGGATGACTTTGATGCAACATTCTCATTAAAAACAAGTGGCGCTTCCTTTTCTTGACTCCTCGATTCTCAATTTCTTTTGTAAAGAGGTTATTTTTCGTTGTTTTGTCACGAGTGACTTTCATTGAATCATATAACTCTTTAAAATGACGTTTAACCTTTTCATTTTCTTCTAGAAAGCTCTCGTTTTCCTTTTGTAAAGCATTTACTAAGTTTTGAAGATGAAAAGTTTGAGAATACTGAGAATCTAAAGGAGTAGGCATTTGGGTGCCGGTCACATTGTTCTTTTCACCCTTTAATTGAGAGATTTGGGATTTCGACTTTCTGATCGTGTTACAATGAGCTCGAATCTGCTCATCACGCTTGCTAATTTCAAAAGCGCATCAAATTCGTGAACATCCAAGGATGTCTTGATATTTGAGGTTTTAACATTTTCTTTCGGATGTTGATATTTTAATTGCAAAGCAAGATGCTCAACTTCCAATTTAGAAAACTGTTTACCGTGTTATCATGATCATCCTGCTCAACTTTATCATGCGCTTTAGAGTTAGTTTTTCAAGCTCAATGACACGATCATGGGAGACTTTCGAGCAATGATAATTCATGAAATTGAGAAGCATTAATGGAACAATTTGTAGCGATGTAAAACACATCTTGAGCAATACATTCGAAATAAGATTCTCATTCAAGGTATGCAAGTTCTTCCTTTCAATCTCATTATATTTTAATTTCGCTCATAGTCACTAACCTCAACAATCATCGCATCATCCTTTTCCATTTCTTTAATATCTAAGTCCATCCCTTTTAAGACTCTCAAATTGACCTTTTAATTGTTTAAAGAAAGGCATGATCTCGCTTAAATAGCATTCTTTAGTTTGCTCAAAACCCTTTCCCTTGAGTTATCCCATGGGTGTGATCCTTTTCTTACAAGTTTTCTCAAAATCAACAAATAATTGAAAGATAACATATTGACTAATTAAGGTCTTGCTTTTAGTGGCAATAGTTCTAGGAACTAAATGCATTGGTGTATTTGGAGGATACACATTCTTCAAGGCATTTTCCTAAGGGGGGGTTTGTTACAACAAGATTCTCTCGCCTTTTGCTTATCTAAATCTCTTTCCGAACACTTGTTCGGGTGTTAACAACGTTGAGGCTTAAACATGTTCAAGGAAATCCAATTTTCCTTTTGTAGTCATGGGGTCCGATAATTATGTTTTTCTTTACATGTAGGATTGTTGAGTTTCTTATCCATTTTCTCCTAGTGACCTCATCGATTTCTTATCTTCCTCGGTGCACTCAGTAGCAACTAGGTTTCGCCTAGGTTTATGGATTTCATTGCCATCATAGATAACATTTTGAGCAGACTTTTGCTATCTTACCATACTCGTGGTTGGATTCCTTTATAATGGGGATACTATGCTTATCGTTGAGAACTATATGCTTCGTGATCATGTGAGCAGATCTGAATGGTATTCCTTGTACGCATAACTTATTTTCAAGCTTGTTTTTCAAAGTTTTAGATTAGAAAAATCATTCAAAAGTTTTGATTCCTTAACATCGAATTCTTGCTTAAGCATTTTAACATTTTCTTGAAGTTCTTGTTTTGCTTAGCGCTTTAGAAAGCTTTTCTTGTAAGGAGTTTAACTATTGTTTTAATACTTCTTCTCTAAACTTACTTTTTCTAATAGTTGTACGCATTTGGTCATCCATTTCCCGCCACGGGTGGTTAACTCAAACTTAGCACAATGTTCATAAATAGCAACTTGTTCTTTATAGGCATTCGCCTGTAAACAATGTAATCATCATGAGCACATGCGGTGTATTCATCAAAATATAGTCATCATTGACCGCAGAAGATGCATCACTTGGTACAGCCTCACTTTCACTTTGTTTCACATATTGATCATATGGGACAACATTGATATTACCCATATTTTTAGTATCGACTCAAAAGTTTCATTGATTGTACTTTGTCATGTATCTTTTGCTCATCAACATCATCGTATAGTTTTAATACCTCCGAGATGATTGATTCTTTGGATGGACTAGCTTGCGATGGTGAGGGACCTTTGGAGAGACCATTGGAGAAATGCTAGCCATGAAAATTGTTTGTGCAAGAGGTTCATCATCGACGCCGAGTCGTATGCATCACGACCGCAACTTGAAAGGCATTCGATGATTATGACCTATCTCCCGAATTGGTCGCTCATCCACATCTCGCATCATATGTCTTGGCATTGCCTCAAGAAGAAACAAAAGCTCCTCTTCATCCAACACAACTCCATTATCCCGAGCTTGCACAAGTAACATCTTGTCTTTGAAGTACTCGCATTTTGAGGCGTTTTGAGAAGTGCGGTTCCTTGCTATGTGTCCATCACCACCACAGTTGTAGCATTTGATTGGCTTTGCTTGTCCTTGATTTCCAATCCTTCCCGATTCGATTTCCTACATATCCTCTACCAACTCCACCTCTTCCTTGTTAGTACCGCCTTTCTTGAACTGGCTACACCATAACCTTCCCATCTCGACGGTGGCTTGATTGTGTGGATTGGATGATGTTCGAGGTTGTTCTTTGGCGTGTGGGAGAGAGTTCATGTTTTGACTAATCATGAGAGCCGCTTGATTAATGAAGTTTCCACTACCGCATCAAGATCGACTTGTTTGAACATTGGATCGAGAATGATTTTGTGATTACCATTACCCATGGGTATAACTTGAGAAGCTTTGGTGGTAATTCCCACATTTGTGTAAAAGGCGGTTGAATCATTTGATGAGCTTGTCTCTCCCCGGTTGGTTTTGAACCGATCTAGAATCCTTTTTCAAACATAGCATGCCTCTCATTCGAAGAAGGAATGCATAGAGTTGCTCATAGTTTGTATTATTGAATCCTTTTGTTAGCTTCACAGAGGTGACAAACTTGTGCCATTCGAGATTCATGTTGTTCACAAATTTTGAGTTCAAATTGAATGTTTGGCATGGTCATTTTGATGTTCCTCATGTCATTCACAAGCTTATGGAATCTCATGTAATACTCATAGACACTCTCATCCGGTTTCATCTTGAAGTGTTCAAATTCATCATACAGATTGTGATTCTCTCTTCTATAGTTAATTCGAACCCGAGAGAAGCATCTTGACATTATCCCAAACCGGCTTGGCTTCAGTGTTGTGATTGATCGACTTGTAGATGTCTTTTGGAAGACCACGTAGTATGATGTTTGAGGCCACGATATCGACATCGAACCTCTTTTTCTCCTTATCATTGAGCTCATCATATGTCTTTGGTCTATCTATTCCATAGATCATTGTTCCATCTGCAATTTGTATCAATTAAGTCTCTTGTAGTCTCGATCGATAAGGTCCTTCATCAATAGACTTGAGAATGTTGACTCGTTTTCCTTTCCAAGACAAGACAATCTGATTCGTTGTGCCCAAGAGTCGTAGTCGGTTCTATCAAGCATAGGTGGACGAGTATCTCGAACCACCGCTTGAACATCCTCAAGAATAATGGAGATGATTGTAGGTACGTTGGTAGACATGTTAACAGATTACACGGATTTTAAAACTCAATGATTAAACCGGAAATAGATTCTTTCACGGATTTTACTAAATCAAGAGAAAACCAGATACAACCAAAAGTTCAACCAAGTCGCTAAGAAACCTTGAACCAAGTCGCTAAGCACCAAGTCGCTGAGAATTATGACAACAAGTCGCTAAGCACCAAGTCGCTACAAATTTTGACAGCAAGTCGCTAAGTCGTTAAGTCGCTAAATAGCAACTCGCTAAGGTTCAAGTCGCTAACACCAAGTCGCTAAGAAAACTTAAGTACAAGTCGCTAACAAAATTGAAAGCAAATCGCTACCTTCACCAAGTCGCTACCCGTAGTGGAGAATCCACTAAGTTTACTGTTTGTCGGCTTGTCTCAATAGACAAGTCGCTAGGACCAAGTCGCTACCAAAAACCACTATAACTCGCTACCTTTTACTGAAGCAAGTCGCTACGATGAATATCACAACGAGAACCAAGTCGCTACCAAGAAAAACTTTAAAAACACACTTTTCAATCCAAAACAAGCTCAACCACAGTGATTCAAGCTTACCAACTCAAAACCTAAATACTTATGATGATCCTAAACACAAAAGTACAATCAAAATCCAAGCTTTAACACAAGAAATGATCCAAATGATGCAAAAACCACTAAACTTTTTCAAACTCAAAAACCATCTAAAAACCACTAGAAATCCAAGGATATGTAAGAGATGATCTAACCATGGCTCTTGATACCATTTGTAACATATTGGATTTCACAAACACACTAAACCACAAGATTAAGTAGGCGTATAAAAGAAGTTTTAGAAAGAGAAAGTTAGAGGTTGGGAACTTTAGTAAGAGAAAGAAAAATCTTATTATGAGCTCCAACTCTCTACCTTGGGAGGTAGAGAGTATTTATAGTTCTTACATAAAATGCCACCTACGGGCTGTGGATCAGGCATACAGTGGGTAAAGACCCGTCCGTCCTTCACGGTGTTACTTAACTAAATACTACTTAACTTGTAATAATCTACGACTACGAGCTTTCTAATGATTACATATACTTGAGGTGACCGACTCTTTAATAACTGTATTTACTAAATCCTAACAAAACTCCTGAACAAAAAAAACGTGAATTTAAAAAAAAAACAAAAACAAAAAAAATGTGAATAAATAAGAAAGACAAAAAGACAAGAAAATGACATGGACTTAAGTTGACATATTAAATCTTAGGTTAATGCCACCATTAGATCATACTAGATAGACTGGGTGATTTTGCCCCTTAGTAAACATCAAAATAAGAGTATGCAAAATAACTCACCTCTTGGTACACAAGATTATCGAGAGATTATGTTTATATTTCTCTACCTAAAATATGTAACTTTTGTTTGACTTGTGAAAAAATAAAATTTTTCATAATTTTTAAAAATTAAATGCTACTTTATGTAGCTTATAAAAATAATCTTTTTTATAATTTCGTTATCTATCTTCATCTGCTGTTTCTGCAACAATTACTTTTACCAGACATACCTTAAATATGCTAACTTTTCACACGGGAAAAACTCCTGCAAAATGCATCTTGGGAATAAACATACTAGAAACTTGAAAACGTATTGATTATTACCTTTTTTCTAACGCAAGTACAATCATCAAAAGGGGTGGAAATGAGCCGAGCCGCTAGTGAAAAGCTCGGGATCGGATTGGTAAAAAGCTCGAACGAGTCGAGCCTAAACGAGCTCGAGCCTTACATACATTATGATATTTTAAGTATTAAACATATATACGAGCCGAGCTCGAGCTTATTAACGAGTTCAATAAAGATATATTACGATCCGAGCTCGAGCAGAGCCCTAGCCTATATAAAATACCACGAGCCGAGCTCGAGCCTAAAATTTAAGACTCGAAACGAGCCGAGCTTGAGCTCGAGCCTTTTAAAACTTAACCGAGCCAAGCTCGAGCTCTGGTAGGCTCGGGCTCGGCTCGGCTCGTTTTCACCCTATTCAAAACAATCGCAAAAACAAAAAGTTATAAAAAAATATAGTACACTTTGGGACGAACATTTAGACCCAATCCGGCATCGTAACGAAACTGTACCAGTATCGTACCGAACCAGCACCGATATTAGCCTAAATTTTTTTGGGATACCCAAACCGATAATGATACCAAACGCGATAATACCGGAATTAGTACCGGAATTTAAAGAGTCAATCTTTTTAAATTAGCAGCTTATCCAAACACCCTTGTGCTTGTTCCATGCAAATTGGAACGTCTAAAGTACACGAGCCACAACCAAACGCCATTTTGAGATTTTAGTTGCATCCATATATAATCAAATAGCATGCTTTACATAAAACTTTTGTTCACATTATCACGTCTAACTCATAAATTAGATTTATTTTTCTTTTTTCTCAACTCTCTACATCGTTCTATCCAATGGCAAGAGAGAAACTATAAAACGTTAAGAGATGAGAACAAAACATGGGAAGAAACTGCTAAGAGAGTGATGGAGTCAGTGAAGGCTAGACTCTTTGGTCTGAAAGTAAAAAACAATGCTGTCATAAGAGAGTTTGAGATCCAATGGAAGGTGAATCTTAATAAGGGGTAATGTTGTTTAAATGGTTCTGTTTGGATGATTTTGTTTGGTTGAGGGATTCTTAATAATGATTGAAGCTCCTTTTCATGTCTGATTTAAAGGGGTGTTTGGAAGCAATGGCGGACCTCTTTGAGGGCAGGGGAGGGTCTCGGCCCCCCCAAAATTTTCGGCACCTAGTGTAAATTAGTGTAAATATTATAGGTTTTAGGGAAAATTTAGTTGAGGTTACAAAAAAATCCCCGATTCGGCCCCCCCAAAACAAATGGTCAAGTTCCGCCACTGTTTGGAAGAGTATGTGGCTTCTGTTCTATTGATATTTTTTGCAGGCCATTACAATGTGTCAATTCCTTGTATCTTTGGAGTCTTAACTGGTGTGAGTGTACTTACTTGTCCCCCATATCTTGATCAATTTGGCCTTGGGAGGAAGTTGGTTAAGTTATGATTGGGATTTGTCCGAATAGCGTATGACTTGACCATTGATAGTATTAAAGCTACAAAGTTTAAGTTGTGGTCACTAAGTAGTCTTTGTGCACGTTGTTGGGATCTTGGCTTGGAAAAAAGATGTCCTTGTAAGAAATGGAGTCACCCAGACTCTTCAACTCGTAAAGTATTCACTATAGTCAGTATGTGTTTAACCTTCATTTTCGTTAGAAATGAAGTGAAGATGAATGTTCTTTGGTGGGATTTCAGTGACGGTCCTTGTATTTTGTTTTCGTTAATAGCTCTAATAAATGTTCAGGGACAATAACATATAGTGGCCATAGAGATCCCAAGTCAGTTAATGTTACCTTTAATCATGGTTTAATTTTATCAACACGCTTTGTGGAATCACCTGATTTTTTTACAGACTATTAGGGGACGTTTGGTACGGCTGAATCGCAGAGAATGGAAACGTAGTGCAGAATGGAATGGCAGAGAATGAGAATGACTCTCGGATAAGAGAAGGGATTCCACTATTTGGGGAAATAGGGAATATAATGTCAAATTCGATGAGAAAATTCATTCTCGTGTTTGGCACGACAAAGAATGAAAATATTTTTTTTTCAAGTTGATTTAATTTGGGTACTCGGGTCATATAATTTGATAACTTTTTTTTCAAATTGATTTATAGTTTCGCCCGACCTTTGAAACATGTTTTACTATTATACGATTTTTTTTCATTGTGTGGAAGTGTGTGTAAGAACATAGCTACTCCGGTATGTGTGATAAGTACTATACTGTGTAATCCATGCGTAATAACAAAATTCAAAACCAATTATATGTATTGTTAATAACTACTCCAATATACTATGTAACCCAAGCCTTTTTTTATTATATTATAGATTATCGATGGAGCATTTGATCACTTTACACCAACAATTAATTAAATTATTATCAAGTTATCGCAAAAGATGTAGCTCAGGTCATAAAATATGTGAACTCTCATACCAATATTTAGCTGTGAAAGATACCAAGAACAATGAAAATAATATGTGATAAAACAGTGACATACATTGTGGTTCTAAAAAGAAATTAAACTGTGTATACAGATTACAATATACAATTTTAATGAAAAGAAAATTGTGTTATGGATATAGCATACAAACATTTGAGAACAAGAAGAAAACAAAATACCTTAGTTGAAGATGAAAAACACCAGCAGAATTGATGAGTAAAATGTCTGTTGTAGGCTTTATTTTTTTAGTTTGTGTGTTGCGTATTGTTATCCCTCTTTTTTCTACGTTTTTGATTCACAAGGGAATGATTAGTGAGAAAGGGTCCCTTTAAAATTGTCATTCCTTAGCTTTCTCCACTTTTTTTAAAGAATGAAAAGTCAAGGTTGAGAATGGACATTTAATGACCTGTTCCAATTCTTTACGTCTAACAAACATGGGAATGGACCCTTTTTTCCATTCTCCCCTTTCCTTTCCACCGTACCAAACATCCCCTTAGAGTAGTAAATATGTAGAAAGTAACTTATGAGTCTAAATTATGGATTTCAAGATTAGTTTATAAGACGTTTAGCAAAACTAATAATAGAAATGGTAAGAGTGTATATGGTGTGTTCAGAAATTATCTTCAGGTTGATTTTTGAGTTATCAACTTATGATTTCCCGCTCTGAAAGGCGAGGCACGCTTTATTCACGCCCATGAACTTACCATGAAAACTTCAACCATCCTGGCCCCTGAACCTACCTTCATTTTCTTGTGGGTGGAGCGGCTAATGCCTTCACCTTCCTAGCCTCCAATTCCATCAACGCTAAAAAAAAAATAATAATAATAAAATACACATTTTAAACTGAAGTAAATTTCAAACAATAAAGTAAGTTGTGACTCAAATTTATATGAGTAGTTGAATTTCTAACTGGTTAAGTGGTTAGTGTTTGTTTTTCTTTAACCAGAACATTGATTTACTTTAATCAAACATCACGATAGTTTTCTTTTTAGACATAAAACCTGGTTTGAGTCTGTGTAGCGGTGCATACAAACCGCGTGGGTTAGTCGATAAAAAAGTCAGAAACTATGGCTAAAAAAAAAACCCTAGCAACGTGCACATTGAACTTTTAAAAGGTTTATCTTTTAAAATAAATTTAACTAGTTTCTAATATAAACTTAGTTTGGAACCCAAAATAATAAGAGCTTCTAGAATCCAAAAGCTCTTCCTTTAAAAGCTAATTGATGTAGCTTTTGAAAAGTGTAGAAGCTTTTGAGGTAGTTAATTACGTACATCGATGCCTTTGAAATATTGCTAAAATATTAGTTTGAAATGTCTCCAGCTTCAGCTACTATATTTACCAGATAGAAAATAAAAACTTCTGCTTCAGCTCCGACTCTTACAAGCTCCAGTTGTTTGAAGCTCCAACTAGTTTCATGAAACACACATTAAGAGAACAGTACGTGATGTGTGTTATATTGATAGTGCAAAGTTAAGTAGCAGTTCGGGATTCTGTCATGAGCATGCTCCATCGAAGGTTATTTCGTTTATTTATCTACTCACATTTCATTGCTCTAATGTAATAAAAAAAAGTTGCAGGTGTCAATCGGGTTGTTGGGTCTGGTTTGGGTCTTACTGGGATGGGTCGTCATTTTATTATTAGGTGTAAGAAAATAGGATCTCAGAAATCTGAGAGTCGTGTAAACACTTTCAGATTGAAGTATTTCGATGGTTCTATCAAAATCTTAAATCGGATAAAACTCAAATTAGAAACGAGAATATGTTTTGTAAGTTATGAAACCGAACCAGATGGATAATCTATACATATGACCAACATAATTGATTGTCGGTTGTAACTGCCATAGCAGTTATATTAACCACTGAATCAGTTAATTAAGGGGCAAGATGCCGGGAATTTTATTTTCAAGTGCGTTTTTAACCCCAGCCAAGGGTGCTGCCCCTTGGACCCTGCCAGAGCTGCCGCCCCCGGACCCCCGTCATTCGGGGCTTCGCACCCGAATGATAATCATAATAACGTCATCCAAGTGTGCACTCCGCACAACCCCGACTTGTTGAACATTTATCACAATTACACATTGGTCAACTAAGTAAATCCATTACACTTAAATCATATTGGTGATGCAAAATCACCAACATTAGGTGACCCGTTAAAAGACCTTAAAAGGAATCGGGTTGGTTGGGTTCGCATCTGTTGGGTCACATGTGTATGTGGTCGGGGTTGTCGTCATGCTACAGTTTATAAGCCCACACAAAATGGCAACCGGAAATCTGAAAAAGGCAATAGCCCAAATTGAAAAAAAAAAAAAAAAAAAAAAAAAAAAAAAAAGATGCATACTTGGAGGTTGTGCAGTGGACGACCAAGAGCAGCATATATTGCAGCAAGCATTTGATCCGTATATGGAGCTGGTAGAGCCGATTGTGTACCATGCCCATTTATTTGTTCTTAGTTCTATATTCATTTAACATTACCTCATCCACATATATCCATATTTTGGTTGAGTCGGATAAATCGATATCTGTTGAATATCAAGATAAAATTACTATATTAAAGTCCTTAACTTCGAAATTTATTCCAAAAAATAGGAGTCAATTTTAACTCAATCACCAGAAGTCCAGAAGTGCAAACAGTGATAGCTTTTCTAGTTGAATAAAGTACTAGATCATCTATCAAGAACAATAAAATTATTAGATGAATGCAATATTAAGGCTAATTCTAATAATAACAAGATCAATATGGAACTATTATTGTATAAGCACACACGTAATGAATTACTCTTACTCAAACTTGCAACATGTTAGGCCATTAAAACTATTTGCTTATAAATTAAAGGGCAAATGACAAAAAAATGCATCGAACTTGACACTTTTTATGATTGTGTGTAGCCACCTATTTTTTTTCTTATTGTGTGTACTGAACTTTCAAAATTCGATTATTGTGTGTATTTTGTGACCATTTTACCTTAATTTTTCAAATTTCAAGGGTAAAATGGTCATTTTACATGATGAATAGTCACAAAATACACATATGATCGAAATTTGAAAGTTCAAGATATGCAATAAGAAAAAAATAATTCTTACACACAATCACATCAAAGTGTCAAGTTCACGATTTTTTCATTATTCTTTCTAAATTAAAATCAGCAGATGGGCTTATCATATAAGGTATGGAAATAACCTTAAAGCTAGTAAAAATTATCAAAATTGTTTCCTTAGCAGGTTGGATCCGTAAATAAGTTAGTGTCACATAGTATCTAACAAAATAAGTTAAAATGTATGTACTTAGCAGGTTGGATCCGTAACAATAACATATGTATGAAAAAATGTATGTACAAGTAATTTGAATGGATGAATCCGTGAATAAATTATGGACATATATAAGGTTACCGCGTCAAAAGAACTCTCACACTTTATAATTGTATTCCTTGATTACTTTTAGTTTTTGCGAATAAAGATTATCCTTTTTCATTTGAAATGGAAAGCTAATGGTAGCATTTTACATTTTTAATATGATTTTACATATCTGCTCAAAGTTGCACATTAGTTAAATCCACAGTACACATGAGATTTATCATCGGTTCATAACATTATTCATTCTTTCAAAACAAAAGCCAATGAGTTAATGAAACATAGATTCATCGAATAATGCACTTTATGAAGATTGGGCTTAAATGAATTCCATATAAAGCCCATTTCACTGAAAAAAAATAATAAATAAATAAAATAAGTAATTAAATTGCACAACATCCCCAATATTATATCAAAATGCATACCAAAGTAAATAAACAACTCAAAAACCATAAACGCTAATCAAGCTATTACAATAATGAATCTATGCACGATTCATAAATAACTTGAACAGTTGAACAGAAATAAAAACCCTAATTTCATAAATAACATTACATATGTGATTATAGCTTATATTGATATAATCTGAGATCACAAAAAGCACAACAAACATATCCGATACATCAAACCGCAATCTTCACACTTTGTATCGATCCTCATGAGGTTCACTTAACATCGATCCCGGAAATAAAGCCTACAAAATTAAGTAATCAAAACAAAACCGTTAAAAAAAAATAATTAAGCCAATCAATAATTACTCGATTTGATTTAAAAGCTTGATTCAAAAGATTGCTTACATTAATTTGAGCTTGAGCGGCTTTAGATCGTTTTTTAGGTTTACGCGGTGGCTTCTTTCCCGTCATAGCAATGAAATCATCCTCAATTTCTTTACGCGAAAGCGTTAAAGAAAACCTAGGCCTCTCTTCTTTCTTATCAAGGTTTCTTCTCGGCCTCATCGTTTTATTGTCTGATCGCGGATCATCAATCTCCATGTCAGCACCAGCACCGCTACCACCAGATTCTCCTATAGGCGTAGCACTTTTTTTCATAATAGTTTCCTTCATCTTACCAAATTCAGACTTATACTCACCCATGAGCTTCTCTTGACTAACCGCTATCTCATCTTCACCATCCGATACATCATCGGATGTAACATCTTTTCCGGACGATGCATTAAGCTTAAACCACAAATTCTTACGCGGGTCATCACTAGATGGTTTTTCTAAACGCTTATCGCGGTTTTTGGCTAAAGGGTTTTCGTTAAACTCATCCGTACCATCAGATTGGTTTTCATAAACGTTCCTACATTCTAAAAGCTTATGTTTACCCCATGCTAGTGGTAGATTGAAATTATGGAGTGGATTTGATCGTTCCATTGATGAGATTTCACGTTTTTGGTTGTGAAATTTGGATTTTGAAGGATTTTTTTTTAAAGATTAAAGTAACGGGAATAAGGGTTTTTTGTGAAGGAGTGTTTTAATGTGTTTGTGTATGATAATCGCCGCGAAACGTTATTTATGCAATGGAGATTACAAAACGCTGTCGTATTAATGTATTTGAGATTGAAAGTTACAGATTGTGTCCTTTAAGTTGTGGTGTAGTATATTTCATGCATGAAAAAAGGTATTGTTTTATTCAAGTGCTTAATGACTATTGTGAATTTTTAAGGGTGTGTTTAGCTGCAGAAAAGCTTTCTTAATTTTCTTTCATTAGTTTTTTTGAGAATGTAGTAACTCTTTTCTTTTTAGAGAACTTTTGAAAACCAAAGAACTCCAAATTCAAGTTCTTTAAATCATAGTTATAATAGCCGGAAACATGTTTCCTGTTTTCAATAGAGTATCACAAAATACTAATTTTAAACACGTTTTTTGTTTTCTTTGTGTTTCTTAGAAAACTTGTATAGGAAACTTTTCATTTTTTAACAACTAAACACATTCTAATCTTTTGTTTATTTTATAAATTCAAACTATTTGAGCTTTTATAGTGTTGTTTGAGTTTAATTTTGGCTTGTGTTTGTTGTAATATAAATATATGGAGTATATTTGTCGAATGTTAATTGTGGGGGCTCAAGAATTGATTAACTCTATCACATGGTTAAACAGTTAAGGGTTACGTTTAACTTGAGTCTTTTTCATGCTTTTATATTTACGAGGCTTCCCTCAACCCGTGCGATGCCCGGTCTAGTGGTTGAGGGGTGATGTTTTTATCCGTAATGTTGTATATGATGGTATTTAGATACCTATTAGAGAAGTTGCATTGTATTTATTATTTAGATGGCTAATAATGTTATTATTACTTTAGTTTATATTATTTTAGTGGAATGTATATTTAGATGCCTAATAATGTTATAATTACTTTTGTATTTATATTATTTCATTTTCATTAAAAGTTTTTATTAACATAGTCTTCTCTATGCAGTATTTTAATTTGAGTAAGTTACATAAGTGTTTTGTTGCTTATTTATTTGTGACTTTTGTTATTTGGAATTATATAACTATTTGTACTCTTTAATGGCAAATTTTGAGTTGTTAGAGAATTTGATGAATATTTCAGGATCATCTAAATTGCATGATTGTATGCGTTTGTGGTTTGTGCAACAGGCATGTGAAGATGATGCATTATCAAAGTTGCTTTTTGATTGTTGTCATCATTTGAGGCGTGTAATGGCAAAGAACAACACGATGATTTTGAACATGGAAGCGTTAGGTCATCGTGGCGTAGCTTTAGATTCGATTGATGCTTTGAGAAAGACTCAAGAGAGAGATATTGCAATTGATGTTATCATAAGATTTGTAATCGTAGGTCGGAGGTAAATTCTTGTTGCATAATGTTGTTGTAACCTTGTCGGGTAATGTTTACGTGGGTTTCGTTATGCAAATTTGCATGGTTTGCAAATTAATAACCACTGCATTCATTATCTGCCAAAGTTGCTTCTTCAGTTCTACTGTAGATGACTACAAAAACCCGTGCGTTGCACTGATTGGTTAAAAGTTGAATATATACGTGTTTTTTACGTAATATTGTATGCAAGTAGTTACATGTAAGGTATTGCAATTGATGTTATCATAAGTTTTGTATTTAAAGTAGTTTATTTAATATTTTAATATGAATTATGTATATATTCGTTATTTTCCATATTTATTTGTCACTTTTGTTATGTTTTTGGTTCTTATAAATTGCACGATTTTATGCGTTTATGGTTTGTGCAATAGGCACGTGAAGATGATGTATTATCAAAACTGTTTTTTGTTTTTTTTTATTTGGTTTTTTTTTTTTGTGTTATTTTCATGGTATTTTATACAACCTGTGCGATACACGTGCTATTGGTCGAATAATTAACTAATTTTTCATAACTAAATGTTTGGTCATTAATATGAAGTGTTGCAACAACTAAATGTATTGTTTCTTTGTATACCTCCAAGTAATGATCACAATGTAACTTCATGTCTCTTCGTATACCTCCGATTAATGACGACTTCATTGAGGTTTGCATATTTCAAATGAGTTGTAGTTATTTCGGTATGTATAGACATGTATGTACCGTACTTTTGGTTGTGCACAACCCCCCTTGCACATTAAATTAAGGGGGATAAGCTTTAAGTATAATGGATATTTTGTTTTGAATGGCAAATTTCGAGTTGTTAGAGAATTTAATAAATGTTGTTGGTTCTTCAAAATTGCATAATTGTATGCGTTTGTGGTTTGTGCAACACGCAAGTAAAGATGATGCATTATTTAAATTGTTTTTTGGTTGTTGCCAGCATTTGAGGCGGGTAATAGCGAAGAACCATACGGCATTTGAGTAAATTGTTGAGTTGAATAAGTTACTAAATTCTCATGTTCACACTAAATATACTAATATTACAAAGATGATACACGTGCTTATGTCTTAAAATTTTACTATGATCTTTCTCTTGACAAATAAGAAACTCTTTGAATGATAATACAGCCGCTTCCTCGTCATCATCCGAAGCCCGAACTGCATCATCCAATTTGCATTCCATTGAGTAACTTGTTAATTTCCTTTGTCAAAATAACACAAAAGTTAATGACATGATTACATACGCATACAATCTTTTGAGTATATATGAGAAACTATATAAGCTTTTTTAAAGCCGAATAGGACAAAATGAATAAAAAAACCAATTATGCAAAAAAAAACAAACATTGATTGCTCGATTGTATAATATGGACTAAAAAGTTTATTTGTGTCAAACCAACCCAACCTATACAAAAAAAAGATGCATATGTCAAACAGCAAGTCAATTTTTGTTAGTTCTTTCCATATGGCCTTCGTATTATTCTGTGTGTTCCTTTTGGGTAAGTGCTTGCTGTTTAGGCAGTTCTCTTTGTGCCCTATGCTTAGCATGTCTCCATAAAGGATGTCTTTGGAAGATGCCCCATATCCGCTTTAAGATCTCGCTATCTCGCATCGGGGACATGCAATATGCTATACCCTTTAAAACCAAAGTTTTAATGTATTAAATGAGAAAATGTATTTAATCATGGTAATTATATTGTTTAATTAATGTTAATTAAATATGTATTTTAATATTAAGGGTTTTGAAAGAATCAGCGATGTGTAAAGAGCTAAGGGCGAGAATGGTAACTTACATCCATGTCACAAAACCAGAACATGTAAGCAATTGCAACAGCAGGAGCACGGCCTAAACCTGCTGTGCAATGTACATACACTCTTCATTCTCATTATGAAACTGCTCATTGTAACGAAGAAACAACTTTCGGTAGCATGCTCCTTAACAAATCCCCATCACAATTATTAAAAAAAATTAAACCACCATTGATAATTTAGAAAATTTAATAACAACCCAACTCCTTTGGTTTATAAGCCTATCCATCAGTTTGTTGTTGTTGGTACGATATGAGAATTACAAAACCATTATCGCCACTAAAATCAGTATATGCAAAAGTAGATGCCACAAACCTTAAATGAATCGGAATGCAAACGTCTCAACATCCGCCATTGTGCTTGAAATAATCGACATTACATATTTGAGTTATTATGAGCGGCAAAGAAAAATAATAAAAACAAAAGCAAATCTATGTTTGAAAAGGCCTCGCCATCGTCCCACTATCCATACAATACACAAATGGTACTTTACATTTGATTGCGCATTCATGTAAAGATATTTAACTTGGTTAATGACCTTCTTCCACTACCTTTAATGAACCATCTTTCATTAACTTCAGACTAATAAAACTAATAAGTTTCAACAGGAATGAGGCTCCATAAAATCTCATAAAACATTATAAAACAAATTATATCTATAAAATCTTGAGGGCCATGAACATCACAACTTGCATCATTAATTTCCAAATTTAAATACAGTAAAACCTCTATAAATTAATAGTGTTGGGACCGGGATATTTTATTAATTTAGCGAGATATTATTATATCGATAAATTAATAATTTATTAATTTAAAGAGGTTTTACGTATGACTTTAAATTTTCAAGTCTAATATATCAGCTAGTTATAATTTATACTCATTAGAGACAAAAAATAAATTTGAAAAACAAGTTTCAATTAACATTTTATAAATACAAATTCACACTTTATGAAAATAGAATTAATACTTTTTGTTGCAATAAGAGAAGACAAGGCATGAACTCTTTGGTGCAATAAGGAGATTTTATGATAAACTCAATATAGATTTGAAGTTAAACAAAAAACAAGCGACTATGGATTCATTTTTACTAAACAATCTTAGGATTTACAAGTGTATCTCTCTCTCTCTCTCTCTCTCTCTCTCACACACACACACACACACACACACACACACACATATATATATATATATATATATATGGAATTTTTAGTGATTATTAATTTATAGTTTCGTTGGGACTAATATATATACATTGGGGTTTCAAAAAAATTATTATCTTATTATTTTATCGATTGGAGTCTAAATTTGTACTGGTCCCAAGTTGGGACCGGACAAATTATTAATTTTATAGAGGTTATTAATTTATCGAGTATTAATTTATAGAGGTTTTACTGTATATCAAACCCAACGAATCTCTTGTAATAAACAACTATCAGTCTTGTTAAAAAAACAACTATCAGTCGCAATTCGCTGCGCTAAGCAAATCATCATCCACAATCGTTTTATAGCCATCAGGTAGTGACGAAATGAAGTCATGAGCAGAGGCCTGTTTTGCTGCATGTTTACAAACCCCACTGAAGTAACCATCTTGTTTGCAATCTTTAATACATTCCATATCATTGCATGGCCCTGTCTACTTAAAATATACGCACATTCTGGTCTCTTCTATTGCAACTGTTAGTATCACCAACATACAAAAATAAGACTAATAAAAAGCTTGATTTAAATGGTATTTAGCACATTGATAAGATATACATGTAGTAATGATCAAGACTCACCTTGGCAATTACATTTTTGTCCCCAGCTTTTTCTGCTGATACTATTTCTGGAGACTATAAAGTTATTATAATCTGTGTCATTCCCTGTCTAAGCAAACTGCATGCGAACCTGTAAAATGTTCAGTTTATACATGTTAGATGAAGCATTTTAGTATAGTAATTATTCAAGCACGCATGGAAAATGGACATAAGAAAGTTACCCAATATTGATTGCAGTTTCCATTTTATCACCGGTGAGAACCCATATTTTGATTCCTGCTTGATCAAGTTTTAATCTGCGAATAATATTTATTTGGAGCATAAATAATAGAATTGCATGTGAAAAAGAAACTATTTATTGATAGAATTACTAATAATTAACTTACTTTGCTGCTTCTTTATTATGCTGTCTTTTTCTTCTCCATGGTGTGAAAAATTCAAGAAATGCATGTGTTATTTATAGGTTTCTTAAGATGAATATGAAGTGTTGCAACAACTAAATGCAGTGTTTCTTTGTATACCTCCAAGTAATGATCACAATGTAACTTCATGTCTCTTCGTATACCTCCGATTAATGACGACTTCATTGAGGTTTGCATATTTCAAATGAGTTGTAGTTATTTCGGTATGCATAGACATGTATGTACCGTACTTTTGGTTGTGCACAACCCCCCTTGCACATTAAATTAAGGGGGATAAGCTTTAAGTAGTATAGATTTGGTTTGTTTTCACTTATTAGAAGTTATAACTTTTTTATTTAGTAAAGTAGTAACCTCAAACTTTTTTTTTATCGTATTATATATGGTTTGAGGTAAAAATATATAAGGGTATGCTTGGCGCGGAGTGGTGTAAAGTTTGTTAGGACGGTGACCAATGAGCATTTTAAATTTTAGTGTTCGTTTGATAAAAGAGCGATAATCTTTGCTAATTTTTAAGAAAGCTGATATTTCAATGCTTATTTAAGAAAAGGTGAGCGATGAGCTGTAACTACTACTCACAGCTGACAACTACTGCTCACTGCTAATTTTGAAAAACATACCAATAATTTAAACCGAATTAATAACTTTTAAAATCACAAGTCACAACAATATTTCGTAAATCCTACATTTTCACTTTACCGTCGAGCTTTTTAAATTTTTACTCGATGATCTCTACTTTCGAGCAGTTGGTTACATCCACAATCTATATCTGTATTTATATTTATATTTATACTATATATAAAGCACAAATAATTTATTTAAACTAAAAACTTAAAAATGAGTAATGTGTTATACGTGATGTACCATTAATTAAAAATAGTAACAGCATTTATCACTAAAATAATAGTTTAATTGTTTTATTTAAAAATTTTATCATTTTTCGTTTCTAACTCACATACCTTTTCTCTCGCAATGACTACAAATTGAACCCGTAAGTCTTGCATCAAAGGTCACACCAAAACCAGAAGTTCGCAAATATAATTATTTACTGCAGTACTACCGTCACTTTGCGCAGGTATTCGTCTAGTTACATATAATAGAAGAATATCGTTTCTCCCATTAAATGTATTTAAGTTCTAAGGAGTACAAAATGATATGCAATATGTACAAATGATTAATGCTACGTATAATATGTTAATCAATAATTCTTTTACACATTATTATTTAAATCATTGATTAATGTAAGTTTAATGTCAGCTTTATTTGTGGTTATGGACATTTAAATTTTTTGAAAATTGCATATTCAAAACACATTAATCATCTATCTATTTAGGTACAAGTTGATTGAAAATAAACATACATGTCAAAGTATAAAGATTTTCATGTGATTATAAAGCATGAAAATGAGTAATTTTGAATACCGTAATTTATATAAGCAATGCCATACATATATTATTAATCATATATTACAAGAATTAATTTGTAATTATCTATGTTAACTCGTTATATAATATTTTGACTAATATTACATAACATTTACAGATTAGCAAGTACTTTTCACCGCCATCATCACAAACTTGTAATACAATTGACTACATTTTCGTATCATCATTATATCGTAATGCATAAATACTTGACATTTTAATATAAATTAATGTATGATAAAGTTATTCCCAAATATCTTGACATGTGTAAAGTCAATATCACAAATAAACATGTAATTTTAATTATCAAAAATTTATTTATAAAGTATCTGTCGCCGCAATGCACAAATACCCTGCTGGTCACGTGACAATTGATCAACAACTTTTTTACTCTTTTTATTTGCTTTCTTATTTAAGAATAGTGTCATATTAAGTCATGCAATTTAATTTTATCTTCTTACCAATTTATTCAACAAAAGTCAATATTTATCATTAATGCATCCATATCTTATTTTAGTACCATTAACTGCAATTATAGTGACATCAACATGCATTAAATGACTATAAACACATGGATAGTTGCATTAAATGATAAAACATTTAGATTGTTGTGTAAATTAGTAAAACCATAAAACTTTAATTGCTTTGTAAAGTCTTTTGCCGTTTGTTCCAAACAAGTTTTGAATCTACAACACTTGTTTTTCTTGTATAACAGCTTATAGGGTTATAGGCCAATATTAACCAACACTTTACTAACCATCACTAATCTTGTTAATTTTCCAAATCCAAGATTGTAAATTTTTATCTCAATACTCACCTCTTTCTAACAAACACACATGATACATTACTAGTAGGGTATTCGCGCGTTGTGACGGTGGGTACCTTGTCATTGGAATTTCGACGAACAAAGTTTCTCTATTACTTTTTATTTATGATGACAATTACTTTACAAATAGTGAAAATATTTTTGCAGGCATGGTTAACTGTTGAAGTTCTGAGATGATGATATCATATTTGAGTCCACTTCCAACTCTTTTTTCTTTTCTTATTTTGAAGGTACTTTTGCTATTTTTTGGAGGTACTTTTGTTATTTGTTGGGTCTAAGAACTCGATATATATGAATCTGATACTTTTTGTGTTTCATAAGTTTATACTATATGAATAAGAAGGTTGTATTAAAAAAATAATAAACTAAATAAAAAATAAATCATGAAATGTATTACAAAATTCAAGAAGAGGGTGTTTAGTTGCTTGCTTTGTTTGTACATTGTGTTTTATAAATGTTACTTTTTATTAAAGGGGTGTTTTAAAAATTATATTAATTATAAGTGTTGACCAGTCAATATGTGTGGGTGTTGATGCATAAATTAGTTGTACGTATAGCTTAATTAGTTATATTTGCTTAAACTCTATATATGAAAATCTTAAAAATAGGAAGTAGAGAGGGTCAAAGGTGCATCATAGGTTGTTTAGACTAGACGAATACCCACGCAAAATGACGATTTATAGTGGAAAATAATTATGCTTGCGAACTTGTGTTTTGAAAATTAACATCTATATATGGAAATCTTAAAAATGGGAAGAGAGAGGGTCAAAGGTGCATCATAGGTTGTTTAGACTAGATGAATACGCGCGCAAAACGATGATTTATAGTGAGAAATAATTATACTTGCGAACTTGTGTTTTGGTGTGACCTTTGACATAACACTTACGATTTTAATTTGTATTCATTGCGAGAAAAAAAGTAATGTATATGAGTTATAAACATAAAAAGATAAAAATTTGAAGATAAAACAACGTTTAAACTATTAATTTAGTGGTGGATGTTATTACCATTTTTCATTAAGGGTATTTTAAAATTCGTTCCATCAACTTAACTATGAATTACTACAAGAGTAAGAAGAAGTTTATGATGTTTATATAGTAGAAATTAGAATAATTGGAAACTATTAAATATGAAAAAAAAAATTGTATGTTTCAAAAATTATAAATTGATAAAAAAACTAAAAAAATAAATAAAAAAATAAAATAAGCTTTCATTTGGCATTGAAAACCGGTTATAGAATTTGGACCTCATATGCTTATTTCCTAAGCACGGTTTATAGTATTTGGGCCTCATATGCTGATTTCCTAAGTCACGGTTTCTAGCATTTAGGCCTCATATGTTGATTTCCTAAGACACGCTTTATAGCATTTGAGGCTCATATCCTGATTTTCTAAGACACGGTTTCTAGCATTTGGGCATCATATGTTGACCTACTAAGACACGGTTTATAGCATTAAAGCATCCGAGATGACCAAAAAATATTGTGCTTAGAGAAGTTTCCATTTCCATTACAAGTCGGCATTTAAGATTAAAGTTTAAGAAGAAGCATTTAGGGATATTATTAAGGTATTTAAAGTTTCACAAGACATTATTTAGTCATACACCCGTGGTTAATTCATATTGTTTAAACAGTGTATTTTATCAAAAGGTATTTGAAGTTTCCATTAGTAAAAGGTCTCTATAATTGTTTGAACCTTGTAGAATCTGTTTATTCACGAGCCATATTTAAGATTTATTTAAGTTATTTATTTTAAGGGGTATTAAAAAAGTCTCTAAAGTTTTCATTAATAAAATGTCTCTATTATTGTTTAAACCGTGTATTGTAGTTTTACATTTAAGATTTATGTAAGTTAATTATTTTGAGAGGTATTTTGGGGAATCAACTTTACTTATTATTAAGAGATTTTAGGTATTCAAAAATAGGAAAATTTGTTTTATAAATGGTAAAGATATGCCCCTATTGTATTTTCAAAATCCATATACAACGCACCAAATATGTATATTTTTTCTTCTGAAAATAAAAATAGATGTTATTTGTGGTAAGAATAAATAGAAAAAATAAATGAAAATATAGATATGCCTTGATGTCAAATGTTGCAAGAATAGAAACACTTAAAATCGTTACATCAATTCTAAAACTAGAGAAATGTATGACTAAAAATCTCTAGCTTAAAAATGTGACGACCAAACATATTTAAGGTAAAAAAAAAAAAAAAAAAAAAAAGTAATGACAAAACCTTTTCGGCTTTTGGGTCGGGGACAAGTATTGGCTTTTGGTAAACAGGTTAGGTACCACCATATTGCCCCCATCTAACTTGATAACATTGATTTGTTTCTTGTTTTCACTTTTCACTCACGGATTAATTTCCTAGATTTTTTTTTCTCGTCCTTAGCCACATGGTGGTCTAAACATTTCATTTCAGTGGTCATTTATATGACTTTTTCTATTTCATTTTGTCGGTCAATTATATGACTTTCATCGGGCATAAACGGTGTTATTTCTGCAACTTCTAAAGTTATTTGGTTAGGAAATCTCTTATACAGTTTGGGTCTGAAAGAGTTGTATCATGCTGATGTACTTTGTGATTATAGTGCAGCTATACAAATCCAATGTTTCATGAAAAGACTAAACATTTTGAATTAGATGTTCACTTGGTAAGACAGAAAGTAGTAGTAGGAGTGGTTAAAACTGTTAAGGTTCATAATGATGATTAAGTTGTTGAAATTTTTACAAAGTGTCTTGGTAGTGTTCAGCATAGTTGTTTTTGAAGAAAACTTAACTTGTTGATATGTTTTCAGGAGATAAAGTGAAGGTTGGCAAGCAGGTTGTTGACTTGTCAGCTTGAGAGGGGATGTTGAGTAAAATGGTCAACCCTTTAGTCAACATAACTTGAGGGGCTGGATATGACAAGTTTCAAAGTTGTTTGTGATGTTCTATAATCTGGGAGCTATTTTAACAAGTTTATCAAGACGGAGGACTGAAGTGCAAATATTTAGTATATATACTCCTTCAGGGATCTAGGGTTACATATTCTCATTATCACTTTGTTTTTCTCTCTTGGTTTTTCATACAGTTCTCTTGTTCTAGTTTGTTGGTGTTGTTGATATCAATCTAGATATATGTTAAGTCCGATTTTTGTATTAACAGAGCCAATCTATTTATTTGGTCGTGTGATCTGAGTGTTGAGGTATTTGTAGTGAGGTTGAGTGGTGTCCTTCTGAAGGAGATCATTCGTTTCTTTTGTATTGTTGATCTAACCCGTTTGAGGAGGATCTTGATTTGTACTTAATAAATTTCACCAAGGAGTGGTTAGTTAAGTGACATCTTGGGTGTGTTCTTATAATCTTATAGGGATCTTGGTTGGGAAAAAAGATGTCATGCTTGCAAGAAATGGAGTCACCCAGACTCTTCAACTCGTAAAGTATCGGTATGTGTTAAACCTTCAATCGCGTTAGAAATGAAGTGGGATGAATGTTCTTTGGCGGGATTTCAATGGAGGTCATTGTATTTTGTTTAGTTAATTGCTCTAATAAAAGGTCAGGTACAATAACATATAGTGGCCATAGAGAGCCCAAGTCGATTAATATTACCTTTGATCATGGTTTCATTTTATCAACATGCTTGCTGAAGTCACCTAATTTTTTACAGAATATATTAAAGTAGTAAATATTATAGTAAATATGTAGAAAGTAACTTATGAGTCTAAATTTTTTTGGGTGCAAAAGGTGAACTTGTATTAATAATCAAGACAAATTACATCATTGAACAAAGGAATAGACATGCCTATATCCTTTAATGATACTACAAGAACAAATACATGTGAAGCAAACAAACAGAGCTAAACTCGGATACAACTAACCGATATCACACAAGACTGTTATTACTCATAAGTCTGCTGCTTAATCCAAGCACTAGCTAACAGATCAATCAAAAATTCAGCTTACAGATTCACATTTTGATGCACCAAATGACCATATCCTCTTGACTACATTTCCAAGCTCAAATCATTCAACCCTCATCCACAATGATTTGAGGTGAGAATGAGCAGGCATCATCAAGAAGGATATAGCCCCCCATTCACACTAAGAGAGGGGCTATACCTATCATAGCTGCATTTCCCAATCACTAGCCCCTAAGAACCATCAGTAGCTTACATCCTCACTGAATTGAACAAGGAACAAAAAGGGTTGGGCATCACTAGATAGGGAACACATACCCTCAAATAGACCCATCCTATCCTCGTTTGACGATGTATTGGGTGGACTAAGAAGGTTCATCTTCCATACACTCTCTATTTCACCCATCATACACTGTCCACCCAGACCATTTACCCTTCACACTAGATAGCCCTACTTTATGGTACATTTTTACTGAATTAAACCTCTCACTGACCCTTCATATCTTACTAGATTCCTCCCAAGGCCAACCTGGAGAAGAGTATGGGGATCTAATGAGTACAGTAACACCAGTTAAAACTCCAAGATACAAGGTACTATCTAATGTAATGATATGCAAACTTTACTATATTCCTTTATGGACATGCTCCGTGCTAGAAAAATAGAGACCAAGAGCTCAGTTGTTACCTCCACAGCCCACAACCAACTCACAACCATCAAAACCTAGAAAGAGAATAACCTAAGATATTAGCCAATTTGCTCTTCATAAAACTACATTCCAAACACCCCTTACAATCTGAAAAACAAAGAAACACTAGCTAATTATACCCACATACATACTTCCACAACTCTATACTTAAGCTCCTATAGTTACTCAGTAAGCAGCAAATCAGGCACTAACTTCTTATTGTTCCACTTTAATCCCCACTTCCCAGCCACAATCATCACTGCATTAGACCTTTTGACAGTAAGCCTACCCAACATCTCACCAAACATTACCAACAATGGTGTTGGCCACCTCTTCCTTAGATTTTAAAACATTCTGAAATAATCTTCTATTTCTCTCTTGCCATATGTAATATACTGATGCAGACACTAACAACCTATTAACTATGCATCAGATGTTATTTTTGAAAGGTTGGGAGGAAAGGGATAAAACCACAGCCTGCAAAGTGTTACACCCAGCTTCAAATTTTATGAGTCTAAATTATGGTTTTCAAGATTAGTTTAAAAACGAGATTAAGACATTTAACAAAACAAATAATAGAAATGAGAAGAGTGTATATGGTGTGTTCAAATATGAAAATTTTAGTCTATCTTTATGTTGATTTTTGAGTTATTAACTAATGATTTCCTGCTCTGAATCTCTGAATGGCGAGGCACGAGTTATTCACGCCACATGAACTCACCATGAAACACTTCAACCATCTCGGCCCTAAAAATTCCATCAGCCCTAACAACATATTTTACCGGACTTCGCATCAATGATCAACCCACTGTTGACTAGTCCCAAAGTTCTTATAATACTTTTAAGCTCACCACTAATAGAGATTCTAAAATGACGTAAATTTCAAACAATAAAGTAAGTTGTGAGTTGTGACTCAAATTTATATGAGTAGTTGAATTTTTTCCTCGTTTGTGTTTTTTTTTTTTTTTTTTTTCATCCAGAACATTGATCTACTTTAATCATACATCACAATAGTTTTATTTCGAGACATAAAACCCGGTTTGAGTGTGTGTAGCAGTGCATTCAGACCCGTGGGTTAGTCAATCAAAAAGTTAGAAATTATGGTTAAAGAAGAGGAAAAAAACTATAAATTCATAACGTACTTTACAAAAAAACTCATTATGCTCTATCTACTTGTTGGTTTTATGGATATAAATTAGTAGACGTGAGTTAGGATCGAACTCGAGACCACGAGATTGCACACTTTACATATGAGAATTAAAGTTAAATAACTAAATATAAACGTTGTATTTATTTATTAATTAAACGAAATAACTAACGGACGTTAAGTAATTAATGTAATGGACTAACGGGCGTTAAATGTATTTGGAAAAGGACTAAGCTGTAAATAACGGTAAGGTTTCGGAATCCCCTTGGGATGCATAGCACCGATCGGCCAAGGGAACCCCAACCCATCCCAATTACAACTCAAACTTATTCACCAAGTTTGCTTGAGTATATATACAAAACCAAGGGTGTTTGTAAATTATCTCTTGTACTCATAAGCTTAAACCTAAATTGTTTTTTTGTGTTTCTTGCTTCAAACGATCATACACCCCTTCATAGGTGTCGATCCACTTCTTTTTCCACAACAAGTTATTTGGTTTGATAAAACTAGCATTACTTTAATTCGGTTTAGTACGTGTGTACAAGAAAGTGGTACTAACACAATATTGTTAGTATTCTTGGATTGAATTACAAAACGGTAAGGGGTAATTCACATAATCATAATTAAATCAAATTAGGGTTCTTCCATTGCTAGTTTGTGGATTTGATTCTTGTTCGGTTAGAATCAAGTAAGGTACGCATATTACTTATGTTAATTAATTATTCGTTAATAAATCCTATACGCTTTCGCATGTATACTTTGATGTTTTTGTGATTATTTATTGAATGTCATGTTGTATAATTCCAACAGTGGCATCACGAGTCATTGGTTTTTAATGTGTAATTAATTACATAAACGCATAATAAAACAAATAATTGTATGTTGTTTGATATGGTTAATCTAGGGTTTATGTTTTATTTTTTTTTGGCCGATTTAATTTTAATTGGGGCGTACCCCATTATTTTTTTTAAGTCGACATGTAAATTTTTTTTTAGGGTTTTGAAAATTGTTTGCTAACCTTATCGAAACCTAGAATTAATATATGTGTTACGTGATTAATTCATGAATAATTGTTATGTGACATGGGATTATTGATATGCGATCTTGTGACTATTTGTATAATTGTTATGATATATCCATGATGATACATGCATGTTTGTCATGGATAGTTGCTTTGATAATTGTTTAATTGTTAAGATATATTTACTTACAAAGAATTGGGGAAGACTCCAATTATATATATATTAATGAATCAATTATATGCAATTTGGTATATTATTTATTATGGGTTTACGCAATCGATTCATTGATGTATGTGGCTCACTTTCAATTGAAAGAGTGAAAGCCCTAATTGATATATACATTAATTTAACCTAGACATTGATTATTAATAGGGTTTTATCGAATAAGTTGCATGTGGCTACTTGTTTACATGTATTAAATTGTTTATTATGTGCGCATTGTTTTTAGTTGTTTATTTTTTTATTTGTTTACTTGTTTGTTTATTATGTTAGACAGATTTAAGCAAAGGGTAATTTTGAATAGAAAAATAATACGGACTAAACAATGGTGAAATCTGATTTGTTTTTTGAAGAGTTAAGTTTTCATTAGTTTAATTGATTGATGATTCTGTACTAAATGGTTAGAACGGCTCACCCACTAGAACAAACTATAAAAGGGTTAATAAAGAAGTGCATATGATCACCGAAAGGATGTCTAAGGTTATGCTTTTGCTTACTTACGGTCCTCGCCCTGTGAGTTCGATTGGAGCTACTTAGTAAGCCATAAATGTACAAACTCATCTTAAGGGCGAATTAGTTTTAATTCCATGCGCCACTTCGGTGGTAATTACCCGAAACACTAATTGTTTACACTTATGCAAAAGTATGGTATAATGGACGATAATTAACGCTAAATTCTTTGAATGGTGAACCCAATACCTCAAATCAAAACTTTGACAATTTGATCTTTATGAATTGGTAATAAAAAGTTTTTTATTAAATTTATGCTACAAGATGAATGCATGACATCTTTGTACATATTTGATTTGACCACATAAAATCAAAACTAGTACCTTTTTAAATTAAGTTACATGCCATCTAATTAAAAGAAACACTTGAAGTTGCAATTTACGTCATGACAGTACTTGGCTAGATTGTGATGGAGAGGTAAATCTCTATGTAAAGTCAGACCTTACATGGACATATTTGCAGTTTTTTAAGTTAGACACTTAAGTTGAGTAGGAAGTGAGAATTGGACTCATGGCATAAGATGGGATGAAACATGTTTATATTTGCAATAACGTTGGAAAATATAAATCCCATAATGATCTAGGAGTTGGAAATTGTTTGCCAATTAATGTTCGACAGATTACCTTATTATATGCTTGCGTTACTAGCAGATCAACTGATGTAATGAACCTATGATAATTTGGATCCTAGTTTTCGAGAAAATTATATGGTAATATGTTTATATTACCATTGGGTAAATTTTATTTTCTTGAAAAGTTGTATTATCGAAAATACTAATACTTGAACGTTTTTCTGTAGAAATTGTTAATACAAATAAGCCGTAAAAACGTTTATTTATATTTTACGATCTTCTAATGCTTTGTCAATAACAAACGTAAAATCATTTTAACGAAACAAATAGAATACGTAAATAGTTTGAGTTAATAGTTTCCTAACACACTTACGCTTTCACATAAAATACTAAAACAAGTATAAGTGATTTTACGATTTAGATATATATGTACAACAACTAATGTTTACATATTGGGTTAGCACATACTTAAACTAAGTATACTAAAATGGGTAAAAACATGTAAATACTAAAATGGGTAAAAACTAGCAAATGACATTTACCCATAACCCAAGGTTTTATATATACCACTTAACCAAGTTCATTGTATCCTTAAGATACATTGTATCTGGAAAGAAAACCATGGATCAACCCATAACCCATGACCCATAATCAAAAATACCCATGGGTAAAGAGGAGCGTTTCACGGATCCCTGGCTTTGTGCTAGCCGGATCCCAAGTGGAAGGGATCCGTGGGATCCGGGGAACAGTAGAGAATTTTCTCTATAAATAGAGAGCCATTTATTCCTTTCTACTCATCACTTTATACACATACTTCCCCCAAGTATTCTAACCCCCTAACCTCAGATCCAAGTGATCTATGTAGTTTGTCTTTTGTTTTTGTGTGATCTTCTAGGTTCCTCTTAAAGGCAAGATCACCACTTCTTGAAGACGAGCAAGCTCAAGTCCATGAGTTGCCATGCTTTGTCATCATCAAGACAACTAAGGTTCTCTTGTTGATAGTTCTTCCTTTCTCCATAGATGTTGGGTTGAAGGCATTAGTGAAGAATGCCGAAAGTGTCAAGATGAAAGCATTAGTGAAAGGTGCTCATCATCCGTGTCAAAGCATTAGTGAAGAATGCTAAAGGTGTCAAGACGAAGGCATTAGTGAAGGGTGCCAAGCGTTGTGTCAAAAGCATTAGTGAAGGATGCCGAAGAATCAAATCAAGTTGCATTTGGAAAGAATGCATTGGTCGTATAATCGATGAGGTGCATCGTTATACATATAAGTATTTGTTTATTTCCAAGGATGGTGATATCCTTGATGATGTTGTAACAAGGAGTGGATCTCTTTGAGATTAGGTGTTGTGTCGTGAAGGGTAGTAGTTCCTCCATAGTAATGGAACTAGGTGCTTAGCCTAGTACCTAATAAAGGGTAGGCGACGTTGTGATAGGATTAGTTCTCCTTGGTGTGAAAGAACTCGGTGGTTAGCCTAGAACCATATAAAGGGTAGGTGACGTTATGATAGGTGTGGTTCGCCTTGGTGTGAAGGAACTCGGTATTTAGCTTTGTACCGGAAAAGGGTTAAGCGACGTTGTGAAGGCTTCTCCGCCATAATGAGATTGGTGTAGTGCTTACGAACTCTCGAGTAGGTGACTCGGGGAGTGGAGTAGGGCAAGGAAGGTCTCCTTGTAGCCGAACCACTATAAATAACTTGTGTCGTGGTGATGTGCTTCATACTCTTTATCTTTCATTACACGTTTATATATCTATCTATCAACGTCCAACATAAACAACCAAATAGATTGACATAAGTCGATCTAAATATTTAAAAAGGAAGTTTTAAATTGGCAAAACTATTCAACCCCCTTCTAGTTTTCCACAATTGGCATCAGAGCTTCGTTACCAAGTTTCTTAGAGTATGTTGTACTTTAAAAACTTGATACGATCCATGTATGTCTGAAAACTACAAAGAAGGATTATTTTAGTCATATTTTAAAAATCATTATATTGTTTATTGTTGGACAATGATAGAATGCTCTAACATTTTTTTTAAGCATTATCCATACTTGGATTTGGAGTTACCAAGAAGATCATAAAGAATTTATCTAAATATTTCTTTTCGCAAAAATAATGTTTAGTATTCTTACAACATCAAATCTAGAGATTTCAAGAAGATCACAAAACATCTAAATACTTCTTTTCTTAAAAAGAATATTTAGCAAATGTATGATCTTTAATTACTTACCTCTATTATTATTATTAAAATCTTAGTTGCATGATTTATTAGTAATTGCTCTAGTAGTTATTCATATTATAGTCATCATCTAAATAGTATTTTTCGACTTTTTTGTATAGACTACATTACCAACTTGTAATAATGATATCTTGGTTATTCGAAAACCTCGATCATTATTCATCAAAAAGGATTTATTGACACTTCATCTATGTCAATAAATATCCGTGTGAGACTTCTTATATTATGATAAAATGGGATTTTATTATAATGTTTGAAAAGCTTCCCAAGAATTATGACTAATTTTTAAAAAGAGAACCTCGTCTAATAGGAATAGTACTTAATCTTCAAAACCTCAAACCACAAGTTTTAGAGCCTTAACGTCAAAACACTAGGCGTTTTAGAACTCCCAAACCAAAGTTATCAAGGAATGTTTGAGCTGACTTTTGCTGTCATGTCGGATCCCTTCGTTTATACTAGCCAGATCCCAAATGTGAGGGATCCGCGGGATCCGTGCAACAGAAGACAGTATAAGCAAAAAAATGATCACTGTGGATGTTCTACAATCATACTCACCTCAAAGACTCACGAACAAGAACTCAGGTACTGTTCATAGGAGCAAATTGATCATTCTTCTCAAGCTTAACAATCACTTGTGTAAGTATAATCTTCACTACATTGTTAATTTAATTCCTTGATTCTTAGAATTACAATTTCTTCATCTTTAAGAGTTGGGTTCAAATGGGTTTATCATAATTTGTTACCACATTGTTTTCTAAGATAATCTAAATCAAAGAATTAACATTGTTAATACAAATTAAACACATTTCTTGAACTCAACAAAGATGATGAGAGTAAAATTGTGATCAAACCCTCTAGGTTACTGTTCACCATTAACACCACATTGTGGTTGTATTGTTTAGGAACATCATGCCAAGCAACAAGCAACAAGATTACCAAGACACCGCTCACTACATACCCATGTACCATAGGAAAAGCGGATTAAGTCCGGACGATAGGAAAGCCTTTAAGTTGCTTGAAAGGAGATTCTTTCATGAAGGTAGAGTTGTTGACCCATCATTCCTTGCAAATACCGACATGAGGGAAGTATTTGGAACTATTGGGTTTGATTGTTTATTGGATATAAACGAGCAAATTTGCCCAGTCTTTGTGCTTGAGTTCTACAAGACTATGGGTATAATTAGAAATGATGATGGGTCAATCTCAATTGAATTCACCATAAATGAACAAGAGTTCACCCTCTCACTTGAGGAGTTTGGAAGAATAATAGGGGTGCCACATGATGGTGTTTGCATGTACTCTAATGAGTGGTCGTTGGAGGAGTTACACTCTATGGTTGATCATCACGACATTTATTACGCAAAAATCCCGGAAGCAACCACGGTAAGGGACACCGTGTTTATGCCAAGAGCATTCCCATCAAGGGTGACTAGGAAGTCGAAAGTGATCTATAGGGATCCTTTCCAAATGGAGCTTTCAGAGATGTATCTGTTGTATAGAAAATGGGAAGATGTGATAAGGGAGAATGTGGTGTGTCTAGTAGGAAACAAGGACCACCCCAACGCATGTCTAAGCTTCATGATCTATTATCTTGTATCCGAGACTCGCTTCAACATTGCCTACTACATGGTCAAGAGAATGGCAAGTGTAAGTGTAGGATCGATATATTTATTGTGTTGATGATTCGGGTGGTCTTGGATGATCAAAATACATGTTTGCCATAGTTAGAGAGTTAGTTGAGAGAAAGGGTGTTCTTGCTAGAGGTTTACACAATGAGAATATTAGATTGAATGAGAAGCACCACCCCTTCCATGGATGGAAGGGGTATTTATAGTTACAGAATACACGACCTCCTATCGGCCTGTGGATCAGGTATACAGTGGGTAAAGACCCGTCCTTCCTCCACGGTGTTGCACTATGCTAAACTAGACTAATAACTAACTAATAAAACAGTAAATAACGTAACTAACGATATGTCTACGAGCTAACTTATGCTAGATAATAATTGGGGTGACCGACTCTTTACTATGGAATTTTCTATTTCCTAACAATCTCCCCCTAAGGGAGGTCACCCCATGTTTTACATTTTGAATCCTAGCATTCTATTCTTGTCTTTGTTCTTGAGCTCGTAGACTTCAATTCTTCATTTCAACAATATTTGTGCAATAGCAGTGATTCTTCAAAGTCCGCATTGATTTGTACTTTTAGTGGAGGCCTTTAACTGATCCACATCTTTGATGATTTTCGAGCTTTCATTGAGATCATCAGCCACAATAAATCTCTGGATCACCCTTTATTGTGTTGCCATCATGTGAAGTTGTGACTTTTGGACCAACATGCTCACACTTTCAGGATCATGACATCTTTCCATCAGAGTAGCGGAAGCTTTACTGGTTCATGATATTTGCGCAGTGAAGCGAAGCATAGTATGAAATATCGAACCGGGTTATGTAGATATGCGCAGATCATGATTTCTTCAAATTAAGTGTGGATCTTTGTGAACATGCGGCTTTGGATTGACGCCTCAATTCGATCATTGCAACCGTCCAAATGTACCGCAAACAACGATTAGCAATAAAACACACGAAAGTGTCTTTGATCACTTCGTCGAATTGAGGTACACGCCCACGGTTCCCGTTGATCGATTACAAATCTTGCTGTGATCGGTAGGATTCCTAAGAATCTCCTTGACGGGGTTTCGCGGTTGTTCTAGCCGTTCTCAAACCGGAACGTCTCAAAGAAGACAACACGGAGTGAGTGAACCAACAAATTGAGATTCACTGATTGATGAAAAATGATTTGAAAACAATCGTGTATTGCTTGAAGAAAGAGTTTTGCAATACAACGAAGGTTTTCTGAGAAAGATCAATTTTCAATCAAAATACCTTTTGTATTAGAAAATGAGTACACATTCGATGTGCTAGATAAAAGAAGAGATTCGCACATCGAATGGTTTTTCCAAAAGTATTTTTCAATCGAGATACTTTTGTGTTTGAAATATGAATACACATTCGACGTGCTAGAGAAAAGAAGGTTTGCACATCGAATGGTTTTTCCAAAAGTATTCGTCAATTCCAATCCTGGACCAAGGTTGATTCAAGATAGAATCTCCCCATCATTTCTATCCAGTTGTCACAAGCTTGATCTTTTGCAAGATCTCACATGTCACCCACCAAGAGCTTGTTTGATGTAGGCTCTAGAAGGATTTCCATCTTCATCGTGAATATTTAACATATCACTCGGATGTTCTGGCAATACCACAAGGATAATGCGTAGGACTCTTAATTATATACTCTTACTTTCCACATTGTGTGAAACAGCAAGTCTTCGTTAATTTTGTGTCCTAATGAGATATTGTGGACGATCTCTTGGCTCTAGACTCAATAGTGCACATTTGGTTCCTGTGTCGGAGACTAGGGAGAGGGTCTCCTTCTTCAATATCAACAATCTCTAAGAGAAAGTCGATAGATAATGTCGGTTCCCCGTGAGAATGAAACAAGCCCTTTTAAGAGGAACTTGAGTGGCTTGGGAAGTTAGGTGCGATGCATCTTTGGGTCCATGACGTCTTGTCTTCAATACCGGTGTTACCTTGGTAACAACCAAGTAGCATATGTATTGAACCCGGTTTCGCCCTAAGGTTGAATTATTGGAGGGCTATTTCTTTTCACCCTTTTCTCATTTCATTTCTTTTCATTCTTCAACCCTTGATGCTTACCGAGACTTCATAACTAGAACCTTGTTGGGTTTATTCCATTACTAGCTCTGTCTCATCCGCACTCTTCCCATTTCTCATTTTCTCCTTTTTTCAATATACCTAAGGACTCTACACTATCTAGTGGATTGTCCACGGTAGATCCCTCCGGTTACGGCGGATCGTGGGAACTAATACCTAACCTCACCATCCTTATAACTCCATGCATAAAGTAAAATGGTGGGTCTTTTGGTGCAGTTCTTTCCTTCATGAAACCAATTGAAAATTCATTTGGAAAATCAATCAAGGTACTTGTGATACGAGATCAAAGCATTTTGTACCTTAATAGTTTTGATCATTTAGAAATGCTCCCCCTCAACATGTGCATATGATTTGAAATTGTTGAGCACATGGAGGCAAGAGTTCTTTGAAATAATTTCTTTGAAATAATTTCATGATCACAATTTTCATAGAAAAAGCCATTTGATTTTCTTGGTAAATTCTCCCCCTCAATATGTGCGTAGGATATTTGAAATCATTTTATCACATAGAGGCAAGAGTTCTTTTGAAGCACATTTACGATCACACAAGCCATTAAGAAACCATTTAAAACTCAATCAAGGTACTTTATATTAAAACATAAAAACATTTGCACCTCGATAGTTTCTTTTCTTTTAAAATGCTCCCCCTCAATATATGCTTCGAGGTTCGAAAGCGTTTAGCACATATGAGAGAGCAGCCTGCACAACTGAATCAAAACGATCAACTTTTATCAAATTTCATTATTAAATCACAAATTCTCCCCCGATCAAAAATATTAAACCCTTTGAGATTTTGGATCCCAAGTGATTTAATAAGGTTTATAAAACATGAGAGAAAATGTGCCTGCTTTAAAAACTCATATAGTTTTTGGATAAATGCTCCCCCTCAACATGTGCATTATGTATATTGAAATACTTTGGCACATGGAGGTAGGAGTGCCTTTGAAGGACTAAAACCAATTCCATTAAAACAGATTTGAGATTTAAATCACGATCTCTCACCCGATCAAAGATTTCAAACCATTTGAGATTAGTGATCCCAAAAGATTTAAATAATTTAGAAAATTTTGGGGAAAGACGTGGCAAGATTTGATTTTAAAAAATGACAGATAAGGACCATTTTAAGACATTAAAGATTGTTAGTATCAGGTATGATTGTTTTAAGAGATCTTTTAGTAAAATAAAACAATATCACAATCAAACAAGAACAGAAAAAATTTTATTTTGACAGATCTTTGAGTTTTAAAGAAAATCATACCATGACATAACATTAAATATTTAGATCACCACTTTGTTTCGTACAAACCGGACCTTTTATGAAGAAATATCGTTTGAAAATATTTTATTTTAAATCACACTCCCCCTCAATCCATGACATAAGTCAATGATTGAGTTACTTATGTTTTGATAAAATAAAGTCCGGTGATTTTCAAATTTTAGTCCAATTTATTTTCAAAACAATATTTTTCCATTTTCAAAAACATTATTATTCAAAGTTTTTGAAAAATGGTATCATTCACTACTTGTCCTGCACAAAGATACATTAGGTGGTTGAGAAGCTTCCGTTGTTGTTGTAGGGCTTGGAAGAAAACCGTCTGCCGATGCAGTGAGACTTCTTCTTACGTTGCATTTTGAATGCCAACTGAGGTCAAATTAAGTTCCGTTTCTTCAATCACTTAGAAGAAAACCATCTGCTGATGCAGTGAGACCTCTTACGTTGCATTTATGCTAACTCTCTATTGAAGTCCAATTAAGCTCCGTTTCTTCACTTGTCAACCCAAGATATCGTTACCCTTTCCTTGCGGCATCCAATCATGTTTATTTGTGGGATCCGGATCGGGAACATTCTTATATACCAATATACTTGCATATGTTAGTGAACACACATACAAATATATGGTGGTCGACAACACCCAAACAACAATCGACTAATAAAAGTCAATCCAACATATCAATCAGATCATGTAAGGTATGGGAATAATGTGTTTCTCAAACTCTAATCATCTAAACCTAACAATCATATCCTAGAAACCTAGTCCTTCAACATAGGCAATTATATTTTTTCAGATAAGCACGTAGGATAATTAAGAAAGTCCGTTAGATGATATAAATTTGAAAACATTCTCCCCCTCAATCAATGACTTATTTTCTGAAAAGATTAAAAGAGCTGAAGTCATTGATTGAGTTTTCAATTTTCACAAAAACTCGAATCGATAGATTTACAAGCAACTCATTTACCACCATTTTAGAAAACAACAAATATTTTTTCGAAGAATTTATAGACGGAAAAATATTTGAGTAGAACAAGATCCTTGACATACTTTCCTCATTTGTTTTTAGGATAAGTGCACGAAATATTTGAAAAATTGGTTTAGTGCAAGACTTTCCTTTCTTTTGAAGGGCGGGTTGCTATCGAAATAATAGCAAACCATAGTTTAAGCGCGGGTCACGATCGAAGTAATCGTAAACCATTATTTAAAGCCGGGTTGCCGAAATAGCTGTAAGCCATATTTTTAGACATGTTTAGAAAAGAATATTTACACCTCTGCTCGAACTTCATCTATGGTCCGTGCCATTATTGAATGACATTTCTAAGACCGTAGATGTTATCGATACCGAAGACATGTCTTGAGAAAACATATTTTTGGTATTTTTCAAATTTTTCTGATTTTTATGGATTTTTGTTGGTTTTATATTTTTCTATTTTCTTTTTTGTTGGTTTTATATTTTTGTATTTTGTTTTTCGAATAAATATTTACAAGGATAGAGTAGATGATATAGTTTAAGAAGACGATGATACGAGTACCGAGATAAGGATATCAAGCAATCCCGTTGTAGAAGATAGAAGTCATCATCCCTAAAACTTTCACCACCAAAGCTTTCGAGGCTCTTGCATTGAAGAAAGAAATTGAACCATCGAAAGTGAGACTTTGGCGACTTCCCCAAACCGAAAATCCTTTAATGAAAGCGATTCAAAGCTTTCTTTCAAGCTTCTCTTAGCCAGTGCACAAAGAAGCACACCATTATCATCGAACTTCTTTGTTCCTTTTAAGAATAATCACCGTGATTCTTCGATTCGGGGTTATATCATCCAATAACAACAACGTATCATCCCACTCATATATAATCTTCTCAAATTTCTTTTCCTTTCAAGTCGAAGCAATCCATTCCAAAAGGTGTCAAGAGACCACTTCCCCACGTAGTTGAATTGATGCGGTCGGTCTCTTAGACTAGAGCTCACGAACCCGAACACACATACCGAAGATAAAGAAACTTATACCATCAAGTAGCAGATTAAGTCCAATAGCCAAAGAATAACTCCGATGTATACTTTTCTCTCCCTCAAGAAAGTGTATGAAGCTCAAGAACCCGAAGTACCGAATGCCCAAAGAGAGAATAACCGATAACATTGAAAAGCATGCCGAATCATCGATTATCTGCGGGTGACAATCTCGTAGATGTCAACACCGGAATAAGTGATTATATCTCGAATCACCGATTAAGCCCTCAAGTAAAACAATTGAGCATCCCCAATGTACACAATCTCTCTCCACGATGATTGTGATAACATCAAAATCATCACACACTTGTGTACCTCTTTCATCTTGAAACTAACTCTTCCATCTCTTCCCCACATAGTTGGAATAAGAACACTAAACGCCTTGATGAGTAAAACCTTGAGTTTCTGCGGTCATGACATTTGTTTTCCGGGATATCTTCAATCACTTAGAAGAATTAAGTTCATCAAGTTTACTCGCCATGAGTCAAACCTTGAGTTTCTCTGCATGTAATAACATTTTTCTTCCGGGATATCTTCAATTACTTAGAAGTATTAAGTTCATCAAGTTTACTCGCGTTTAGATGCTTGTCTCCTTCCCCTTCTTTGGTTTTGACACTTGAATCGACAAAACATTATAAGCCCGTATACTAGAAATTTGTTGAGAAGAACGCTTGAAGTCTTTGTGAGAATCAACATCTTTGAATAATGTGAGCAAGTCTAATTGGGATTAAATCGACATTTCACCCTCCCCAATTAGTGCTCTCCCTAAACTTACAATGCCCGAATATTAAGAAGTCTTTGGATAATCAAATGCATCTCGTCTTTAGTCTTCTAACATGCGTGAGAAAATGTAGAACAGATGTAGACTCGACCTTCTTCAAGATTGTGCGGTTGGGGAATAGATAGTTAACATCTTCATTTCACCAAAACACAAGAACATCACCAAAAAGCATCCCAATTAACTTACATCTTGCAAATCCCCTTAATTAAGATCCCTCCCAATCAAACAAGAACAAAAAGATGTTCATCAAGGAATCAACAATCAGCCCGCAGTGAACACACGAAATGGTAACACCAAGCAAACAATCACATCAAACAAGAACAGAAGGTTGTTCGGAATCATCATGTTGATGTGCACGTGAAGCATTAACCAGAAGCACTTTGTCAATAATCTCATATCAGCTTGTGAAGATGTCAACTAACGGCTCTTAGAAGATGTCAACTAACTTTGTCAATAATCTTCATAAGAAGAAGATCGGTTCTTACATGAGTTTGGAGCCGTTTGACCATTTATTCTCAGAAATCAATCAACCATGCAGTTAATTTCACACTTCTTCTCCCCCTCAAGAATTGCATACGGAGTTGCCATTCTTGATTAAATAAGTGAAAATCATCCGAATGTTCTATTCACACTTCTCTCCCGCAAAATCAGCACATGATGTCGCCATCTTCATTATGATCGAGCAAGTGGAATGAGAAAACAATCGATGGTAGCCGGTTCACTTGATGGTGAGCGCATGGAAAAAGTATGAAGCATGTTGATGAGAATGGTCATAATAAGAAGATTTCTCTTCTTCAGAAGATAAAGCGCACTGACACGTACACTTTTCTTTTCTTTGGAGAACGAGGCATGAACTGTTGTGTTCATATGTCATAAGAAGATTTCTCTTCTTTTGAAGATAAAGCGCACTGAAACGTACACTTTTCTTTTCTTTAATGTACGAGGCATGAAATGATATGTTCATACGTCATAGTCTCTCTCTTTTCAGCTCTCTTGGCAAAACATGTAAATATCACAATTATCATTCAGTAGGCTCTTTGTAGTGACAGCTGATGGAGATAACCCAATATGATGAATTTGACCCTGAAGTAAACTAACCTGAACTCGTGACTTATACTTGCACATATGTAACAAAGAGCGGTGTCGAGACTTCATCGTCCATTGAATCTCTAAGTACTCTATACTCTTCATCCAACCAACCATCAAGTATAAGACGTACATCACCTCTTGAAAATACACAATTAAATGTGACACTGAGCACTACAACGTGACTCTTTTTGTGGTAAAAAGAGCCCAATTCCCCCAGAAAAGAAAAAGAATAGACTCTCAAAAATAACTAGATTTCCAAGTCTTCATTTTTGATAATAAGCTTAAACAAGGATCATGAAGAATCTTCATCCAACCATCCCCGATACCTTCAGATACTAAGTACACTCGCCCGTGATATTTCACTTCAACCTCAAATAAATAATACTGAATTAACGCCGTTGTCACATCTTCTGAACTGCTCAAATCTAGCCTCCTTTGACGTTTTAAGTGAACTCTGATAATGGTTTCATCCCGACCATGATTAAAAGCACGTAACCCCATAAACCAAGCAATAACCAACCTGCCATGACGAATATCCAAACACACATCCAATTTATGAAGTACACCCTTTTATCCTTCTTAGAAAGCAGAACCCGTAACACCGGTGATCGAAGACCCGAGATACGCTTTCCTTTCTCCAAGATAGTTCCATCATTACGGATTTTACAACTCTATGGTTTAAACCAGAAATAGTTTCTTCGCAGGATTTTACAAAACCAAGAATAAACCGTAAGATAGATCCGAAATGTACTTTACTATTACCGGGATGTTTCCATTGTCCTTTGGATTTTACAAGTCTATGATTTAAACCGAGAAATAGATTCTTTCACAGAATTTTACAAAATCAAGACAAAACCGTAAACAATGTCAGCTTGACTGTGTTATAACAGCATTGGTTTCGGTGAATATCAGTTTTAGGGGAACATGCAGTGGTTCATCAACGGTTCATTATCCAACATCAACAACCATTAAATACTTTGGTGGACACACCATTCACGAATTCTGTCGGCTATTATGGTGACCAAATGGTGAAGTAAACCCGATATACCAAACTTGATCATGAAGTAGAAATCTCATTGATAATGCTCCTCCTCAAGTCTCATTATCACATTAACTCTCAGCATCATATCAAATATCATTGCCCAATAAGTCTCATAATCAACATTTATCGACAAATCATTTCAACAACACTCATATAATCCAACTCTCTCATCATAATCCAATACCAATAGATGTAATGACTCCCAACATGCCAAATCAAAGTTATGCTCGAGGTCTAGTACAACATTAGTAGTACCGATAAAAATAATCTTCAAGGTGAATAGCTCGACCAACATGAGTAATCACAATTTTAGCAATACAACGTGCCCACTATGTATTCACCAGCCAAGTATATTCAAACTCATTTCACACCTCAAGTTCGGCTCACTTCACAAACTCCAATAGCCATTTGATTCAATATTAAAAGGAACTCATTAATACATAAAGGCCAATGTCACATATTCGGATTCAATATCCACAAATTCATCATATCTCAACATCATATAACACTACACATAAGTCTAAGGAAACCAATCCAGGTATATTCCCACGTCGCATAACACTACTTCACGGCCCCATGTATCAATTTATGGCCCAAGAGTCAAAGAAAACCAATGCACGGCCCATTTACATAGCGATTAACTGTTAGCCCATTTACAAACCCTAATATACCGGATATAAGTCTCAACACATCTCTACCCTAATCCCTGATCTCACTTACATTATTACGCCTCTCTCTCCAGAAAAATCACTCAAACCCCAAATCTGCTCCCCATCTACAAAAATTATCCGCCACCAAAATAAGGGCAAACCCTAATCAAATTAGTCCGCCACTTCTTTTCTTCCTGAAGTTATCTGCTGAGATTACTCACCACAGGGATGGTAAGAGTATAATCAATTAAGCCACAGGGATGGTTTGGAGACTAGGACATGGCTTCACAATCATTGAAAATTTTTGGTTTAATTTGACTTGTTTGATATACGTTTTATCAATGATCGAATCATGAAGATTGGAAGAGACCCCTTATGGTTTTGTTCTTTCTTAAACTTATTCGTATATTGAAACAATCATAGATCTATGATGTGTATTACTTTCTCGTGTGACAAGACTTTCGAGTCATGAAGAACTCAAGATAGTCACGAAGAATGAAACTGAGATCATGCTTTAATTATCATTATTGATTATTCATTGACAACGAATTAAAGATTTAGGTTAACACTCTTGTTAGACCACATCTTTCATTTTCGTATATTTATATGAAGTAGACTTCAAACAGAAATGAATCTATGATGATTGTGTTTTGAGGGTATGACTAAATAGTCATATGTAGCAATAAAATCCCCAAACCTAATCTGAGAACTTGAATGTATGTCGAGTCTTGTAAATGATCTATGATAGATGAGTCTTGCTTGTGGCTTAATCTTTTAAGTACAGTGTGAAGTAATACCATACGAGCAAGATAACCTGAGATCTTATGTTGATTATGATAGTCATTAATGTATGTCAAGTACAATCTTGGTCGAGTGATGTGTAACATCGAGGTTGATTGATGAATATTGGCAAATGGTATTGGTTGTGGTCGTGTGGTCGTATTCTTGGTTGATCACTCTTCTTCTTCATTTCGCCGAAACGAGTCATAAGCCAAATCGCTACCCAATTTTTCAAACCAAGTCGCCACCCAATTTTTCAATCCAAGTCGCTACCTAATTTTTCCAAAGCAAGTCGCTACAACTTATTGAATAACAATTCGCTAGGTCAAAGATATGAACCAAGTCGCTATTTGTTCAATAACAAATCGCCAAGTTAAGTTGCTACAATATTTAGCACAACTCGCTACTTGATACATTGAATCTGGACAGTTTTGTGTACAACTCGCTAACATGATATGTGACATTTTCCGATGAGTTTTCGACCATTATTCCGTCCATATTCATATATAAACCCAGAAAACTTGTTTTGACCCAGTTTTGACTGAAAAAAAACTGACCAGATGACTAGTTTCAAACCCAGAAAACGCATAACACTGCATCAGTGATCGCTTCCAAACGGTCAGGTTTTATCACACAAGCTAACCACTTGTGAATGGTCAACCATAATAAAAGCTAGACAGCCTGAAACCAATGCAATTAAGATCTGGAGAGTATAGTTTTTACCTCAGGTCGTTAAGTCCCAACGAGTCATGCATGACTGAATCACCAAACGTATAGTGATCGGGTGAATTTGAATGGGAAAAGGTTTGTGATTATGAATAATTATACCTAAAGAGAAAGTTTATAAATTACAGGGGCTTAAATGCAAATTAAAGAAAATTAAAAAGCTAAATTATATTAAATAAACGCTATCACTATTTTTAAAATGATGTTTTTGATTTTTCTTTTATAAATTTAAATTAAAAACTACGTAACATACAAAAGAAAATGTGAAATTGAAACAATATTAATCCTAAAAATATAAAAATGAAATTTTTACAAACCTAATGATAAGAGAAAATTTTGAGAAAAGAAAATTATTTTTATGACTATTTATTTAATTATTATTAATTAAAAACTATTTTTACCTATTTAATAATACCCTAAAATATAGGAAAATTTGAAATAAAGCTAGAAAAGTGAAATTATGACTAAGAAAAATCTAAAATAACTAAAGAGAATTTTCAAAACTAATTTTGTATTTTTCTGATTATTTTTCTATTTTCTATGAATTAAAAACTATTTTAAACTAATTAAATTGCTAAAAATTACAAATTTAACTAAGAAAAATCTGGAAAAATTAATTTTTTGCTTTTTATATTTATCTTAATCTATTAAAATTGAAAACTTATTTTTGAAGCTTTTCCGATTTATTTGTAATAAAGGCTAATTAAAAGGCTTAAAAGCTGTTTTAAATAAGGAAAAATAGCAAACAGTGATGAAAAATTATGAAAAATTCAGGAAAAGTCTAAATTAATATTCTAAATCTATGAAAAATATAAAAACAATAGCTTATGTGAAGGATTATGAGGCTGCAGTGAAAAGTGCTTATAAATAAGCACTCAAAATAAGCTAAAGGTACCAAATGAGCACCAAATTATCACAGAAGCTATAATATGCTATAACTACTTAACAGCAACCTATATCAACTAATCTAAACCTCTAGAGTGCAAGCTAAACAGATTTGATGATTTAAAAACTCAAGTGCCCACAACAGTTTTCTGTCTACTTTGAAGCTTAAGCACAAGCTTATTGAAAAAGCTTATGTGAAAACCAAAACTGGGGACCTCAAGACCACCAGCTTAACTATCTATAAACTTAATTTCAAACCCTAAGGAGCTAGAACAAAACCTGTGCAAGGTCTGCAAGATGCCTGTCTCACACTCAGTGTATGCTGAGTGTGAACAGGGCATTCTTCAGCTTATTGAGCATCTGATTTAGAGCTTATAGAGACTTGGAAAAATTACACAAAAATCAGAGTTAAGCTCTTGACCAACTGAACTTATTAAGTCCAAAATTTTACTTGAATTGACCCAAAATTGAAACTATGAAAAATCAACAAACCTTGGTGAAAACTTGGATTTTCAACTTTTGACTTTATAAGCAGAATTGGAAAGTTGACTTTTGTGAGTTTTGATCTCAAATAGTGATCGATTGTTAAGTCTAATGGTGAAATAAGACTAATGCAAGCTACATCTCATCGATTTTAAGCTAAAATGCAAAGATTTGCAAACTGATTCCTACAGTTATAGAGTTTAGAGCAGATTAAGAAAAGATTTGACTATTTATAAAACTGAGATGCAAATTTATACCTAGGATGACTGTTATCAATTTATTAGAGACTATTGCAACAATAAACTTGCACCAATACAACTTCTAACACAGATTAGCTTCCTAATCCAAACACTCTTTAAGACACTAATTTGCAAATTAAACTCACCTTACTAATGAACTATCCTACTCTAATGCCTTGCACTGAATCAAGCTAACCTAATAACAACTTAATCAACAGATAAAAGCTAATCGTAACCACAGATACAGATTATGCAATGATCTTGGAAATGAACTTACATTTGGTCCTAGCCACTATGGCTTGCCAAAAAATAAAGAGCCACTAACCTATTCTCAACCATATCCTAACTTAGTATCAACCCATATCCAACTCTGCATCAACCCATATCCACTTCCATGACTGCTTAACCAAAATTTCTTCACAGGTTGACTTTTGTTGATTGTCTCTAAGATTTGAGTAAATTTTGAGATTGAAGCAAATTTGAGCTCACAATAAGCTATAACAAGCTTAAATAAGCCTAATCAGTCCAATGTAACAACTTTAACTCAACAAAGCTTAATTTGGAATTTCGACTTTAAAATTGCAAACATGAGAATTAATTCTACAAACTTGAAACTGAGACTGAAATGAGTTCAAATTATATTAAGGTAACATAATACAAGCAAAGATTTCAACTTTAGAAACAAACTAAGACCATTTAAACAAAAACGACATACATGAAAATTGAAACTAAAAACACTACTCTTCTCTTGCTTCTCTTTTCTCTATTTATATGTGAAAGTCCTCCCACTTGACCTCTGAGCAAATCCCACTTGTTTTCACAGCCATTGGATCACTTGAGTCATTTTTGGCCATTGATGAGATTTTTGGCGCCAAAATGGTTTTAACAGCTGGGGGGTTGAGTGCAAGGGAGGAGGGAGCATTTAATGCATCTTGGATGTTGTTGAGGTGGAGGGGACATGGTGTGGAGTTTGTGAGCTGGAAGCATGGGGGTTGAGTGTTGCAGAGGAGGTGGTTGAAGGAGAAAGAGTGTTGGAGGGAAAAGGAGGGATAAGGGTGTTTGACTTATTTGACCGGGCTTATATTATTATGGCGGGGGTTCAAAAGGGGGGTCAAGTGGTATATGGCGGGGTCAAGGTCGTGGGAAGGGTTCAAGGTCCAGGTGTTTTGGTTTGTTAATACAAGGACCACTTTGCAATTCCATCAAAACCAAGGACCAAATCGCCATGTCGATTTTCGAGGACCAATAATGTACATTCGAAATTATAATCCAAGGGCTAAACTTTACAATCTCCAATATTCCAAGGACCAAACTTGTCATTTTGAAACTCAAAGGACTAAACTTGTAATTTCTCAAAACTTTTGACATTTTTCACTGAAGGCTTAAGGGTTATGTGTGGATAAATCCTCAATATCAATATCAAAAATAATCACGAAGATAGATTCAAATTCTCTTAGGAAAAGAATAATAAATCAAATCCGTGTGTGATCGGTACGAAAATAGGATTAGTCAACCCGAATCGTTTCCCAACGAGGCGTGAATTGCCAACGTCGTTCTTGGTTTGGATTTAATGCTCGATGTTTTGGATTAATGATTTTGATTATATTAACTACGGAATGGGAAAGTAATTAAGGAAATCTATTCTACGGAAATCCTAAGTGCGATTATACTAAAACGTAATTAACAAACGTGAATAAAAATGCAACTACGTCTAAACGATACCCTAAAATGCCTAAATTTACTTTTACTCTAAAAATGTAATTAGAAAACTATTTTAGAATTAAAACTATTTTTTGGATTTTTCTTGATTTTATAAAATTTAAAACTAATTTTAACTATTTAAAATTCTAAAATTATAAAATCAAAGAGAAAAATATGAAACTATTTTCTAAAAATCACAAATAACTCAAAAGACTTTTAAAAACTATTTTTGTATTTTTCAGATTAATTTTCTATTTTCTACAAATTTAAAACTATTTTAATCTAATTTAAATTGTGAAAAATACCAAATAAAAGGAGAAAAATATGGAAAAATCTTTTTTATGCTTTTTATAATTTTCTTAAACTGAGAAAATTGAAAAAATATTTTTTGGAACTTTTTCTCAATTATTTGCAATAAAAGCTAATTAAAATTGATTAAAAACTACTTTAAATTGAGAAAAATAGCAAAAAAAGACCAAAATTATGAAATTCTCAGGAAAATTCTAAAATGATAATATGAATCTATGAAAATGAGAAACTAAGTAGCTTATGTGTGAAAATAAAAGATGTAGTGCAACCGCTACTACAAAATAAGCTACTAAAATAAGCAAACAAGCTAATTAACCAACCAAACAATGACTTAAAGCTAAAGTATACTAGAATAAGCTAATTGCAACTAAGCTAAACCTACTCCTAACAAGCTCTAAGCTCAGATCGATGATTAAAGCAAGCGCTTATCTAGCCAAACAGTGAATCAGGCCCCATGTTTGAGCTTATGCACAAGCTTAACCAATAAGCTAAACTAAAAACCAACAATGCAGTCCTATAAAACACCGCCAGCTACAATTGTGCCAAATACAAGATCCTAACTCCTAGAAATGAAGCCAATGCAAGAGATCGAAATATTGCTCGATTCACACTCGATATATCTTGAGTGTGAGCAGGAGAATAGTGCTAGTTTGATAAGCTTATTTGAAGCTCAAAATGATTAGACCAGTTTTGACAAAAGCGATTATCGATTACTAGACCGGTTGAAAATTTAATATCCAAAGTTTGAAACTCGAAACTCAATTATGAATCAATAAAATTGATCAAAGTTTTGTGAAAAACAGTTTTGATGATTTGACTATTGAAGAACATATATAAACTTTGACCAAACTCGTATTTTGATCCAAAATATTGAACCGATTATGATGATTTAAGACTAATGATGATTACCAAAAGCTAGATCTACTAGTTTTAAGCTAATTTGCAACTTATTACTCCTCTCGATTCTAACAGATTCAGATCCTAGATTAGTAACAAGTTGATTTTGACTTTTGAGAAAAGCGCTATCAACAAAGACCTCAAATGACTATCAAATACCTATATTAAGCATGTATCAACTACTCTAAATTGATCAACTAATCTCTAACTCGATTTAGGAGCTATACCAAACACTACTTAAGCTATCGATTTATGAACTAATAAGCGATAATGACTATATTTACTAAACAAACATCAAACACGGATCAAACTATATAATTATCACTAATAACAGATGCAATCAATAGATTAAATGATCAAAATGGATTTGAGAACTTACAAACTTCCTTAGCCACTATGGCTTGCACTTTGATGAAACAAGAACCACTAACCTAATTAACCCCTAATCCTAATCCAATCCATTTCAATATTCAACCCAAAACCAACATCATTACCATCCAAATCCGGATCCAAAACCGAATAACAGATCACCAAGAATCACAAAGAACTCTAATTTGAATTATTTTTGTGATTTTGAGATTAAAACAAGTATAAGCTCACAATAAGCTACTAAAAGCTTAAATGAACCTATGAAACAGTAGATCAATGAGTGGATCAATCCAAAACACAGATCTAAAGTGATTTTTATTTTCAAATGATTTTATTTGATTTTTTGTATTTTTGAGATTTTGAGGAGTTAAGCTAAAACATTTTGAAAAAACTAGAAATAAGCACTAATTAATATAATAAGTAGATTTAGATATAAAAACTTAAAAAACACTTTGAAAATGAAATGCTAAATTTTATTAATAATGGAAATTGAGTACAAATACTGAATTACAAAAGTATTTAAAACATTGAAATTGAAAACAATAACTATATTACTAAAACTAGAGAGAAGAAAAAAAATGAGAAAATAAGATACATCTATTGTGAATGAAAAGAGGTCCTATTTATAACTTGAGCTTGAGGCTTGGAAGCTTCTCGAATTCCTTCATTTGTGCTTCTTTGAGCTCATTTGCACCCTTGGATCAAATCCCACACTTCATCTCTTGTTATCCACCCTTGGATCAAATCGATGACATGTCTCGACCAATAGGAGAGCGACAAGTGGCCTGATAGCACACGGATCAATGAGTTGTCATTCCATGTGTCGGGTGTCGGGAAAGTACCATAATGCCCTTAATTGTGGTTAATTTGGCCAATTACACGGGTGGGGTAATTAGGGTTCTTAACCGGGTAAATGGGGAAAAAGGCGCGGCGCGACAATGATTTTTTATTATTTTTAAAAGTTTGACCGATGGTTTGGGGTTGACCATGGGTTATTACACCGGGTTTGGTTTAGGTTTCGGGTTTAAATAACTAACGGGTAGTATGTGTGTTTTGGTTGGGCTCGGGTATTTCATTTTGGGCGAGAAGGTTTTATGTTGGTTTTGGACTTTGGATTTAAAGGTGACACCCAAGTAATATTTAAGGACTAAACTTGTACAATTCGGATTTTCAAAGGACCAAAAGTGTAATTCGAAAATCTCATCAAGGACCAATCTTGTCAATCTCAAATAATCCAAGGGTGACTTTTGTAAAATCGAAACTTTGAGGATCAAATCATGCCAAAAGCTCAAATTGCAGGGACTATTCTTGACTTTTCTTCAAACTTTGCTGAAACTTCAAAAATCATCTTCTGAGAATAAAATCTTCCAAAATACACAATCTTGACCTTCCACTCACTAAAACTCTCTTGATCTCTCGTGCTCGGATTTACATCCGATTTGGATCCTTTTGTGTGTTTTGCATATCCGTACCTGCACAAGCACAAACTCAAGAAAACCACAAATATTAGCAATAAACGGCTTTTACTTGGTTGTTTTGGGTCAGTTTTGATAATGAAAAGATATGTGAATAAGCACATATCAAAATACCCCAGACGAGACCATTGTCGTGTCCTCACGCAATGCAATCAACTCACGCTTCTAAAACCAAGGATTTCAATCTCTTTCTACTAAACCTATGAAGAAGTAGCAAAGATTCCTCAAAAGAGATTAAGAAACCCTAATTCTAAAACGCCTGCTTACCTTTTAATTCACAAGTAGATATTACGATTAAGCACATTCCGGTTATGAATGACGGTTTGTTGAACTTTCATGTCGATCAATAACTCCAACATTTTTCAAACGACACGTTAGGATCACGGAGTAGAAAACACAACACAGCGTGAAGTGACCATACGGATAGAATACATCGTCCCTGATTTTTCACAAGTCCCAAACTAAGCGTAAAACCGAAATCATTGTTACATACGACTCTAGATGCTAACACTACCCATGGAAGTTACTTGTGTACTTACCTTTCGTTCCCATTTTCCTATTTCCTCTAGATTTTTTTATTTTTGTGAGAAATGAATTTCTTCAAATTCTCGTTTCGATAACTTTTATTCCGATAAAGATACAAAGCTAAGTCGATAATTAGTTATCCATCTTCTCTCAAGAACCATTGTCGTAAAAATGAGGTCCACATCAAGGAATTTTATTACTAACTTTTGCTTTTTAACTTTTCAATTTTTTTTTTTTTTTTTTTTTTTTTTTTTTTTTTTATATTGCACTTATACTTTTACTTTTATTTATATGAGTTGTGAACCACGGAGCTTCACGGGTAATTCCAAGACTATAGGCTTCATGAAATGAGGATCCCGGTGGCTAGGCTAAGACCTCACTCAATCCCGGCTAAAGATCCAAGGGTCCGATCTCGACACCGCACTCACAACTTTACTTATTACTTTTCACTTATCACTTATTGCTTATTTATTTATTACGGATCCTTGATGTGTACCCAATTTTAAAACAAAGATTCTTTTAAGAAGATAAAGAACTAACTATCGCCAAAAACTCGACATCTCTAATTATTTAGACAGATATGGGGTGAAACAATTTTGTGGGAACAAAAGCCATAAGTACCTTCGATGGGCTCTAAAGAGAACCAACTACTCCACGCTTAGCATCTAAACTCATAAGTAACTCTATCATTTCTCGATCTCGCAAATTTAAAATCCCAAATAATGAGATCCGCAGATGCTTAGCCGATAATTTTAGATTATCTATGGTTAAGGGAACAAGCTAGGGCTCAACACGCCCGGTCAAGTCAGAATTCCATTCCTACTCTCACCAGCGGAAAGTCAATCAAGGTGTCAAAACATATATTAACTTAGCAAATGTTTCGTCAAATAATCTCAAGTCTCGCATTTTTAAAGTCACTTATTAGAAACTAGCAAATCCTTGTTTAAGCTTCGCATATTTAAAATCACTTAGGGAGACTTGCAAATTCTTGGCCTTGTGAGCTAGAATCGCATTTTATAGCCTCTTGTCTAAGCAATTAGCAAAGGCTATGTCAAGAAAAACGCATATTTAAAGTAACTTCTAAGAGACTAGCAAGAACTTTTCGATCATAAAACTAGCAAAAGCTTACGAAAAATTTTAAATTTTCTCAATTTTGCACAATTTTTCATTTTCTAAGGAAAACGGGTTACGAGAGAAACACAACAAAAATAAGCAAGTGCGGTCAAATCAAATCGAAGATTACCCTACCCCAGACTAGAACGAAACATTGTCCTCAATGTTTAAAGCAAGGGTATCACGAAAATCTAAAAGCCGTTTATTAAGTATGCTAGAAGATAAACGTTAGTCGATAAGATTAGGATATCGGATTTCCATCAGCATCGATCATGAAACTCGAGTGGAGAAATGACAAACTTCGAGCACGAGAGTCTTCATATCGGGAACATCCTAAACACAACATCACAAACAACCAAACACGAGAAATCGAAGAGGCGGACCTCTTCACGTCACTTATTAGAAAATAGAAAGAAGATAGATGGATAAGCATGGGGTGCCTCCCACGAAGCGCTACTGTTTTTGGTTACCGAGTCGCTAGCTTGACTCGATCCCCGAATTCAGTTGTTCTTAGGGAAAGTTTGGAGATCCGGGACAACCATGGATGGAATGTCCCCTCCGAAATAATGTTTCACACGATGACCATTGACTTTGAAATTTGGGCCATCGTGCTGAGAAAGCTCCACCGTTCCATACGGGAAAACTTGAGCAACGGTGAATGGTCCTGACCAACGGGTTTTGAGTTTGCCCGAGAATATCTTCAATCGAGAGTTAAAAAGGAGAACTTGATCACCAACGTTGAAAACGCGGTTTTTGATTTTAGCATCATGAATCCTCTTAGTCTTCTCTTTGAAAATCAAAGAATTCTCGTAGGCCTGATCCCTAAGCTCGTTTAATTCATTCAATTGAACTTTTCGGTGATCACCCGCGGTCTTAAGATCGAAATTAGCATGTTTCAAGGCCCAGAATGCCTTATGTTCGAGCTCGATGGGCAAGTGACAAGCTTTTCCATACACCAACTTGAATGGGGTGCACCCGATGGGTGTCTTGTAAGCGGTGCGGAAAGCCCATAATGCATCATCTAACTTATCGGCCCATGAAGCTCGATTCTCTCCTACGGTTCTCTCTAAAATCCTTTTCAAACCACGATTCGAGACCTCAACTTGTCCGCTCGTTTGCGGGTGATACTGTGTAGAAAGACGATGGGTAACTCCATATTTAGCCATAACTTTAGTAAATTGTTCATTACGAAATGGGTACCGCGATCATCGATGATAGCACGAGGTGCTCGAATCGGAAAACAAATTCTTTAAGAACTTAACAACCACTCGGGCGTCATTGGTGGGGGCGCCTTCGCTTCAACCCATTTGGACAAGTAGTCGACGGCCACGAGGATATACTTATTACCCCTAGATGACGGAAATGGTCCCATAAAATCGATGCCCCACACGTCAAAAATCTCACAGACTTGAATAGCATTTTGTGGCATTTCATCCTTCTGTGAAATTTTCCCTTGACGTTGGCAAGAATCACAAGATTTGACTAAATCATGGGCATCTCGATATATGGTCGGCCAATAGAATCCGGAATCAAAAATCTTCTTAGCGGTGTAACTTGCACCATGATGGCCACCAGTGGGTCCGTTATGGCAAGCATTAAGAATATCAATAGCCTCTTGGCCATGAACACACCGCCGGATTACTTGATCCGCACAAATCTTAAACAAGTAGGGATCGTCCCAGAAATAATGCTTAACATCTTTGAAAAACTTTTTCTTTTGTTGGGACGACATCCCTTTCACAATGAAATTGCCCGCATGGTAATTTGCAAAGTCGGCAAACCATGGGGTGTTTGGGTCTTTCTTAGCAATCATCCCAAGTGTCTCAAGAGGAAATGTTTCCGTGATCTCCTTTTTCTCGAGCACACTTTGATGGGGATTCTCAAGTCTAGACAGATGATCGTGAGAAGGTTCTCCGCTCCTTTTTGTCAAGAATAGTAACATCAAACTCTTGAAGGAGGAGAACCCACCAAGTAATCGTGGCTTAGCATCTTGCTTTGCCAAAAGATACTTTAGGCGTAATGGTCGGTATACACTATGGTCTTCGACAAGACAAGGTAGGGTCGAAATTTTTCAAAAGCATAAACAACGCCAATAATTCCTTTTCGTAGTCGTGTAATTGTGTTGGGCCTCGCACAATGTCTTACTCGCATAGTGTATGGGTTGAAAATGTTTCGACTTACGTTGCCCCAAGACTGCCCCAATTGCGTAATCACTAGCATCACACATAAGTTCAAAGGGCAAATCCCGGTCGGGGGCAACTAAGATCGGAGCCTCAGTTAATTTCTTCTTGAGAAAATTAAATGCCTCAATGCATTCATTGGTGAAGATAAACGGAGCATCCTTTTCAAGGAGATGGGTCGAGAGGCGGGCTATCTTAGAGAAATCTTGGATGAAACGGCGATAGAAACCGGCATGACCCAAAAACTCGAATACCTTTGACGGTAGTGGGATGAGGAGTTTAGCTATAACGTCGACTTTAGCTCGGTCGACCTCAATCCCGATTTTGAAATCTTATGGCCGAGGACAATGCCCTCTCGAACCATGAAATGGCACTTCTCCCAATTCAAGACCAAGTTGGTGTCTTCACACCTTTTGAGCATGTGGTCTAGATGAGAGAGGCAAGAAGTGAAAGAATCTCCATAAACCGAGAAATCGTCCATAAAACTTCCATAGACTTTTCGATCATGTCATGAAAAATAGCCATCATGCACCTTTGAAACGTTCCAGGAGCATTGCATAAACCAAATGGCATTCGTCGGTAAGCAAACGTTCCATAAGGGCACGTGAAAGTCGTTTTCTCTTGATCCTGCGGATCAATCGGAATTTGAAAGTAACCGGAAAAACCATCGAGAAAGCAATAGAACTCATTCCCCGCTAAACGTTCGAGCATCTGATCCATAAAAGGTAGCGGGAAATGATCCTTTCGTGTAGCATCATTCAACTTTCGATAATCAATACACACCCTCCATCCGGTGACGAGGCGTGTGGAAATCAATTCGTTATCTTCATTGGTAACGACGGTCATCCCTCCCTTCTTAGGGACACAATGGACAGGGCTAACCCATGAGCTATCGGAGATTGGATAAATGATTCCGGCATCAAGGAGTTTCAGAACTTCCTTTTTGATAACGTCATGAATTTTTGGATTAACCCTACGTTGTTGTTGAATAACGGGTTTGCAATCATCTTCCATCAGAATTTTGTGGGTACAGAAACGAGGATTGATTCCTTTGATATCAGAAATTTGCCAAGCGATGGCACTCTTATGTTTTCGAAGAATATCCAAAAGTGCGGTTTTCTCCTCATCTTTTAAGTTTTTAGCAATGATGACGGGAAATTTGTTCGGTTCTTCAAGAAAAGCGTATTCAAGATGAGGAGGTAAATCCTTGAGCTCGGGCTCTAAAGGTTTTTCGTTAGACGTTTGTACTTCTTTAATTTCTTCAATCGTAATCTCCTTCGGAGGGAGTGACGGTAATGGATCTTCATTCAACAATTGTTCAAGATAAAGGATATCTCCCTCCGAATCATAAACTCCATCATCAATTCCCGGTGGAATCGATTCATCAATAGCAAGAAACTCATCGATCTCTTCCAAAGGAAATCACCTCCTCAAACGGAGTGAGAGAAGGGAAGAGTCGGCAATGATTGGTTCGAAAGTGAATCGGAAGAAGTAGAATTTTTAGCAAAACCGAGAACTTCTTGAGCGTACTCTCACAAGAAACATCAATAACATCGATTCGATTGATGGAAGCATCGTCGAAATTTGAGGAGTACCTCATCGTTTGATTAATGTTGAATGTGACGGCTTTTTTCAACTCGTAAAGTGATCTCTCCTCCATACACATCAATCAACGCATGTCCCGTTCTTAAGAAACTCCTTCCGAGAATTAAGGGTACTCGAGGATCGGCATCAAAATCGACTACAACGAAATCAGCGGGAAAATCGAACTCCCCCACTTTGACAAAGACATCCTCGGCTATACCCTTTGGACGGGTCGTAGTACGATCGGCTAGCTCGAGAGTCATACACGTTGGGGTAAGTGGGGGTAATGAAAGCTTTTCGTAGATTGATTTTGGCATCAAATTGATACTCGCGCCAAGATCGGCCAAGGCGGAGCATTGAACAATTCCTTGAAAATCACACGGAATGAGGAATTTGCCGGGGTCACCTAACTTTACGGGAAGTTTCTTGAGGATAACCGCCGAACAATTCTCATTCAGAGATGTCGTAGCAAGCTCATATAGTTTCTCCTTGTTCGTAAGCAATCCCTTAATCGTAGAAGCAAGTTTGGGCATCAAAAGAAGGGCATCCGCAAAACTGATCTCCACATTCAAGTCTTTGAAGATTTGGAAAAACGTTTCCATTTGATGATTCGACTTCTCACGAAGAGTTTGATCTTTAAGACGAGACGGATATGGGATAGACGGTTTTGGATTAGCTTTCTTCACATTAACGGGAGCATCTTCGGGCTCAGAATCTTGGACAACCGTGGGTTGGACATTCACAGTACTCCCCTTATTAGTAGGAAGCACCGGGTCCTTTGTCACCCCGGTCTCACGGTCTACCACACGAGAAGAAGAAGAATGAGTAGTAGGAACCGTAGGTCCATCATCAGCAACACCACTTCGGGTAGTGATAGCTTTCATGTCACCTCTCGGGTTAGGAATTGTGTTACTTGCAAGAGAACCGGAACCCGAGGGTTGAGAATAAGAAGTAGATGGTTGATTGGCTTGAAAGAAACTAGCCATCATATTCCTTATTTCAGTCATCTGCTTGTTACTCGTAGCTTCAATTTCCTTTTTGAAATCCGACCTCATGCCATTGATTTGATTCTGCAAACTCTTAATGGTATTATCGGAGCTCTTCATGTAAGATAGAAACTCGTTGTTCGGAGCAACTGGATGAGAAGGTTGTTGGTATTGTTGTTGAGGAGGAGGTGGTTGTTGGTAAACTTGAGGTGGAGGAGCTTGATAGTGTTGATTTCCATGGTTAACTCCTCTGTTTTGATTGTTGTTACCATTGAAACGGTTTTGATTATGGTTTTGTTGTTGAGGTTGGTTGAAACCGGGAGGTCCGAGATAATTGTTTGAACGGTAGCTAAGAAGATTTCGATCTCCTTGCGGTTGATTGTAGTTTCCTGTAGCAGCATAAACATTCTCATGTGCGTAGCCACCGGAGGCTGGGCACTCAGAATAAGGATGTGGACCTCCACAAGTCTCACAAGTCGGATTTACCGCTTTCACTTGTGGGTTTTGACTAGACGGATGCATTTGATACATTTTCAACATAGCCGTGTTCAAATCATCAACTTTCTTATGAAGAGCCGTGTCGTGAGAAGAAGATGAAATTGATCTAGATGATTCACCCTTTCGGTGAAGAATCCCAATAATTATGATGGGCGGTCATGTTCTCAATAAGATCGTAGCATTCCTCGGGACGTCTTTTCATGAAAGTTCCACGGCGCAAAGATTGATAGTATCACGATGTCTCAACGTCAAACCATTGTAGAACGTATCAATTTGGGTGACAAGCAACATATTATGATTTGGACATCGATCAATAGCAAGCTTATATCGTTCCCAAGCTTCAAACAAAGATTCGTCGGGATACTGTCTGAAATTACTGATATCGTTCCTCAACTTCGTCACCATCGATGGTGGAAAGTACTTTGCCAGAAACTTCGAAACCATTTCCTCGAAGGTATGAATCGAATTCTTCGGGAGTCGATCAAACCAAGAAGTGGCATGATGAGTCAAAGAGTATGGGAAAAGATAGAGACGAAGGGCGTCATCGGAGACCCCATTTTGTTTCATACTCTGAGTAACCGTTAGAAACTTATCAAGATGCTTGTTTGCATCATCATCGGTAAACCGTGAAATTGACAACTGCTTTTTACTTGTTCTATCATATGATGTTTCAAGCTAAAATCGGTAGCTTGGATATTAGTCGGTGCAATGGGTCCTCTCCTCCCGTACATGGTAGGTTGACATAACTCCTCCATCGTTCGGAGATCGGGAGCTACATTTTGATTACGGGAGGAGGATTAGGACCGGTGTGGTGGAGCGTTAGCGGCAGACCATATTACGTAACTCGGCACGTTCGATTACGATTATGAAGTCGTCTAGATCGAGAGCGAGTGCGCATGCACTTAAAACCAAGTCAATTAAAAGAAACCGATATTCGAAAACACGGTGAACTTAAACCAATAATCCCAAGTGAATAAATCACCTCTACAAGACAAACGCAAGCGAGCGGAGAAGCTTTGTAGGTCGTGAAGCTTATTAAAACCCGCTTCTTCTGACCGCAATTTAATGTCAGGCCGTCCTTATACCCACCACACAGTTTGTTTATCCGATAGAAGTAAATAAATCCACAAGCGACACAAAGGCAAGTTTTTGATCTTTTGTTCGGGAACTTATAATGATAACACCTCCGTTGAGAATGTTATATAATTGGTGTCTTCTATTTATTAGCAAAAACAAAGAGAAAATCTTTTTGTATTTTTAATATGATATATAAAAAGAAAAAGGAAAATATTTTTTACTTTTTATTTTATAGAAAAATAGTAACTTCACGAATGAAGGATCTCAAGTCACTAATCGTCAAACCTCAAACGATATTGTCGTGACACAACCCAAGCAATGCGCCAAAATTTGATTTCTCAATGATGATTGAAGGCTTAAGGGTTATGTGTGTGGATAAATCCTCAATATCAATATCAAAAATAATCACGAAGATAGATTCAAATTCTCTTAGGAAAAAGAATAATAAATCAAATCCCGTGTGTGATCGTGTGTACGGATTAGTCAACCCGAATCGTTTTCCCAACGAGGCGTGAATTGCCAACGTCGTTCTTGGTTTGGATTTAATGCTCGATGTTTTGGATTAATGATTTTGATTATAGTAACTACGGGAATGGGAAAGTAATTAAGGTAAACTATTCTACGGGAAATCCTAAACGCAAAATACTAAAACGTAATTAACAAACGTAAATAAAAATGCAACTACGTCTAAACGATACCCTAAAAATGCCTAAATTAACTTTTACTCTAAAAATGTAATTAGAAAACTAATTTAGAATTAAAACTATTTTTTTGGATTTTTCTTGATTTTATAAAATTAAAACTAATTTTAACTATTTAAAATTCTAAAAATTATAAAATCAAAGAGAAAAATATGAAACTATTTTCTAAAATCACAAATAACTCAAAAGACTTTTAAAACTATTTTTGTATTTTTCGATTAATTTTCTATTTTCTACAAATTTAAAACTATTTTAATCTAATTAAAATGGTGAAAAATACCAAATAAAGGGGAAAAATATGGGAAAATCTTTTTATGCTTTTATATTTTTCTTAAACCGAGAAAATTGAAAAATTATTTTTGGAACTTTTCTCAATTATTTGCAATAAAAGCTAATTAAAAATGATTAAAACTACTTTAAATTGAGAAAAATAGCAAAAAAGACCAAAAATTATGAAATTCTCGGAAAATTCTAAAATGATAATATGAATCTATGAAAAATGAAAAATAAGTAGCTTATGTGTGAGAATAAAAAGATGTAGTGTAAGCTGCTATAAAATAAGCTACCAAAATAAGCAAATAAGCTAATAATGCAACCAAACAAGTGACTTAAGCTAAAGTATACTAGAATAAGCTAATTGCAACTAGCTAAACCTACTCCTAACAAGCTCTAAGCTCGATTGATGATCTAAGCAAACCGCTTATCTAAGCCAAACAGTGGTTCAGCCCCATTGTTTGAGCTTATGCACAAGCTTAACCAATAAGCTAAACTAAAACCAACAATGCGGTCCTATAAACCACCGGCAAGCTACAATTGTGCCAAATTACAAGATCCTAACTCTTAGAAATGAAGCCAATGCAACAGATTCAAAGTACTGATTCACACTCTCGATATATCGAGTGTGACAGGCGAAAAGTGCTAATTTGAGGAGCTTATTAGAAGCTCAAAATGACCGAACCAGTTTAAACAAAAAGCGATTATCGTTTAAGACCGGTTGAAAATTTATTATCCAAAGTTTGAAACATCGAAACTCAATCATGAATCGAAAATTTGATCACAAAGTTTTGTGAAAACACTTTTGATGATTTGACTATTGAAGAACATAACTAAACTTTGACTAAACGTATTTTGATCCAAAATATTGAACCGATTATGATGATTTAAGACTAATGATGATTACCAAAAGCTAGATCTACTAGTTTCAAACCAATTTGCAACTTATTACTCCTCTCGATTCTAATGATTCGGAATCTAGATTAGTAACAAGTTGATTTTGACTTTTGAGTAAAACCGCTATAACAAAGACCTCAAATGACTATCAATATCCTATATTAAGCTTGTATCAACTACAAAGCATTGATCAACTAGCCTCTAACTCGATTTAGGAGCTATACCAAACACTACTTAAGCTACGATTATGAACTAAAAGCAGATATAGACTATATATTACTAAACAAACATCAAACTCGGATCAAACTATATAATTATCACTAAATAACAGATGCAATCAATAGATTAAATGATCAAAATGGATTTGAGAACTTACAAACTTCCTTAGCCACTATGGCTTGCACTTTGATGAAACAAGAACCACTAGCCTAACAAACCCCTAATCCTAATCCAATTCCATTTCAAGATTCAACCCAAAACCATTATCATTACCATCCAAATCCGGATCCAAAACCGAATAACGGATCTCAAACAAGAATCAGTAGTAACCGAACTAGAATTATTTTTGTGATTTTGAGATTAAAACAAGTATAAGCTCACAATAAGCTACTAAAAGCTTAAATGAACCTAAGAAACAATAGATCAGAGTGGATCAATCCAAAACACAGATCTAAAGTGATTTTAATTTTCAAATGATTTTATTTGATTTTTTGTATTTTTGAGATTTTGAGGAAATAAGCTAAAACAGTTTGATAAAACTAGAATAAGCACTAATTAAGATAATAAGTAGATTTAGATATAAAAACTTAAACAAACACTTTGAAAATGAAATTCTAAATTATATTAATAATGGAAATTGAGTACAAATACTGAATTACAAGAGATTTAAAACATTGAAATGGAAAAAACAACTAGCTATATTACTAAAACTAGAGAGAAGAAAAATTAAGAGAATAAGATACATCTATTGTGAATGAGAATGAGGTCCTATTTATAACTTGAGCTGAGGCTTGGAAGCTTCTCGAATTCCTTCATTTGTGCTTCTTTGAGCTCATTTGCACCCTTGGATCAAATCCCACACTTCATCTCTTGTTATCCACCCTTGGATTGAATCGATGACATGTCTCGACCAATAGGAGAGCAACATGTGGCCTATAGCACGCGGATCAATGACATGTCATTCCACGTGTCGGGAATGTCGGGAAAGTACCATAATGCCCTTAATTGTGGTTAATTTGGCCAATTACATGGGTGGGGTAATTAGGGTTCTTAATCGGGTAAATGGGGAAAAGGATTTGGTGTTTTGGTTTTTTTATTATTTTTTAAAAGTTTGACCGATGGTTTGGGGGTTGACATGGGTTATTACCGGGTTTGGTTGGGTTTCGGGTTAAAATAACTAACCGGGTAGTATTAGGTTTTGGTTGGGCTCGGGTATTTCATTTTGGCGAGAAGGGTTTAGTTGGTTTTGGACTTTGGATTTAATAGGTGATCCAAGTATTCATTTAAGGACTAAACTTGTACAATTCGGATTTTCAAAGGACCAAAGGTGTAATTCGACAATCTCATCAAGGACCAATCTTGTTAAGCTCAAATAATCCAAGGGTGACTTTTGTAAAATCGAAACTTTGAGGATCAAATCATGCCAAAAGCTCAAATTGCAGGGACTATTCTTGACTTTTCTTCAAACTTTTTTGAAACTTCAAAATCATCTTCGAGAATAAAATCTTCCACAATACACAATCTTGACCTTCCATTTCATTAAAACTCTCTTGATCTCTCGTGCTCGGATTTGTGTGTTTTTACATCCGATTTGGATCCTTTTACTTGGTGTTTTGCATATCCATGATAAAATTCGTGAGAACCCACACTAGAAATGAATATTGCCCTCAATATTCAAGCACAAACTCAAGAAAACCACAAATATTAGCAATAAACGGCTTTTCCTTGGTTGTTTTGGGTGTTCATGGGGAAAGCAACGTTTTGATAATGTTCCAAAAGATATGTGAATAAGCACATATCGGGTGATGGATCATTTTGAGCAATTCTTCAATGGGAAGAATGTCTCCATTGGATCACAAACATCATCATCCAATTTAGATGAAACCAAGAGAGTTTGGTTTCATCCACGAGTTAACAAACTCGATACGATAAACCGATTCGGAGGTGGGACAAGTGGTGTGCTCTTAGAGCTAGCAATTTCCACCACTCCGATAAAGTCTTCGATTCTAGATCATCATCATCAAGAACACTCTTGACTTCCACGGTACAACTTTCAAACCATTTGTTTGAACCAGGTTGATTTTCAAAGCTTTTAGCTCGGCACGTTTTGGTGACTCCTCTTAACCGTGAAATTTGAGAGTGTTGCATTGATTCTTTCGGATTTTGATCAATTATGGCAACACTGTTTGGATAGAGGCTTGGAGTTTTGGTTGATATTAAACGTGAGTTCTTCGTTGTCAACCCGTATGGTCAACTCTTCACAAATACATCAATTAGAGCACGACTGTTCTCAAGAAAGCTCTCCCAAGATGAGGGAACTCTAGGATCCGCATCAAAGTCTACTACAACAAAGTCAAGAGGAAAGTGAAACTTTCCTACTTTCACCACGACATCCTCGGCTATCCCAAGTGGACGAGTTATGGTACGTCCGCTAGCTCGAGTGTCATACAAGTGGATGTAAGTTTAGGAAGAGCAGTTTCTTCCATACCGAGAGTGGCATGAGGTTAATGCTTGCACCAAGATCGGCCAAGGCGGAGCATTGAACCATCCCCAAGAAATCACACGGGATTAAAAATCTGCGGGGTCTTCAAGCTTTTGGGAAGCTTCTTGAGAAGGACACGAGCATTGCTCATTGAGAGGCGTTTAGCCATCTCGGATAGCTTATCTTTGTTGCTCAAGAAGCCTTTAAGCGTGGATGCAAATTTAGGCATTAGAACGAGAGCATCAACGAAGCTTATATCAAAGTGCGAGTTCATTGAAAATTTGGAAAATTTTTCCATTTGCTCTTTGGTTTTGTCTTTGAGCTTCTCATCATGCATTCTTGATGGGTAAGGAAGTCGACTAGACTTTTGAGCCGGACGAAGTCATTTCGGCTCGAATTTGTCTTCAAACTTCGGGTTCGGACTTAAAGCTTGGATTAGAAGGTGGGACGTCTTGTACCGTGGGCTTGAGAAATGCACCTTGTCCGTTGTATCCTTGGTAACTTGACTCATTGCTCCGGTGGAGGAGGCATTGGAGTCGAAGGTCCATTGTGCGTCTTACCACTACGAGTGGTGACGGCTTTCAACTCGGCATTTGGATTTGGAATCAGTATTGCTTGGGAGTCCTCCGGAAGATGACGAAGCTTTGTTCATATTCATGTTCATGAAACCGCTCATCATATTCTTCAACTCATTTGTCTCGCCGAGACATTGTGGTATCAATTTCCTTTTTAGCTCAACTCTCATGTTATTGATCCGAGTTTGCATTGAACGTATGCTTGACTCGGTAATTTTCATGAAGTCATTTGGTAGGGAGCTTGAGAAGGTTGTTGATAACTTTTCGATTTGGAGCTTGATATGGTTGGTTGAAATTGTTAGGTTCGATTGAAATTTTGAGAGTTATTGAAGTTTTGTCCTTGATTCGAATAAAGCGATTTTGATTGCCATGGTTTTGCACAGAGGAAAACCGGTGGTGTCATACCACTAGGTGCACGGTAGTGAGGATCGACTTGTGGTCGGTATTGATTGTGGTTTACGAAGCTACGGAGCTTGGTAAAAGAAGCATCGGTTGCTTGACAATCATAATACGCGTGTGGACCACTACAAGTTTCACACACCTTGTTTACGGCTTTGATTGGTTCCGCTTATGAATTTCGCTTTTGATTTCCTTTACCTCTTTCATCATACAACGGATGACGTCCGTTAGAGCGGTTAACTGAGCGGCTAACTCGTAAGAGTTACCGGATGAAGAAGCGGAGTGTTCGAATATTGACTTTGTTGCAGAAATAGGAACTTTTGATTTTGCTCGCAAATCTCAATCACATCTTTAGGCTTACGATTCAAGATATTGCCACCGCGGTGCGCTCAAAGAATCTTGATCGTTACCGCTCAACCCATTATAAAAGATATTAACTTGTTGAAGCTCCGTGAATTCATGATGGGGCATTTCGAGGAGATCTTTGAATCTCTCCCATGCCTCTCCAAAGTTTTCATCGAAATTTTGACGAAATCCGAAATTTCATTTTAAGATTAGTTGTCTTTGATGGAGGAAAGAAATAATTGACAAACTTTTGAACAAGATCCTCCTAAGTTTCGATGGATCGAGGGGTTCTTTTTCCACCAAATTGGCCGTCCCTCAGTGAGAATGGAAATAGCATCAACTTGATCACTTTTGTGGTACATCTTTGAAATTGATCGTTGAGGTTAACTTGTTAAACCAACGGATGTGTGCATCTGGTCTTCTCGATCAAACCCGTGGAATTGATTCAGACACAAGTGTGATCAAATGTGTCTTCAATTCAAAGTGATCGAATTGATTCTTGGTAAACGATGGCATCTCCATAACCCTCGGTGGGTGCCGGAGCATTTCCGCCATAGTTCGCTAAATCGCCATATTGTTGTTTGAAATAGTATGAATCTCGGGTTCGACTATTTGGGCAAGACGTCTATGAGAACGTCTTCTAGGAATCTCGCTAGATCACGAAAAGGACTCAATGATCTAGAAGAACGAAAGCATGACTAGAGTTAACTCTAAGGAATCTCGAGTTAAGGAAGGAATTATGAAAATGGGGAAAGAAGAATCTTTTGAGTTTTTATGGTTTTATATATATGTAGAAACAAAAGAAAATATTTTGTGTTTTATATGTTTTAAGATGTTTTGGATTTTTGGATTTTTATAAGAAAATAGATATAGATATAGATGGTATGAACAAGGAGTGAATATTCAAATCACTAATCGCTAAACGTAAGATAATTAGCATGACTCAAGAATGGGCTTAAAATTTGATCGCCCAAACGGCGGGTTTTATCACACAAGCTAACCACTTGTGAATGGTCAACCGTAATAAAAGCCAGACAGCCTGAAACCAATGCAATTAAGATCTGGAGAGTATAGTTTTTACCTCAGGTCGTTAAGTCCCAACGAGCTGTGCGACTGAATCACCAAACGTATAGTGATCGGGTGAATTTGAATGGGAAAAGGTTTGTGATTATGAATAATTATACCTAAAGAGAAAGTTTATAAATTACAGGGGCTTAAATGCAAATTAAAGAAAATTAAAAAGCTAAATTATATTAAATAAACGCTATCACTATTTTTAAAATGATGTTTTTGATTTTTCTTTTATAAATTTAAATTAAAACTACGTAACATACAAAAGAAAATGTGAAATTGAAACAATATTAATCCTAAAAATATAAAAATGAAATTTTACAAACCTAATGATAAGAGAAAATTTTGAGAAAAGAAAATTATTTTATGACTATTTATTTAATTACTATTAATTAAAAACTATTTTACCTATTTAATAATACCCTAAAATATAAGAAAATATGAAATAAAGCTAGAAAAGTGAAATTATGACTTAGAAAAATCTAAAATAACTAAAGAGAATTTTCAAAACTAATTTTGTATTTTTCTGATTATTTTTCTATTTTCTATGAATTAAAAACTATTTTAAACTAATTAAATTGCTAAAAATTACAAATTTAACTAAGAAAAATCTGGAAAAATTATTTTTTTGCTTTTTATATTTATCTTAATCTATTAAAATTGAAAACTTATTTTTTTGAAGCTTTTCTGATTTATTTGTAATAAAGGTTAATTAAAAAGGCTTAAAAACTGTTTTAAATAAGGAAAAATAGCAAACAGTGATGAAAAATTATGAAAAATTCAGGAAAAGTCTAAATTAATATTCTAAATCTATGAAAAATATAAAAACAATAGCTTATGTGAAGGATTATGAGGCTGCAGTGAAAAGTGCTTATAAATAAGCACTCAAAATAAGCTAAAGGTACCAAATAAGCACCAAATTATCACAGAAGCTATAATATGCTATAACTACTTAACAGCAACCTATATCAACTAATCTAAACCTCTAGAGTGCAAGCTAAACATATTTGATGATTTAAAAACTCAAGTGCCCACAACATTTTTCTGTCTACTTTGAAGCTTAAGCACAAGCTTATTGAAAAAGCTTATGTGAAAACCAAAACTGGGGACCTCAAGACCACTAGCTTAACTATCTCTAAACTTAATTTCAAACCCTAAGGAGCTAGAACAAAACCTGTGCAAGGTCTGCAAGATGCCTGTCTCACACTCAGTGTATGCTGAGTGTGAACAGGGCATTCTTCAGCTTATTGAGCATCTGATTTAGAGCTTATAGAGACTTGGAAAAATTACACAAAAATCAGAGTTAAGCTCTTGACCAACTGAACTTATTAAGTCCAAAATTTTACTTGAATTGACCCAAAATTGAAACTATGAAAAATCAACAAACCTTGGTGAAAACTTGGATTTTCAACTTTTGACTTTATAAGCAGAATTGGAAAGTTGACTTTTGTAAGTTTTGATCTCAAATGACTGACTGATTGTTAAGTCTAATGGTGAAATAAGACTAATGCAAGCTACATCTACTGATTTTAAGCTAAAATGCAAAGATTTGCAAACCGATTCCTACTGATTATAGAGTTTAGAGCGATTAAGAAAAGATTTGACTATTTATAAACCGAGATGCAAATTTATACCTAGGATGATATTATCAATTTATTAGAGACTAATGCAACAATAAACTTGCACCAATACAACTTCTAACACATATTAGCTTCCTAATCCAAACACTCTTTAAGACACTAATTTGCAAATTAAACTCACCTTACTAATGAACTATCCTACTCTAATGCCTTGCACTGAATCAAGCTAACCTAATAACAACTTAATCAACAGATAAAAGCTAATCCTAACCACATATACAGATTATGCAATGATCTTGGAAATGAACTTACATTTGGTCCTAGCCACTATGGCTTGCCAAAAAATAAAGAGCCACTAACCTATTCTCAACCATATCCTAACTCAAGATCAACCCATATCCAACTCGCATCAACCCATATCCACTTCCATGATCGCTAACCAAAATTTCTTCACACAGTTGACTTTTGTTGATTGTCTCTAAGATTTGAGTAAATTTTGAGATTGAAGCAAATTTGAGCTCACAATAAGCTATAACAAGCTTAAATAAGCCTAATCAGTCCAATGTAACAACTTTAACTCAACAAAGCTTAATTTGGAATTTTGACATTAAAATTGCAAACATGAGAATTAATTCTACAAACTTGAAACTGAGACTGAAATGAGTTCAAATTATATTAAGGTAACAGAATACAAGCAAAGATTTCAACTTTAGAAACAAACTAAGACCATTTAAACAAAAACGACATACATGAAAATTGAAACTAAAAACACTACTCTTCTCTTGCTTCTCTTTTCTCTATTTATATGTGAAAGTCCTCCCACTTGACCTCTGAGCAAATCCCACTTGTTTTCACAGCCATTGGATCACTTGAGTCATTTTTGGCCATTGATGAGATTTTTGGCGCCAAAATGGTTTAAACAGCTGGGGGGTTGAGTGCAAGGGAGGAGGGAGAATTTAATGCATCTTGGATGTTGTTGAGGTGGAGGGGACATGGTGTAGAGTTTGTGAGCTGGAAGCATGGGGGTTGAGTGTTGCAGAGGAGGTGGTTGAAGGAGAAAGAGTGTTGGAGGGAAAAGGAGGGATAAGGGTGTTTGACTTATTTGACCGGGCTTATATTATTATGGCAGGGGGTTCAAAAAGTGGGGTCAAGTGGTATATGGCTGGGGTCAAGGTCATGGGAAGGGTTCAAGGTCCAAGGTGTTTTGGTTTGTTAATACAAGGACCACTTTTGCAATTCCATCAAAACCAAGGACCAAATCTGCCATGTCTGATTTTCCAAGGACCAATAATGTACATTCTGAAATTATAATCCAAGGGCTAAACTTGACAATCTCCAATATTCCAAGGACCAAACTTGTCATTTTTGAAACTCAAAGGACTAAACTTGTAATTTCTCAAAACTTTTGACATTTTTCACCAAAGGACTAATTATGACAACTTATGATTTCAAAAGGACCTTTGGTGACTTTTCTTTAAAATAAGTGCTCGGGGACTATTTTTGACAACTTTTGAAACTTGGGGACTAAAGCGCCAATTATGAAAACTTAGCTCATTTTTCATCCGATTTAAAACATTTTGCATCCGAAACATATAAAATACAATTTTGAGATATTTTCAGTATTTTGATGCATTTCTGAGCGTTTTTAAGTGTTTTGCAGTTCAGATTTGACAAAAAATGATGAGTATTTACACACTCATCAATCAGTTTGACCCTTTTGACCACAGATATAATAAACCATTTAAGACCATATGTTACAACAGTTGGTACCAAAAGTCACAAAACCAAATTAAAAATCTGACATGGACAAGAAAAATGACACACGACAGATGTTGTACATATTCCACATGACTATTTGGACCAAACTGGATACAGAACATTGTTTAAAAACTGTTAAAGACATAATTTTACAACCAAAAAGTGATAAAACAACAGTTTTTAAAACAAGTTTCGAACCAACATTCATCAATAAAACACAATAATCATTGTATGAAACCACCCAAATCAAAGAAAACACAATAACCTTGGCTCTTGATACCAATTGTAGGATCGATATATTTATTGTGTTGATGATTCGGGTGGTCTTGGATGATCAAAATACATGTTTGCAATAGTTAGAGAGTTAGTTGAGAGAGAGGGTGTTCTTGCTAGAGGTTTACACAAAGGGAATATTAGATTGAATGAGAAGCACCACCCTTCCATGGATGGAAGGGGTATTTATAGTTCTGAATACACGACCTCCCATCGGCCTGTGGATCGGTGTCGATGGGTAAAGACCCGTCCTTCCTCCACGGTGTTGCACTATGCTAAACTAGACTAATAACTAACTAATAAAACAGTAAATAACGTAACTAACGATATGTCTACGAGCTAACTTATGCTAGATAATAATTGGGGTGACCGACTCTTTACTATGGAATTTTCTAATTCCTAACAGTAAGAAGCATGGACAAGATGGTGCTTCCGTATGCAATGCTCCTAACCCGACTTGCTAAATTCATCTTCGCATTAGACCCTTCTCCATAAACCTATGACCATAGCTTTTGCAACAAGGTTATGGTACCATTGACCGAGGGAAGAACCACGAGGTTTATGGTAGATGGGAAGAGGCCTCACCCACCCACGGATTCCTCGGAAGAAAGGGAGAGACCAAGATAAGGTGAAGGAAGTAGCAACCCACTCGGAAATACCGAACTCGATCCTTTGGAGTATATCAATCAATTGCCGGATGTTCCTGGTGCATCACCCGAATGGCAACAAACCAAAGGAATCTTCAAGTGCTTTGCCAACTTCTTGAAGAAAAATAGGTAGAGTGGAGGATGGGTGAAGATGAGAAGGAGAAGAGAGGTAAGGTCTTAGGACCCAAATGTATGTTGAACAATTTCAAACAATGGCTTGTAACACTTTAACTATGCTCGTAGTATGTAGGTATTGCCATATCTTGGCACTAAACAATCCTAACTTAGGTATTTGGAAAATGAGATTTTACGACCCCTTGAGTGGTCGTCGTCACTCATTTTAGGAATTTTAGCTCTTCCTACTTTGATATACATTATATTAGTTGTGTTCTTGCATTTAGTCCCCATAGAAACAACTAGGAAAAGCATTTACTATAAAGTGCAAAGTTGCACATTTCTGAAAGCTCTCGATCTGCGGTTGGCGGATCCGGCTTTTGAACTAGCCGGATCCCTCCCAAAAGGGAACCGCGGGATCCGTGGCATCTGATATGTAATACGGATTTGGCTACATCAAAATAGTCTACTAAATCACCTCAAACAAGTCAAACATAAGATACTAGAGCCAACTAAGTCTTCCTCAAATAGTTGAAAACCTCACTCTCATCCATGGCTTATCTAGGATATATTTTCGAAATATTTTTTATTTATCAACTAGTCAAAACTCACCATAATTCCGCTCCAACACTCACACATTATCTATCACGTTTGATAGCACTTAGTTAGGTCTATCTTTTAATTTTAGCAAATTGATCTCAATCATCTTTGACTCAAAATTAGGCTCAAAAATTAGTTTTTCATTTCTTTTTATTTTTAAAGTTTTTAGTAAATTCCTCTTAGGACATCATCTGACTTCTAGGACTTGTTATCACCATTTCTCCAAATCAAATTAAATGGAATCCTTGTCAAACATATAGTTAGACTTCCCAAGGTCAATTTTCTTGGCCAAAACCATCATTAAGCACCATTACTTGTTATGGTTGAGGATTTAAGATATCCAACAGCTAGAGACTTCAAAATTAAGTCAAAACCTCAAAATCCATTAATAATAAACCTTACAAAAGCATAATGATTTCACCTAAACCACATCGATAGCCGGATCCTCGGTCTTTAACCATGCGGATCCTGCGAGAGGGATCCATGGATCCGTAGATGCGTAAAGCATAAATCGCTTCTATATTTAAATTCAAGCCACCTTTTGGTTCTCTAACCACTTTTAGCATACATTAATTGTCCTCCTAGAGCTAATCAAAACCTCAAGAGCATGCTTAGTCTTCTAAGTGGCCAAGAATTTAATTTCCTAATTCAAATTATTCTTTATAAACCAAACAACCTTAGGTTTAAGGCACCATCCTCAATTTCCTTTCAAAAATCAGCAATTAGAAGCTCACATTAGCATCATCATCACCATGACTAAGGCTCTTAGCAACAACTCCTCAACCTTAGGATCATCCAAAAGAAAGGGTCAAATGATCCATGAAATTTCTTCCACCGAAACATCCCCCATTAGAGATAATGATACTAGAACCTCATCTCATCAAACTCATCCAACAAAGGCTAAAAGAACCGCAAGGATTAGCATCAAACCTTTCGGACTAGAAAAGGGATCATCTAGTTCAAAACCAAACTTGGCTAGTTCTAGCAAGCCATCACAACCTTCTTTCATTAAGCATGGATTACACTCCTTGAATGAGCCTCTCCCTCACCCAAACATCTACTCATTAGATCATTCACCACCAAGAACTTCCCATTCACCAACCTTTTCATTGAATAGGAACCACCTACAACACCAACTAGCCCATCATGGGAGACAAGGAACAGCCTTGATCATATGGAAGAAGTTCCATTACCACCCTCATTTTTAGAACCTCTTCCTACTTCTCAAAATGAAGACACACAAATAAAGCGTCCTCAAAATATCCATTTCCCTCCGGGTCCAAACCAAGACAATAGTTATCCAAATTGTCTAAACACTCAAGGACTTGTTCAAGAAGCACGAAATGAGATACATTTCATGTTTAATCATCTTCTTGCAAAGTTGGATCAAATCAACAAGTCCACTCATCCCTAGACTCAAGCACATTGTAACATTTTTAGTCTAGTAACTAGTTAGTATTTAGTGGTACTTGTATGTCCTAGTTCATTCTCTTAGTTTTAGAGATTTGTTTGGCTATATCTTGTTTTATTGAATGAACATTTATATCCTATGATTATTTTGTACGTTGTGCTCTTTATTGTACACATATATTATCTCAACACTAGCATTGTCTGACACATCTTCAATGATGAAGAAACTATCACCAGATAGCCGGATCCCTACAAAATGCCTAGCCGGATCCCTCCAAGAAGGGAACCGCGGGATCCGTGGATCAGAAGTACAAATTTCTACTAACTTGAGTTTTATTTGCAGGAAATTATGCACTATACTCTTGTTTTCTAACCTTTACTTTGTAGATTTTCAAAATAACACATGAAGATTTTGACACCATAAAAGCTAGGGGGAGCTTTGTGTCAAACGAAATTGCAAAAAAATTTGCAACTTAATCCGATTTTGGACCATACTTCATGACACCTCATTGCAACTTTGCAATCTTCAAGGGGGAGCACATTTTCATCACTTAGACGAACCATTTGCAAACATAATTGCAAACAAAATTAGTTTAGTTTACGTCATGTCCTTGACGCTCTTTCAAAGGGATGGACTCGTCAAGGGGGAGCTAAGACGAGTACCACTCCCGTCACTTGCTCTCTTTACATTTTTACATACCTTTTTATAAAAATTGTGTTAGTTTCTTTTAACACTTTTTGTTTCGACAAAAAGGGGGAGAAGAAAGTAAAAACTACAAATTCAAACTTTACAATTTTAGCTTTTCCTTAAAATAATTTTATGTTTTGTCATCAACAAAAGGGAGATTGTTAATACAAATAAGCCGTAAAAACGTTTATTTATATTTTACGATCTTCTAATATTTTGTCAATAACAAACGTAAAATCATTTTAACGAAACAAATAGAATACGTAAATAGTTTGAGTTAATAGTTTCCTAACACACTTACGCTTTCACATAAAACACTAAAACAAGTATAAGTGATTTTATGATTTAGATATATATGTACAACAACTAATGTTTACATATTAGGTTAGCACATAGTTAAACTAAGTATACTAAAATGGGTAAAAACATGTAAATACTAATATGGGTAAAAACTAGCAAATGGCATTGACCCATAACCCATGGTTTTATATATACCACTTAACCAAGTTCATTGTATCCTTAAGATACATTGTATCTAGAAAGAAAACCATGGATCAACCCATGACCCATAACCAAAAATACCCATGGGGTAAAGAGGAGCGTTCCATGGATCCCTGGCTTTGTGCTAGCCGGATCCCAAGTGGAAGGGATCCGTGGGATCCGGGGAACAGTAAAGAATTTTCTCTATAAATAGAGAGCCATTTCTTCCTTTCTACTCATCACTTTACACACATACTTCCCCCAAGTATTCTAACCCCCTAACCTCAGATCCAAGTGATCTATGTAGTTTGTCTTTTGTTTTTGTGTGATCTTCTAGGTTCCTCTTAAAGGCAAGATCACCACTTCTTGAAGACGAGCAAGCTCAATTCCATGAGTTGCCATGCCGTCATCATCAAGACAACTAAGGTTCTCTTCTTCGATAGTTATTCCTTTCTCCATAGATGTTGGGTTGAAGGCATTAGTGAAGAATGCCGAAAGTGTCAAGATGAAAGCATTAGTGAAAGGTGCTCATCATCCGTGTCAAAGCATTAGTGAAGAATGCTAAAGGTGTCAAGACGAAGGCATTAGTGAAGGGTGCCAAGCGTTGTGTCAAAGGCATTAGTGAAGGATGCCGAAGAATCAAATCAAGTTGCATTTGGAAAGAATTCCTAGGTCGTATAATCGATGAGGTGCATCGTTATACATATAAGTATTTGTTTATTTCCAAGGATGGTGATATCCTTGATGATGTTGTAACAAGGAGTGGATCTCTTTGAGATTAGGTGTTGTGTCTTGATGGGTAGTAGTTCCTCCATAGTAATGGAACTAGGTGCTTAGCCTAGTACCTAATAAAGGGTAGGCGACGTTGTGATAGGATTAGTTCTCCTTGGTGTGAAAGAACTCGGTGGTTAGCCTAGCACCGTATAAAGGGTAGGCGACGTTGTGATAGGTGTGGTTCGCCTTGGTGTGAAGGAACTCGGTATTTAGCTTTGTACCGGAAAAAGGTTAAGCGACGTTGTGAAGGCTTCTCCGCCATAAGGAGATTGGTGTAGTGCTTACTAACTCTCGAGTAGGTGACTCGGGGAGTGGAGTAGGGCAAGGAAGGTGTCCTTATAGCCGAACCACTATAAATAACTTGTGTCGTTGTGATGTGCTTCTTAATCTTTATCTTTCATTACAGGTTTATATATCTATCTATCAACGTCCAACATAAACAACCAAATAGATTGACATAAGTCGATCTAAATATTTAAAAAGGAAGTTTTAAATTGGCAAAACTATTCAACCCCCCTTCTAGTTTTCCACAAAAATGGCTCAAAATAACGATAACACTAACACTGCACTAAGTTCTGCGTTCAAAAACTTTTTTGATCGAGAAAAGTTGACTGGCTCTAGGAATTTCAATGATTGGCACCGCTCTTTGAGAATTGTCTGTATAGTTGCTGACCGGTTGAAATACCTTTATGAACCTTGTCTTCTTGAACCAACCGGACCTCTGACTACTCAAGTCGAAAAGGACGCTTGGCAAATTGAGTATAAGTATCATAATGATGTGGCTTGTCTTATGTTGGAAACGATGGAATCTGCTCTTCAAAAACAGTTCGAAAACTATTTCCCATATAATATGCTCAATGAACTTGAACTATGTTTGAGAAACCATTCTTTGTCGAGATTTGTGACTTGACCGACGATTACATTACAACAGAAGCGGGGAGAGCGTAAACCCGTAAGTGCTCATTTATTGGAAATGAAAGGTTACATGGACCAATTAAAGGCACTTGGCAAAACTTATGATGATGACATGGCTGTGAATCTGATTAATAGATCCCTTAACAAGGATTTTAATGGTTTTGTTAGAAACTTCAATATGCACTGCGTGGGGAAGACAGTTACTGACCTACACACATTGCTTATTGATTATGAAAAAGGGTTACCTCAAAAGGTTCTGAATCCCCAGGTACTTGCTATTCAGGGTAGAAGGATAAATAAGCCAAAACCGCAGCGTGCGAACAACAAGAAGGTGAAGGGAAAAGGGAAAGTTGATAAAGGTAAACAAGTTATGGCCTATCAACCACAACCCAAGAAGTACCCTACTCCTAGGAAGGAAAATCCTAAAAAGGATCAAGCATGCCACCATTGTAAGAGCGTTGGGCATTGGAAGAGAAACTGTGTCTCTATCTTGATGAATTGCGGGCAAATAAAATGAAGTACGAAGGGTCCTTGGCGCGGTTCTTGAGTAATTTATTTGTCATTGAATTATTTACTCTAAATCATAAAAATTCACGGGTATATGATACTGGATGTGGTATTCACATTTGTAATACACTGCAGGGGTTTAGAGTGGAAAGGAAGCTGGCATGTGGGGAGCAATATTTGCACGTGGGAAATGGCGCACATGCAGCTGTTGAAGCCATAGGAACATTTATTTTAGTATTGCCTTCGGGCTTAGTACTGTTATTGAACAATTGTCATTACGTACCTTCTATAATTAGAGGTGTTGTTTCCTTTTCAGTTTTGTTGGATGATGATTTTACTCATACTATTTCACGTAATGGAATTTCTGTTTCTTTAAATGGTGTATTTTATTTTAATGCGATTACTCTGAATGGTGTGTTTGAAATTGATGTGATTGGAAATGAATCTAACAAATATAATAATTCGATGTTTAGCATCAATAAGAAGATAAAGTTGGACTTGAATTCTTCTTATCTTTGGCATTGTAGACTTGCTCATATAGGCAAGGCTCGCATGCATAAGCTACAACAAGAAGGGCTTTTGCAAAATATCAATGATGAATCATTTGATAAATGTGAGTCATGCATATCTGGAAAGATGACGAAGAAACCTTTTCATAGCAATATGGAGAGGGCCTCTGATCTACTTGGTCTTATTCATCTTGATGTGTGTGGACCACTTAGACATGTGTCAAAGAGAGGTGCTAGCTACTTAACCTTCTTGATGATTTCGGTAGTTATGGTTATGTTTATTTACTTAAGCATAAACATGAGGTGTTTGAAACATTTAAGGTTTTCAGAGCGGAAGTACAACTGTAATTGGGAAAGAAGATTAAAGCTCTTCGATCCGATAGAGGAGGCGAGTATCTAAGCCAAGAGTTTAAAGATTACTTAGTTGAGAATGGAATTGTCCAGAATCTCACTTCTCCATATACTCCACAACAAAATGGTGTATCTGAGAGAAGAAATCATACATTGTTGGACATGATACGATCTATGTTTAATCTTACCACTCTACCTTTATCCTTTTGGGATTATGCTTTAGAATTAGCTGTTCGCATTCTAAATATGGTTCCCACAAAGAAGGTTGATAAGACACCATATGAAATATGGCATGGTAAAGCTCTAACATGTCTTATTTAAAGGTGCGGGGTTGAGGCGTATGTTAGGCGTGACTCGCGAGATAAACTCCAACAAAGATCTGTAAAGTGTATCTTCGTAGGATACCCTAAGGAAACTATGGGTTACTACTTTTACTATCCAACTGAAAATAAAGTAATTGTTGCTAGGTATGGAGATTTTCTTGAAAGTGATCTTGTATCTCAAGAATTCAGTGGGAGAGTTTATGATCTAGAAGATGATCAAGAAGATGCATTACCTTCTGAAAACACTAACGTACTTCCGGTAGAACCTGATAGTCTGCGTCTTCCACCAGAACTTGAAGTGATTCCCGTTCGTAGATCCGTAAGGACTACGCATGCACCTGAACGTCTATGTCTTAACGTACAGGTTGAGGAAACTATGTTAGGAGATCTTGGAGAGCCTACTAGTTATAAAGCTGCCATGGAAAGTCCTGATAAGGACAAATGGCAAGTTGCAATGAATGGGGAAATGCAATTCATGAGAGAAAATGAAGTATGGGAAGAGCTCGGTTTACCTCCAAACGCCAAGGTGGTTGGAAGTAAGTGGCTCTATAAAATTAAGACTGACATGGATGGAAATATACACGTCTATAAAGCTCGTCTAGTTGCGCAAGGTTTTACTCAAACTTATGGCATAGATTACGAGGAGACCTTTTCTCCTGTAGCGAACATTAGAGCTATTAGAATTCTCATAGCTATAGCAGCATACTATGACTATGAGATATGGCAAATGGATTTCAAAACGCCTTCCTAAATGGTCGCTTAGATGAAGACATCTATATGAAGCAACCTGAGGGGTTCATGAATCCACAATTTCAAACCGTGTATGCAAACTTCAAAGGTCCATTTATGGATTGAAGCAAGCATCAAGGCAATGGAATAAGAGATTTGATGAAGAAATCAAAAGGTATGGATTTATTCAAAATCTTGATGAGCCATGTGTATATCACAAAGTTAGTGGGAGTGATGTAATTTTCCTAATTCTTTATGTCGATGACATATTAATTATGGGAAAAGACATTCCAAGTTTGCAAAGTGTTAAGGCATATCTTGGGAAGTGTTTTTCCATGAAGGATTTAGGAGAAGCTGCATACATTCTGGGAATCAAGATCTACCGAGATTGGTCAAAGCGGTTAATTGGTTTAAGTTAAAGCGCTAACATTGATAAAATATTGAAGAGATTCAATATGCAAAATTCCAAGAAAGGATATTTTCCGATGAAAGTAAAGCATGGCTTGTGTAGCGATATGTGTGCTTCAACACCTGCTGAGGTGGCACGCATGCAGAAAGTTCCTTATGCTTCGGCTGTAGGATCTATTATGTATGCTATGAGATGCACAAGGCCAGATGTGGCGTTCGCTCAAAACATGACCGGTCGATATCAACAGAATCCGGGTGAACTTCATCGGATCTGGCATTAAACATATTCTAAATTATCTTAGGAATACGAAGATATGTTTTAGTGTATGGTGGAAATCCGGACACGGAGCTTAGTGTTACAGTTCTTGTGATGCGTCTGGCGGTGTGATAAAGATGATACGAAGTCTCGGATGGGTTATATCTTTGTCATCAATGGAGGAGCAGATATTTGGAAGAGCAAGAAGCGAGTACGATTGTGATGTCTCACGATGAGCCGAATACATAGTCGCCGGAAGGCGCAATGGAGGTTGTTTGGATTAGGAAATTCATTTTGGGGCTTAGTGTTATGCCTTCAATTGAATCGCCTATTGATATGTATTGTGACAATTCTGCGCAATCATATTTGCCAATGAACACAGAGTCATGAAGGGCACCGGACATTTTCTCTAAGTATCACTATGTTCGGGAACAAGTCCGTGAAGGTGAAATTAATCTATTGAAAGTCCACACAGATGATAACTTAGCTGATCCTTTCACTAAGGCTTTAGCTAAAGGCAAGCTTATTGGACTTACCAATGGAATTGGACTTCGTTTAGCTAATAGTTTCATGCATAATTGTGATTAGTATTTGGATAAAGGATATTGTAAAACATTTATTATTTTGATGAAATAAAATTTGGATTATGTTTATCTTCATTTATAATATTGTTGTCCTATATTGTTGTCCTATATTAGAATAACTTAGTTATTCTAGATGTCCGTCGTCGATTAATGATATGGGAGTATCATTAAATTAAGACAAATTTGAGGGATGTGGTAGAATATACTTGAAAGTATATTGATGAGAATGCATACCAATTTCGGATGATATTCAACGAATTGAATATAGGACTTATCTCAACTACATAATTTACTTTGTGGATATTGTTATAAGTAAACTATAAATAGTTATCCTCAGACTTGAGATACCAGATAAGTGTCATGAATGTAGTGCATTTTTGTGGAGCAACTTAACGCTATACGTAACTGGTAGTTATAAGGGTTGTTTTCAGGAATGTTACAAAGTTTGTGGGTTATTCTTGTAGTCAAGATAGAATTTGTTCCTTCAAATTTATTTGAAGTTTAATCTTCTTGGGCCCTCGTAGGGTTGACAAGATGTTTGTGCGCCGCACCCAAAATCTCCCTAAATATGTTTAGAAGATTTGGTAATCTTGGTCAATCACTTACAACGAGAAACAGAATAGTTTTATAAAGAATGACTTAATTCCATATCTTTATTTAACGTGGTATTAGAAACAAAAGGATAATAATAATGATAAATCATTAAAAGGTTTTCCAGGAGCCTTACTCGAGTCGTACTAGAGGCATCGAAGTGTTGCTAGACGCTAACCGATGTGATCACTCTATTAAGATATTTCCAAGTGGGAGCTTTTGGTTTAATGGATATAAATTAGTAGACGTGAGTTAGGATCGAACTCGAGACCACGAGATTGCATACTTTACATATGAGAATTAAAGTAAATAATTAAATATAAACGTTGTATTTATTTATTAATTAAACGAAATAACTAACGGACGTTAAGTAATTAATGTAATAGACTAACGGGCGTTAAATGTATTTGGAAAAGGACTAAGTTGTAAATAACGGGAAGGTTCCGGAATCCCCTTGGGATGCATAGCACCGATCGGCCAAAGGAACCCCAACCCAACCCAATTACAACTCAAACTTGTTCACCAAGTTTGCTTGAGTATATATACAAAACCAAGGGTGTTTGTAAATTATCTCTTGTACTCATAAGCTTAAACCTAAATTGTTTTTATGTGTTTCTTGCTTCAAACCATCGTACACCCCTTCATAGGTGTCGATCCACTTCTTTTTCCACAACAAGTTATTTGGTTTGATAAAACTAGCATTACTTTAATTCGGTTTAGTACGTGTGTACAAGAAAGTGGTACTAACACAATATTGTTAGTATTCTTGGATTGAATTACAAAACGGTAAGGGGTAATTCACATAATTCTAATTAAATCAAATTAGGGTTCTTCCATTGCTAGTTTGTGGATTTGATTATTGTTCGGCTAGAATCAAGTAAGGTACGCATATTCTTCTTATTTTAATTAATTATTCGTTAATAAATCCTATACGCTTCTGCATGTATACTTTGATGTTTTTGTGATTATTTATTGAATGTCATGTTATATAATTCCAACACTACTTTAGTTATTGTCATAATACATAACCGTTTTCATTTTATTCGGTTATTTTCTGTCCGTTTTTATCCGTTTTCGTAGATAGAGGATAATGAGTTTTTTGGTAAAGTACGTTATGAATTTATAGTTTTTTTCCTAAAGAAGGAGGAGGAAAAAAAAACTAGCATACTTGTAAAATAGAGGATAATGAGTTTTTTGGTAAAGTACGTTTTGAATTTATAGTTTTTTTTCTAAAGAAGGAGGAGGAAAAAAAACACTAGCATACTTGTAAAATATCACTTGTGTGTTTAGCACAAAGCTTTTTAGCTTATGAAAGCTTGAACTTTTAAAATAAACAAGTTTTTAATATAAACTTATTTTGGCAACCAATATAATTAAGAGCTTATAGAATCCAAAACCTCTTCCTTTAAAAGCTAATTAATGTATCCTTTGAAAAGTGTAGAAGCTTTTGAAGTAGCTAGTTAGTTACGTACAAGCTCCAACTCTTACAAGTTCCAGCTATAGTTAGAAGCTCCAACTAGTTTCACGAAACATACATTTAAAAGAACAGTACGTGATGTGTATTATATATTTCTATTGATAGCGTTAGTACGTTAAGTAGCAGTTCGGGATCTTGTCATGAGCATGCTCCATCGAATGATATTTTCGTTTATTTATCTTCTCACAGTCCATCGCTCTAATGTAATTAAAAACATTGCAGGTGTCAATCGGGTTGTTGGGTTTGGTTTGGGTCTTACTGGGATGGGTCGTTTTATTATTAGGTGACTCGTTAAAAGACCTTATAAGGAATCGGGTTGGTTGGGTTGACGTCTATCGGGTCACATGTGTATGGGGTCGGGGTTGTCATGCTACAGTTTATAAGCCCACACAAAAAGGCAACCGGAAATCTGAAAAAGGCAATGCCCAATTCAAATTGAATAAAATGAAACAAAAAAGATGCATACGTGGAGGTAGTGCAGTGGACGACCAAGAGCAGCATTGCAGCAAGCAATTGATCCGATATGGAGCTGGTAGAGCTGAATGTGTACCATGCCCATTTATTTGTTGTTCGTTCTATATCCATTTAACGTTACCTCATCCACCCATATCCATATTTCTTTCAGGGACAGACCTATGTTAGAAGTATGGGGGGCCGTTGCCCCTCATAGCTAGCCGAAAAAGTTGAGATTATAGTGTAATTTTTTTTAATTTTGACCATTTTTCGAAAGTGACCCTCACCAAAAACTCAAATTGCCCCCCACCCACATACTAAAATCCAACATTTAACACTCTAAATCGTTATAAATCATACATCTTTAAGTAAAAATGCACGATTTATCATTACGAACTTAGTTTTTTCTATCACATTTTATTGCTATTGTAGAAGGGATAAAAGAGTGTACTTCATGAATTGGATGTGTGTTTGGATATTCGTCATGGCAGTTTGGTTATTACAAGTTTTTACGGGGTTATGTGCATTTAACCATGGTCGGGATGAAAACCATTATCATAGTTCACTTAAAACGTCAAAGGAGGCTAGATTTGAGCTTTTAACCAGAAGATGTAACAACGGAGTTAATTCACTATTATTTATTTGAGGTTGAAGTGAATTATCACGGGCGAGTGTACTTAGTATCTGAAGGTATCGGGGATGGATGGATGAAGATTCTTCATGATCCTTGTTCGAGCTTATTATCAAAAGCGAAGACTTGGAAATCTAGTTATTGTTGAGTGACTTTTACCTTTTCTTTTACCACTTGGGGAATTGGGCTCTTATCACCTCAAAATAACTATCACTTTAAGGAGTTACGTTGTAGTGCTCGATGTCACATTCAATTGTGGATTTTCAAGAGGTGATGTCGTCTTATACTTGATGGTTGGTTGGATGAGAAGTACAGTACTTAGAGATTCAATGGAGGATGAAGTCTCGCACCACTCTTTGTTACATATGTGCAAGTTTAAGTCACGAGTTCGGGTTAGTTTACTTCAGGGTCAAATTCATCATATTGGGTTTTCTCCATCAGCTGTCATGACAAAGAGCCTACTGAATGTTAATGGGGTGATTACAAGTTTTGCCAAGAGAGCTAAAAAGAAATTTTGCCCCCCCCCCACATTTTATTTTTCTGCATCCGTCACTGCATATTTTGATTGAGTCGAATAAATCCGATAAAAATTAAGATAAAATTAGTAAAGTCCTTAACTTTGAAATTAATCCGAAAAATAATTAGTCAATTAACTCAATCACTGAAAACATGCAGTGATAGCTTTTCAAGCTGAATAAAGTACTAGATCATCTATTAAGAAGAATAAAATTATTAGATGAATGCAATATTAAGGCTAATTCTAAGAATACAAGATCAATATGGACCTATTATTGTATAAGCACACACGTAATGAATTACTCTTACTCAAAGTTGCAGCATATGAGACGCTTAAAACTATTTGCTTATAAAATCAGCAGATGGGCTTATCATATAAGCTATGGAAATCACCTTAAAGCTAGTAAAAAGTATCAAAATTATCATGTGTCAGACTGTTAGTGTCACATAGTATAACAAAATAAGTTACAGTAAAATGTATGTATGTAGCAGGTTGGATCCGTAGCAATAACATATGTATGAAAAAAATGTATATACAAGTAATTTGAATGGATGAATCCGTGAATAAATTATGGACATATATAAGGTTATCGCGTCAAAAGAACTCTCACACCTTATAATTATATTCCTCGATTACTAGCTTTTAGTTTTTGCGAATAAAGATTGTCCTTTTTCATTTGATATGGAAAGCTAATGGTAGCATTTTACATCATTTTGATATGATTTTACATCTCTGCTCAAAGTTGCACATTAGTTAAATCCACAGTACACATGATATTTATCATCGGTTGCACATAACATTATTCATTCTTTCAAAACATAAGTTAATGAGTTAATGATAAATAGATGTTATGAAGATTGGGCTTAAATGAATTCCATATGAAAAAACAACCTTACAATCAATAATTAAATTGCACAACATCCCCATATATTATATCAAAATGCATACCAAAGTAAATCAACAACAACTCAAAAACCATAAACCCTAATCAAGCTATTAGAATTATGAATCTATGCATGATTCATAAATAACTTGAACACTTGACAGAAATAAAAACTCTAATTTCACAAACCACATTACATATTTGATTATATCTTATACTAATATAATCTGAGATCACAAAAAGCACAACAACCATATCCGATCCATCAAACCGCAATCTTCACACTTTGTATCGATCCTCATGAGGTTCACTTAACATCGATCCCGGAAATAAACCCTACAAAATTAAACAGTTAAAACAAAAACCGTTAAAAAACACAAGCCAATCAATAATTACTCGATTTGATTTAAAAGATTGAATCAAAAGATTGCTTACATTGATTTGAGCCTGAACGGCTTTAGATCGTTTTTTAGGTTTACGCGGTGGCTTCTTTCCCGTCATTGCAATGAAATCATCCTCAATTTCTTTACGCGAAAGCGTTAAAGAAAACCTAGGCCTCTCTTCTTTCTTATCAAAGTTTCTTCTAGGCCTCATCGTTTTCTTGTCTGATTGTGGATCATCAATCTCCATGTCAGCACCAACACCACCGCCGCTACCACCACATTCTCCTATAGGCGTAGCACTTTTTTTCGTTATAGTTTCCTTCATCTTACCAATCTCAGACTTATACTCACCCATTAGCTTCTCTTGACTAACCGCTATCTCATCTTCACCATCCGATACATCATCGGATACAACAACATCTTTTCCAGACGATGCATTAAACTTAAACCACAAATTCTTACGCGGGTCATCACTAGATTGTTTTTCTAAACGCTTATCGCGGTTTTTGGGTAAATGGTTTTCGTTAAACTCATTTGTACCGTCGGATTGGTTTTCATAAACGTTCCTACATTCTAAAAGCTTATGTTTACCCATGCTAATGGTAGATTGAAATTATGGAGTGGATTTGATCGTTCCATTGATGAGATTTCACGATTTTGGTTGTGAAATTTGGATTTTGATGGATTTTTTTTAAGGTTAAAGTAACGGGAATAAGGGTTTTTTGTGAAGAGTGATTTTAATGTGTTTGTGTATGATAATCGCCGCGAATCGTTATTTATGCAATGGAGATTACAAAACGCTGTCGTGTTAATGAATTTGAGAGTGAAAGTTACAGATTGGGTCCTTTAAGTTGTGGTGTAGTATACTTTTTGCATGAAAAAAGGTTATTGTTTTATTCAAGTGCTTAATGACTATCGTGAACGACTATAGTTTAAAGATTTAAACATCGTGAATTTCTAATCTATCGTGAATTTCTAATCTTTTGTTTATAGTGTTGTTTAAGTTTAATTTTGGCTTTTGTTTGTTTTAGTCTAAATTTATGGAGTATATTTGTCGAGTGAAAGTAGGTTTTCATGTTGAGAAGGGTAGAGTGAGCTTGGTGTGGTAGTGCAAGTTGTTAGGAATAAAGGGTCATGAAAAATGAGGCATTTTGGTCTTAGCATTGCACTACCGTGAGGCTAGGTTGGTTTCTTCATTGAGGGTGTGTGTTCTCTTGTTGGTGATGTTTGGTTTTGTTTACTTTTGGTCTATAAATAGTGATGATGTGGTTGCTATTTTAGATTGAGAGTAACTAATCAGGAAATGTAGCCAATTGGGTATAGCCCTTCTTTGAAGAGTATGGGTGCTATACTGCTATAGCTTACATGATGAAGCATGGTAAAGGTATTCATATATCATTGTGGATGATGGTTGAATGATGTATGGTGATCCTTTATCCATGAAATGGAATCATGAATCTATGGTTGAAAAGTGAGCATTGATATATTGGAATGCTTGGAATGCAACAGTGGAGGAGTATGTTACATCAACTAGTTCTGCATAGTGTTACCAGAGATCATATATGTTGTATCTGATATGTGTCAAGTGTATGACTGCTATGCAATCTATTTTGTTTTGTTATTGTTACAGTTTTTAGATGTTGTATCATGGGTGAGCATGTCCATTCCATTATTTCTTTATTGTCTTGTAAATGTTGGTTTTCTTAATATATGTTCACCTTTCATCGAAAAAATGAATAAATTGTCGAGTCCAAATTGTGGAGGTTCAAAAATTGATCAACTCTATCACATGGTTAAAGAGTTAGGATTACGTTTAACTTGAGTTTTAGATCTTTTTTATGCTTTTATTTTTAGATTAAACATTATTTACATACCAAACTTCATCAATTTTCACCCTTCATCTTTATTTGATCTAATAAATGAGGTTAATCACAACAATTTAAAAACTTACTTTCATCATTTTTTTTTCAAATATTAATATCTTTTAAACCGTTAATCGTTAAGCGAAAAATGTCGTTTAAAGTGGGCTGCGGAAGGAGATGAAAATACCAGGTTCTTCCATTCTATCCTCAAATTTAACTACTCTAAATTCAACATAAAAGGGATTCTCGTCAATGGCGCTTGGTGTGAGTCTCCAAATTCTATTAAACATGCGGCGTTGGGTCACTTTTCCTCTAGATTTAAAGAGAATGTTGCCTCCAGACCTTGCTTCTCTAGCTCTCTATTTCGTAAACTCTCTTCTTCGGATGCTAGTTATCTGGAATCCTCTATTTCTATGGAGGAGGTCAAAGAGGCAGTATGGAGTTGTGCCGGATCAAAAGCCCCACGTCCGGACGGATTTAATTTTAACTTTCTTAAAGCTTATTGGGAGACCTTTAAACAAGATTTTTTGGATTGTGTTAACTATCGTCCAATTAGTCTCATTGGTTGTGTGTACAAGATTATATCCAAGATTCTTGTCAATAGGCTAGCTAAAGTCATCTCTTCGGTCATCAGTCCTAATCAATCCGCATTCTTAGCGGGTAGGCAAATTCTTGATGGTTGTCTTATTGCTAATGAGGTTATTAGGACGGCATCATGTGAAAACCTCAAATTACTTCTTTTCAAAGTGGACTTTGAAAAAGCCTTTGATAGTTTTAATTGGGATTTCCTCCTTGATGCGTTGAGGCAAATGGGGTTCGGCCTGAAATGGAGAAATTGGATATCTACGTGCTTTTCATGAGCTTCTATTTCTATTTTAATTAATGGCTCCCCAACGAATGAATTCAAACTTGAAAGGGGTCTTCGTCAAGGCGACCCCCTTTCTCCCTTTCTTTTTCTTATCGTGGCTGAAGCCCTACAAATTTCTATTTTGGAGGCATGTAATAAAGGGTACTACAAGAGAGTATCTCTTGCTAACTGTGGTTCTAATATCTCCCTCTTGCAATATGCGGATGACGCGCTATTTTTTGGAGAATGGTCGAGAGGTAACGCCCTAAATCTAATTCATATTCTTAAATGTTTTGAATTGGCTTCGGGTCTCAAAGTGAATATTATGAAGAGTAGGAATATGGGTGTGGGGGTTCCACAGAATGTCGTTGCTCTTATGGCTTCTTCTTTAGGATGTACCCATGACACTCTTCCTTTCTCTTATCTTGGTCTCCCGGTTGGTAAAAGGATGCGCTTGTGTGATGGTTGGAATGACATTATTAATCGGTTTAGAGATAGGCTCTCCTCTTGGAAAGCTAATTCTCTCTCAATTGGGGGTCGCCTTTCCCTTGTAAAATCCGTGCTTGGAAGCCTTCCTATCTATTATTTATCGCTATTCAAAGCCCCTCTTAAAGTTATTAACCTTTTGGAATCTATTAGAAGTCGTTTCTTTTGGGGTTTCAAGGAATTGCATCATGGTATTAGTTGGGTTAAATGGAATACCATTCTCCTTGATCGAAATAAAGGTGGTTTAGGAGTTGATAGCCTTTTGGCAAAAAATATTGGTCTCATTGAGAAATGGAAATGGCGTTACCTCACGGAAAAGAATGCCCTTTGGCGTAAGGTGATTAAAGAGTTTTATGGAGAAGATGGTGGTTTTGATTCTCATTTAATCACTCAAAGCAGTGGTGGTGTATGGTGCGAGATAATTAAGGTATCCTCCTACATTGGTGACATCAATCCCTCGTTCAAGAGTTCTTTTGTTCTTAAAGTAAATAATGGTGACACGACTTCTTTTGGCACGATCCTTGGTGTGGCGGTGGGCATCTTCTCAGAGTGATTCCGAGGCTTTATGCTCTTTTGGCGATAAAGAGTGCAAGGTGAGTGATAGATGGCATCGTTCTAACAATGAATGCTGTGGGAACTGGTCGTGGCGAATCGCCCCACGGGGTAGAGCTATCAATGACATCCAATCTCTTATTTCGATTATTGAGGGTGTGCAACTTCAATCGAATGAACCCGACAAATGGGTTTGGACCGGAGATCCATCAGGTAAACTAAAAGTAAATACTCTTGTTAAATCGGTTCAAAATATTGTCCTTGGGGATTCGGCCTTGGGTGATCATCACAACTGGAATTCTTGGATTCCTAGGAAGGTAAACATATGTGTTTGGAGGGCTTCTCTTAACAGGTTACCCACTCGTGCTAATTTATTACAGCGTGGTGTTAATATCTCCTCAAGTTGCTGCCCTTTTTGTGGTACTGTAGTGGAGGATATTGAGCATTGTACTATTCGTTGTCCTCGCGTTGTTGCTATTTGGAAGAAGGTCTGGTGTTGGTGGGGCTTGAACCAGCCTGTGTCCTTTCCATCTTTCTCTATAGCAGATATTGCCTCTTGCAATATTCGTCTCAATGGTTGTGCTCGGATTAATAAGGTTTTACAGGGTGTGTTCTCGTGTGCTTTTTGGTCTATTTGGAAATGGAGAAATAGAGCTGTCAATTCGGATCCAGACTTGGTTGCTAGTATTGTTGATGAAGATATTTTCCCGTCTATCCAAAGGTTGTCTAAGTTGTGGATTGCAACTCGGATTAAACCTCTTGGAGCTAATTGGAGCCTCTGGATTTCAAGACCTTTTGATTTGTTTAGCTAGCTTTTTCTTTCTTGTATTTCTTGGTGTTATGGCCTGATTTGGCATGTCCTTTGGTTCTTGTACTCTGTTTTTTGCCTCTTTCTCAGAGGCTTTTAATTTAATCTAGCCTTTCAAAAAAAATCGTTAAGCGAAAAAAAAAATATACCTTCAAAACGAGCATTTAATTATCTTTCTATAGATAGGCACTTTGATATACTTTTGACAAATTTTTTTTTGTTTTTTGGTTTTTTTTTTTCACTTTTTTACGTTTTTTCGTATTTTCTTTTCGTTATTTGAAATTTGCATGAAGAGATCATATGTGATTAAACACTAATTTGAATATACTAATAAAATCACATGTGATATTAGTGTTAAATCACATGTGATATTGGTGTTAAATCACATATGTTTTATTACATATCATATGTGATTTAAAACTAATATCACATGTGATATTATTATAATATTTAAATTAGTGTTTAATTACATGTGATATCTCATGCAAGTTTCAACAACGAAAAAAATGACGAAAATACATGAAAAAAAAGAAAATAAAAAAATTATCGAAAGTATATCATAGTACCCGTTTATAGAAAGATAATTAAATGATCGTCGCAATGGTATAATTATTTTCGATTAACGATTAACGGTTTTAAGAGATATTTAAATTATAAAAAATATACGAAATATTAAAATGATTTTAATCTCAAAAATTGATTTCTTTCTAGATAAAGGGTGAGGATGAGTCCCTTGTTATGTGAGAAAAGTTTAGTTAGTAAAAACTCTTCTTATTTTTATATGGTTTGTTTTCACTTATTAGAAGTCATTATATCTTTTTTATTTATTACCAACATTCTACATTAATTGTCCAAATTTGACTTTTAAAGTCTTTTTTTTTCAACTTTGACTTTAAATATTCTTGTTTGTTTTAATAAAAATTATACCAATGAAAATATATTTAAAATCCAATTCATTCATATATTTTGCATCAAGTATTTTTTAACACAAAAAATATATTTATAGTCAAAGTTGAAAAAATAATCTAAAAAAATCAAAGTGGACAATTAATATGAGACGAGGGAGTAATAAGCAATAGCCTCAAACATTTTTTATCGCATTATGTATGGTTTCAGATAAAAATATATAATTTAAACCAAATTAATAACTTGTTATCCTAAATCCAACATTTTCTCTTTACCCTCGAGCTTTTAAAATTTTCATTTGATGATCTCTACTTTCAAACAAGCTGGTTACATCCACCATAGCAGTATATAGGGTGTGTGAGGTCTCATTGTCATACAGGACTTCTAAATTATAGGGGCCTCAAAATATTTATATGATATGTATATATATTCTATAAAAGTGACTATAAGTATTTAATTTAAGAAGTTGCATGCTAGCCGAAACACGTTGAAAACGATTATTTCTCACTTTATCTTTTTAGAAAATTATTTACTTTCTATTAAAAGTCCAGTTTTTGTTTTTAAACTGAATTTTGCACAAGGTCTCCGTATACTACAAAACGGCAGTGACATCCACAATTATGTTACAATTGATCAACTGCTTTTTCACTATTTCTATTTTCTTTGTTATTTAAGACAAATGACATATTAACTCATCCAATTTTAATTTTATCTTCTTCCCAATTCATTCAGCAAAAGTCAATATTTATCATTAATGCATCCATATCTCATTTTAGTACCATTCTTTTACCATTAACAAAAATTATAGTGACATCAACATGCATTAAATGACTATAAACACAAATGCATTAAATGGTAAAATATTTACATTGTTGTGTAAAATGGTAAAAGTGTAAAACTTACTTGCTTTGCAAAGTCTTTTGCCGTTTGTCCCAAACAAGTTTTGAATCTATTTTGAATCTACAACACTTGTTTTTTCTGTATAACAACTTATAGAGTTATAGACCAATACTAACTACCAAGTTAATAACCATTACTAATCTTGTTAATTTTCCAAGTCCAATATTGTATTTTTACTAGCTACTAACACACATGATACATTATATGCCTCTATTACATTTTCAAAATCCAAATACAACGCATCAAATATGTAACTTTTTCTTTTGAAAATAATAACAGGTGCTATTTGAGGTAAAATAATAAATAGAAAAAGTAAATCAAAATAAAATAATGCCTTGATATCATATGTTGCAAGAATAGAAAAACTTAAAATCATTACACCAATTCTAAAACTAAAAAAATGTTTGACTGTACATCTCTAGCTTAAACATGTGACGACCAAATGTATTTAAGATTAAAAAATGGTAAAAAGGTAAAAAATACCTTATCCGGATTTTGGGTAGGGACAAGTTTTGGTTTTGGTAAGCAATTGGTACCACCAAATTATCCGCCCTAGCTTGATAACATTGATTTCTTTCTAATTTTCACTTTTCACTCACGGAATTTTCTTAGATCTTTTTTCTCGTCCTTAGTTATGTATTGGTCTAAACATATCATTTCGTTGATCAATTATATGATTTTTTCTATTTCGTTTCGTTGGTCAGTTATATAATGTTATTTACATCAGGTAAAAATACAAAAACAAACTTTGTAGTAAAGCGAATAAGTAAAGTCTAAAATACATCTTTGTGGTTGTTCATTATCACGCTTTACATTCTCATGTTTTTTTTCTCATACATACATCCCTCCGTTAATAAAGTTGGCCACCATACATCCTTACATTAAAAAAATAAGTCAATGAGCAGTAACAATGCTAATTATTCTCCGTTATCATTAAAAAAAACAAAACATATTGAGATAAGACATCATTTTATATGAGATTGTTATGAAAAGAAGTTGATTCAAATTGTTAAAATCCATACTGACAACAATGTTGCAGATTTGCTCACAAAAAGTTTTGGTGTGAGTAGATTTCAATTTTCGATTGCAAGTATTGTAATGCTAAATCTTTAAAAATCTTCTCTCTTTGTGTTTTTGTAAAATTTGTAAGGATTAGTACTGCTAAAAATGTCAAAAAGTTGTTTTTGTTGCTTGTTAAACTTAGTACTGCTAGTAAATGCTGCTAATTATATATCCAGCTGCTAACTAACAATCAAATGTTATGATTATTGTGAAATGTCTCTCTTGTGTTTTTGTGGTTTTGGACTAACTTTTGCGAATAAGCATAAAGAGAATGATTGGTTTGATGGGAAATTGAAGTTTGTACTACTAACACAAACTTACTGCTATTGAGCAAAAGTTAGTGCTGCTGGGCCAATTTTACTACTGCTCGGAAAATGCTGCTAAGTTTGAAAGTGCAGGGACAAATCCGTAAATTTTTGTTTATAAATCCCAAATTGATTCATTCAATCGGATTTGTGAGCTCATAATTGTCTCGATTGCAAACCCTTACACTCCTCTTAACATCAAAACTCATACTTTCTAAATCCCAAACCCTAATTCACAATGTCTTCAAGAGTCTTTCCTGATAGTCACAACATGGTTGCTTTTCTAGACAAACCCTTAATTGAAACAGAAGGATTTGCTGAAATCATTGATTTTCTAAATGATTGCCCTATCAGGTATGCATTATCAGTGAATCCTATTATATATATTTCTTACATTAAGCAGTTTTGGGCTACTGCTAAGTCTAGAACTATTACTAGGGAAGTACAGATACGGGTTACTATAGATGCCCAGGAGGTACTTGTCACTAAGTCATCAGTTAGAAATTCTCTTGAACTAGCAGCTGACAATGGTGTCGAACTCTCAAACTCTGCTACTTTTGATGGACTTGAAAAAATGGGGTATGAGAAGCCAAACAATATTTGAAATTTTACAAAAGGCTATTCTCACCTCAATGTAAATTCTTAGTCCATGCCATCTTACATTGTATAAGTCCAAAAAAAACTGGCTGGAATGAGTTCAGTACAATTATAGCTTCTGCTATAGTGTGTTTGACTCAGGGATAGAAGTTTAATTTTTCTAAAATGATTTTAGATGGTATGGTTAAAAACTTGGATGAATCAAGTAATTATTTTCTATATCCAAGATTTGTTCAAATTTTTGTGGACAAATAGCTTTCCAAGAAGAAACTTCATAAAGGAACTTTTGATAAACCCATTCTTACAAAGAAAGTTTTTACATTTATGAGAAAGAAGGGGACATGATTTTCTGGAAAGGAGACACCTTTATTTCCATACATGGTGAATCTTTCACAAAAATAGGGTAAAGGTGCAGAAAACACAACTGCTACCCAACACACACCCACTTTTAATGCATCTACCTCACAACCCCAAAAGATCTATACTCGTAGGAAATCACAAAATAAGGGCTGTTAGGAATTGGAAATTCCATGTTAAAGTGTCGGTCACCCCAATTATGGTCTAGCGTATGTTAGCTCGTAGACTAGTAGTTATTTATGTTATTAAGTAGTTAATTAGTTAGTTTGTTGCGTAGTTTAGTTTAGTGTAACACCGTGGAGGAAGGACGGGTCTTTACCCACTGTATACCTGATCCACAGGCCGATAGGAGGTCGTGTTCTTTGTAACTATAAATACCCCTTCCATCCATGGAAGGGGTGGTGCTTTCTAATCTAACCTTTCATAATTTACAAAGCAAGTCTCTAGCAAGAAACACCTCTCATTCTTTCTCTCTAAACATGGCGAACTTGTATTTCCATCATCCAAGACCACCGAATCATCTAACAACATAATATTACGATCCTACAAATAGTACGAGCCTAGGTTATATTGTTTTGATGATTCGTTTGGTTTTAAATGCGGTTTGCTCGAGTTTTGTACGGTTTGTATGGTGTTTGGTTATCTTTGCTTTGATGTGTGATATGGTCTATTGGTAATATTTTTGAGTCATATGAATCTGGTTTTAAGGGCTTGCTTTGTCGGTTTTTAAATCGATTTTCTTCTTGTCGATACTATTAATGTGTTATCGCTTTGGTTTTATGTTTGATGAAGATTTGTTTTAATTCTTGTTGCACATGGTGTTCTAAAAGCAGTGTCTATAAGCGATTTTGCATATTGTACAAGGCTAAACAAAATTGTCAACAAGTCTTTAAAACTGTTTTGATTATTACTACTTCTGCGATTTGGGTCAAAATGGTAGATCTTGTCATTGTTTTGTGGTCTAAATGGGTCTAACATGATGAACTTTTAAGTAGTTTTCTTGTTTTTTTTTTTTTTTTTTTTTTTTTTTTTTCGGTATTCTTGGTAGCAACTTGGTGTATGAAAAATGCCCTATAGTACTTTTGTCCTTATTTTGGCGGTGACTTGTCATTAAGCGGTTCTTCATAGCGACTTATCCATGAGTATTTACTCATGGTTGCGATTTCACAAAGCGAGTTGCTAAGTAGCGTCTTGTGACAGAAAAAGATTAGCGACTTGTTTCAAGAAAAATGTAGAGACTTGACCTAGCGACTTGTTATTTAACAAGGTAGCGAGTTGTGATCTGACGACTTGTCACATGTAGCGACTTGACAAAACGTTTAGCGACTTATTGACTCAAACAATACCATTACCAACACACCATAACTCTTTGACCTCAGGTACATAAACCATCATCAGTTCACTAAGGTATTAAATCGAAAGTAAAGTCTCGAAGTTGTTACATCTTATACTCGACACAACCATACAACTAAACATGACTCATCGACTACCATACATCTCCAACACTCATCTAATCAACAATTTATGTTTTCCAAGATCTCAGCCTCACTTCTTTGTGTATGGTTTGACAAAACTCACAAATTTTTCAAGATCTGTACACAAAAGAAGCTACATCATTGATCAACGAGTCGAACATAAATTAAAAGAATATTTAAGATCTCAGATTTTTTCTTCGTGTGGTATCTCAAATACACAAGGTCCTTTACAAGAACAATTACATGAATGAAAGATATCCTCACAGATCTAAGACTCGGACTAAATCATTTAATTTCAGATTGGTTTCATGAATGTTCAAAGACGAATCAAAACCATTATGGTTACCACGAAAATTTCATCATCATAAATTTATACAATAACAACTAGTGATCTCAGTCTATTTCTTTCGTATTATTAAAAGTATCAAGACTCTAAGGTCGATCTAACGAAAGAAAGCAAACCATCATCGATCATATTAAAGCAAAGCTTCATTTCATGTTCGAATTTAAGAATCGAATAATAACATGTAAGTTATTTTTGTGTTCTCATTCGTTTGTCTCATAAGGTCAAAGCATCAAAGCAACGACATAAAGTATAACCTACTTGGATAAAGTCTCGATTCAAACCATCCCTGTGGCTGTTTCAAGTTGCTCATGGCCATCCCTGTGGCATGGTATAGATGAGCTTGATCGGTGTTTATCTATGATGAGAAAGAGAGAAGTATTTTTTTTCTTCAGGTCTGCGTTGAGATGAGATGAGTTAAGTGGGAGGCAGATGAATGAGTTAGTGAGAGTTTAGGGTTTGTTTGAGATGAATTAGGGTAATGTGTGAGATGTGACTTGGTTTTTTATACCCGTGCATTTAGGGTATATGATTTTCGGCTATGGGCTTTTGTTTCTATGAGATATGTGAATGGGCCGGATATTGGATGATTGGATTGGGCGGTTATTGGTGGTACGCTTTACAGCTATGAACATTCGATGTAAAGGGGTGTAATGAATTGTTTCACGTGGGCGGATATTGAGTCCTTGGATCTATCGTTAGCGTGTATTATGAATATTGTTATCCTAAATGTTTAAATTTGGATAGACATAGCATTTGTTGTGGTATAAAGTTGTTTGTTTGGGTATTCAAATTTCACGAGAGATACTTATTCACGGCTTGAAGTTGTAATTGATCTTTATTCGGTTCAAGGTTCTTATCCGGTATTATTGATGTGGTATGGATGTGACGACTCAAACGGCTGTAAAATGGACTTGGAGCCTGGTCAAATTCTTTGCAATTTGTTATATGTCAAAGATATCGGAATGCATGAGTTAACCATTGCAAGAATTTACATTGATCGGATCGGATTGCATAGTTATTTGTATCGTGTTGAAAATTATTGGATGACAAGATTTGTTGATGATGATATTTGATGAGAATTGATGAGATGATGAGATTCGTTGTATTACGAGGTTTGATACTTTGGTGTATACTTTCTCACAAAGAATATTTTGTCACGGCTTGGATTGTTATTGGAACTAGGTTGACTACGGGGTTGTTTGGACGGTATTTCTTATTTGAAGTTGAAGTGAGGCTTTCAGGGCGTGTTTACTTATTTTGTCTTCTTTCTTTCTACCATTCCGCGAAGATGACTTATTTGGGCGTTTATAGAGGGTGATAATGTCACAATTCTCAATTTCCGGTCATTTCTCATACTCCATATTCATCATTTCATAACGGTTCATTCATGATTTTTGCATTTCACATTAAACGCGTAAAATTTCATATTAAATAAACGTTATCGCGTGAGTTATTATTTTGAATATTTAACCCGTTACTTCTAAAAATGATCCCGATATATTTTTATACTTACATTTAGTTATAAAAACTATATTTTGAGTTTACCTAGTGTTTTAAATTTATTTTGTCTATAAATCGTTAAAGTTATATTATTACAACGTTTTCTTAAAACTACCGACAATTATTTTATCACTCAAATTTTACAAGGAATGTATTTTTACAATTTTATGACCTCATTATACTTAATTTGATCTATTAACAATTACTTTTACCTAAAACTACCATTTACCTTTACTTATACATTTTCCTACATTTTAATAATTACACAATTACACAATACATATAAAGAAAAAAAAAATAATTTTGTAAATGCCTCCCCCCTTGGCCGACCAAGGGGGGGTTGGCAATAAATGATTGTTGAAAAATTTTCTTGATGGTTATACTTGCACTTCACCTCATTCTTCACCTCATCACTTAATCATTCATCTCATTTCTTCTTTTCAAATTACCAAAGTTTTCTCTCTTGGTTTTTATCTCTTCAAAACCGGCCACCTATAGGAGTCAAGAAGGGATCATCAATTTTTCTCAAGCTCAAGTTAAATACAATCTAGATTACACTCTTTATAAGGTTTTGAAATAAAAACCTAGGGTGTTTAGGCTAACCTTGTTCTTTGCACCTCATCATATTAACTTGTAAGCATATCAATTATATTTTTCATCTTTCCTTTTCATTTCATAAGTATCTCTTCATTTTCATAGCAAGCATGCAAGACTTGTGTTGTTTATACCATTTTCCATTGATTTTAGTGTTATATATATATAAGGTCATCCTATAATTATCCCTTGGTATATGTTGGTCTTGATGATGTTTAGGAACCCATGACACCCTAAGAAGGTGTATGGTAGGATTAGTATAGCTTTGGAGTTGATTTGAAGGGATTAGAATAGGTTTAGTACGAGGAAAACTATTTTCGACTAGTATAAAATGTGTTCTGTCCTTGTTTTGTTTTTCTGGAAAATCCGACAGTAGGCACGAAATTTTGGCCTTGATATTTAGAAAATATACTTTAAAACGAATCCGTGGCCGCTTGAACGGAATAAAACGGAGTTATAACGAAGAAGTTATGAATTTTTAAAGTTTGACGAAATATATATTTTTGAAATTTCACATACTATTTTTATCTTGTACGAGTCAAAACGAGCCTTAAGCTTTACAAATTATTTCGACTTATCAAAAATATATTAGTATACTTTGATACGAAGCTAAGGACATATAATACGTGAAAGCGGTTTGAAACGACTAAGATATGCACGTTTTCATAAACTTGCCGTAACTATTATTTTTAGAAAAACTATATTATTTTTACGAGATAAGTGTTACGGTAACTAAAATGACCATGTTGACGGTGTTTTTAACTATGATGTAGAACTTTTGAAACGAAATGTCTTCTAGTAAAATCAAGATCACCAAGCATATTTTCTAAAACGACCAACCGTTTGTATAGTGGAGTTTTAATAAATTATTTACTGGATGCTTAAACTTGGCGAAACTCACTTTTACACAACAATTAGACAAAATCACCATCTTTAACCCTTATTATCTTTATGTTAGAGACCTTTATGTCGAAAACTCATGAACTGAAACCTCTAGATTTTGATACAAACTTTCCAAAACCGTCGAGTTCGTTTCCTAACGATCGACGTACACCATTACGACTAGTTTTTCAAAGCCATTTTGTCACTTTCATGAAATTTCCGACGACATTGTTTCTGACGAAAAGTAAAAATTTCACCATAAATCATTACGAAACCATTGTAGGATGACATTTTGACGTAAATACCGTAAAGTAATTTAAGATTGGTCAAGAAGTCAAAAGAGTATTTTTCGACGATAAGTATTATTTTCAAAACTCTCAAATGGTATAAATAACATACGAAATGCATGCATAACATTATATCATAACTCATCACATATCATAACTCAAGTCATAACATTCATTTTAGGTCGCGGATAGTTTCGAGCCTCATTTTCGTGCACATCATTTTGTTAGCATATTAATCACACCGGTGAGTTCATACCCGCTTTTACTCGTTTAAATTCTTATAAACTATTTGGGCGAGATACATGCTTATTTATCAAAATATTTAAACTCTATTGCCAAACAACATTACATATACTCTAGACTTGGTGCGTGTAGTGATTAGACTTAAACAAACATCCCAATATTTATATGTTGGAAGGCCATTAATTTGGATACGACCCAACGTGAGTCGTTGGAGGAACATCCGACATTTATATGTTGGAAGGCCATTTTATGGATACATCCCAACGTGGCGTTGGAGGAACATCCCAACACGAGTTGTTGGAAGACCCTTGTGGTGACATTTATACTATTAGCTACCATATTGCATATTCATGATTGTCATTCTATTATAGGCGGTGGGTTGTGAACACACGGGTTGCAAGTTTTGTATGGGCGGAACTTGGGCGAGTGGATTTACAATGCCTTTCTTTGTGTGAACATTTCTCAAAGTATTTCAAATCATTTTATTACAAACTTATGAACTCACCAACCTTTGTGTTGACACTTTTAGCATGTTTATCTCGGTCTTAAGGTGATAGCAATTCATGGAGCTTTTGGGTCGCATGGCATACATTGGAGTCTTGTGCTTTTAACAATTACCATTCGACATGTTTTGTAAACTCTTTATGTATTATCAAACCTTGTGAATTCTTGTTGTGTAAACTTTAACTTATTTATCGAATGGTAAACTTTTCAAAACGTCTCATTATAGAGGTCGTTTTCTGTATCCATACTTTGTGCTATGACGTCATACCCCAATGACACTATCGTTCCGCTGCGATATTTTGGGGGTGTGACAGATAAAGACTTGACTATTTAGTTGCGTTTGTGATTCTTTCTCACTTAACCCACAACATAACTATCACTTCGGTGTCTCACTCAGTTGAGAATGTCAAGAGGTTTTGTACATTGGGTACACCGCTTCTTTTTCACGAGGATTAGTACAAGTTTAAGTAACAAATCTGGGAAATTTTACTTCATGATCAAGTTTGGCATATCGGGTTTACTTCTCCATATGGTCACCATAATAGCCGACATAATTCGTGAATGGTGTGTCTACCAATGTGTCTAATGGTTGTTGATGTTGGTGAAAGAATCATTAATGAACCGCTGCATGTTCCCCTAAAACAGATATTCACTGAAACCAAAGTTGTCATAACACATGCAAGTCGACGTTGTCTAAGGTTTTGTCTAGATTTTGTAAAATCCATGAAGAATCTATTTCTCGGTTTAAATCATAGACTTGTAAAATCCCGTGACAATGGAAACCTCACAGTAATTGTAAAGTGCATTTCGGATCTATCTTATGGTTTATTCTTGGTTTTGTAAAATCCATGAAAGAAACTATTCTCGGTTTAAACCATAGAATTGTAAAATCCCATAATAATGGAACCATCACGGAGAAAGGAAAGCGTATTTGGGATCTTATTTGATCTTGATGCTACGGTTTCTGTTTGAAGAAGGATAAAAGAGTGTACTTCATGAATTGGATGTGTGTTTGGATATTTGTCATGGCGGTTTGGTTATTACAAGTTTTACGGGTTATGTGCATTTAACCATGGTCGGGATGAAAACCATTATCATAGTTCACTTAAAGCGTCAAAGGAGGCTAGATTTGAGCTTTTAACGGAAGATGTAACAACGGAGTTAATTCACTATTATTTATTTGAGGTTGAAGTGAATTATCACGGGCGAGTGTACTTAGTATCTGAAGGTATCGGGGATGGATGGATGAAGATTCTTCATGATCCTTGTTCGAGCTTATTATCAAAAACGAAGACTTGGAAATCTAGTTATTGTTGAGTGACTTTTACCTTTTCTTTTACCACTTTGGGGAATTGGGCTCTTATCACCTCAAAATAACTATCACTTTAAGGAGTTACGTTGTAGTGCTCAGTGTCACATTCAATTGTGGATTTTCAAGAGGTGATGTACGTCTTATACTTGATGGTTGGTTGGATGAGAAGTACAGAGTACTTAGAGATTCAATGGAGGATGAAGTCTCGGCACCACTCTTTGTTACATATGTGCAAGTTTAAGTCACGAGTTCGGGTTAGTTTACTTCAGGGTCAAATTCATCATATTGGGTTTTCTCCATCAGCTGTCATGACAAAGAGCCTACTGAATGTTAATGGGGTGATTACAAGTTTTGCCAAGAGAGCTAAAAAGAAATTTTGCCCCCCCCCCCCCCCACATTTTATTTTTCTGCATCCGTCACTGCATATTTTGATTGAGTCGAATAAATCCGATAAAAATTAAGATAAAATTAGTAAAGTCCTTAACTTTGAAATTAATCCGAAAAATAATTAGTCAATTAACTCAATCACTGAAAACATGCAGTGATAGCTTTTCAAGCTGAATAAAGTACTAGATCATCTATTAAGAAGAATAAAATTATTAGATGAATGCAATATTAAGGCTAATTCTAAGAATACAAGATCAATATGGACCTATTATTGTATAAGCACACACGTAATGAATTACTCTTACTCAAAGTTGCAGCATATGAGACGCTTAAAACTATTTGCTTATAAAATCAGCAGATGGGCTTATCATATAAGCTATGGAAATCACCTTAAAGCTAGTAAAAAGTATCAAAATTATCATGTGTCAGACTGTTAGTGTCACATAGTATAACAAAATAAGTTACAGTAAAATGTATGTATGTAGCAGGTTGGATCCGTAGCAATAACATATGTATGAAAAAAATGTATATACAAGTAATTTGAATGGATGAATCCGTGAATAAATTATGGACATATATAAGGTTATCGCGTCAAAAGAACTCTCACACCTTATAATTATATTCCTCGATTACTAGCTTTTAGTTTTTGCGAATAAAGATTGTCCTTTTCATTTGATATGGAAAGCTAATGGTAGCATTTACATCATTTTGATATGATTTTACATCTCTGCTCAAAGTTGCACATTAGTTAAATCCACAGTACACATGATATTTATCATCGGTTGCACATAACATTATTCATTCTTTCAAAACATAAGTTAATGAGTTAATGATAAATAGATGTTATGAAGATTGGGCTTAAATGAATTCCATATGAAAAACAACCTTACAATCAATAATTAAATTGCACAACATCCCATATATTATATCAAAATGCATACCAAAGTAAATCAACAACAACTCAAAAACCATAAACCCTAATCAAGCTATTAGAATTATGAATCTATGCATGATTCATAAATAACTTGAACACTTGACAGAAATAAAAACTCTAATTTCACAAACCACATTACATATTTGATTATATCTTATACTAATATAATCTGAGATCACAAAAAGCACAACAACCATATCCGATCCATCAAACCGCAATCTTCACACTTTGTATCGATCCTCATGAGGTTCACTTAACATCGATCCGGAAATAAACCCTACAAAATTAAACAGTTAAAACAAAACCGTTAAAAACACAAGCCAATCAATAATTACTCGATTTGATTTAAAAGATTGAATCAAAAGATTGCTTACATTGATTTGAGCCTGAGCGGCTTTAGATCGTTTTTAGGTTTCTGCGGTGGCTTCTTTCCGTCATTGCAATGAAATCATCCTCAATTTCTTTCTGCGAAAGCGTTAAAGAAAACCTAGGCCCTCTTCTTTCTTATCAAAGTTTCTTCTAGGCCTCATTGTTTTCTTGTCTGATTGTGGATCATCAATCTCCATGTCAGCACCAACACCACCGCCGCTACCACCACATTCTCCTATAGGCGTAGCACTTTTTTTCGTTATAGTTTCCTTCATCTTACCAATCTCAGACTTATACTCACCCATTAGCTTCTCTTGACTAACCGCTATCTCATCTTCACCATCCGATACATCATCGGATACAACAACATCTTTTCCAGACGATGCATTAAACTTAAACCACAAATTCTTACGCGGGTCATCACTAGATTGTTTTTCTAAACGCTTATCGCGGTTTTTGGGTAAATGGTTTTCGTTAAACTCATTTGTACCGTCGGATTGGTTTTCATAAACGTTCCTACATTCTAAAAGCTTATGTTTACCCCATGCTAATGGTAGATTGAAATTATGGAGTGGATTTGATCGTTCCATTGATGAGATTTCACGATTTTGGTTGTGAAATTTGGATTTTGATGGATTTTTTTTAAGGTTAAAGTAACGGGAATAAGGGTTTTTTGTGAAGAGTGATTTTAATGTGTTTGTGTATGATAATCGCCGCGAAACGTTATTTATGCAATGGAGATTACAAAACGCTGTCGTGTTAATGAATTTGAGAGTGAAAGTTACAGATTGGGTCCTTTAAGTTGTGGTGTAGTATACTTTTTGCATGAAAAAAGGTTATTGTTTTATTCAAGTGCTTAATGACTATCGTGAACGACTATAGTTTAAAGATTTAAACATCGTGAATTTCTAATCTATCGTGAATTTCTAATCTTTTGTTTATAGTGTTGTTTAAGTTTAATTTTGGCTTTTGTTTGTTTTAGTCTAAATTTATGGAGTATATTTGTCGAGTGAAAGTAGGTTTTCATGTTGAGAAGGGTAGAGTGAGCTTGGTGTGGTAGTGCAAGTTGTTAGGAATAAAGGGTCATGAAAAATGAGGCATTTTGGTCTTAGCATTGCACTACCGTGAGGCTAGGTTGGTTTCTTCATTGAGGGTGTGTGTTCTCTTGTTGGTGATGTTTGGTTTTGTTTACTTTTGGTCTATAAATAGTGATGATGTGGTTGCTATTTTAGATTGAGAGTAACTAATCAGGAAATGTAGCCAATTGGGTATAGCCCTTCTTTGAAGAGTATGGGTGCTATCTTGATATAGCTTACATGATGAAGCATGGTAAAGGTATTCATATATCATTGTGGATGATGGTTGAATGATGTATGGTGATCCTTTATCCATGAAATGGAATCATGAATCTATGGTTGAAAAGTGAGCATTGATATATTGGAATGCTTGGAATGCAACAGTGGAGGAGTATGTTACATCAACTAGTTCTGCATAGTGTTACCAGAGATCATATATGTTGTATCGATATGTGTCAAGTGTATGACTGCTATGCAATCTATTTTGTTTTGTTATTGTTACAGTTTTTAGATGTTGTATCATGGGTGAGCATGTCCATTCCATTATTTCTTTATTGTCTTGTAAATGTTGGTTTTCTTAATATATGTTCACCTTTCATCGAAAAATGAATAAATTGTCGAGTCCAAATTGTGGAGGTTCAAAATTGATCAACTCTATCACATGGTTAAAGAGTTAGGATTACGTTTAACTTGAGTTTTAGATCTTTTTTATGCTTTTATTTTTAGATTAAACATTATTTACATACCAAACTTCATCAATTTTCACCCTTCATCTTTATTTGATCTAATAGATGAGGTTAATCACAACAATTTAAAAACTTACTTTCATCATTTTTTTTTCAAATATTAATATCTTTTAAACCGTTAATCGTTAAGCGAAAAATGTCGTTTAAAGTGGGCTGCGGAAGGAGATGAAAATACCAGGTTCTACCATTCTATCCTCAAATTTAACTACTCTAAATTCAACATAAAAGGGATTCTCGTCAATGGCGCTTGGTGTGAGTCTCCAAATTCTATCAAACATGCGGCGTTGGGTCACTTTTCCTCTAGATTTAAAGAGAATGTTGCCTCCAGACCTTGCTTCTCTAGCTCTCTATTTTGTAAACTCTCTTCTTCGGATGCTAGTTATCTGGAATCCTCTATTTCTATGGAGGAGGTCAAAGAGGCAGTATGGAGTTGTGCCGGATCAAAAGCCCCACGTCCGGACGGATTTAATTTTAACTTTCTTAAAGCTTATTGGGATACCTTTAAACAAGATTTTTTGGATTGTGTTAACTATCGTCCAATTAGTCTCATTGGTTGTGTGTACAAGATTATATCCAAGATTCTTGCCAATAGGCTAGCTAAAGTCATCTCTTCGGTCATCAGTCCTAATCAATCCGCATTCTTAGCGGGTAGGCAAATTCTTGATGGTTGTCTTATTGCTAATGAGGTTATTAGGACGGCATCATGTGAAAACCTCAAATTACTTCTTTTCAAAGTGGACTTTGAAAAAGCCTTTGATAGTTTTAATTGGGATTTCCTCCTTGATGCGTTGAGGCAAATGGGGTTCGGCCTGAAATGGAGAAATTGGATATCTACGTGCCTTTCATCAGCTTCTATTTCTATTTTAATTAATGGCTCCCCAACGAATGAATTCAAACTTGAAAGGGGTCTTCGTCAAGGCGACCCCCTTTCTCCCTTTCTTTTTCTTATCGTGGCTGAAGCCCTACAAATTTCTATTTTGGAGGCATGTAATAAAGGGTACTACAAGAGAGTATCTCTTGCTAACTGTGGTTCTAATATCTCCCTCTTGCAATATGCGGATGACGCGCTATTTTTTGGAGAATGGTCGAGAGGTAACGCCCTAAATCTAATTCATATTCTTAAATGTTTTGAATTGGCTTGGTCTCAAAGTGAATATTATGAAGAGTAGGAATATGGGTGTGGGGTTCCATGAATGTCGTTGCTCTTATGGCTTCTTCTTTAGGATGTACCCATGACACTCTTCCTTTCTCTTATCTTGGTCTCCCGGTTGGTAAAAGGATGCGCTTGTGTGATGGTTGGAATGACATTATTAATCGGTTTAGAGATAGGCTCTCCTCTTGGAAAGCTAATTCTCTCTCAATTGGGGGTCGCCTTTCCCTTGTAAAATCCGTGCTTGGAAGCCTTCCTATCTATTATTTATCGCTATTCAAAGCCCCTCTTAAAGTTATTAACCTTTTGGAATCTATTAGAAGTCGTTTCTTTTGGGGTTTCAAGGAATTGCATCATGGTATTAGTTGGGTTAAATGGAATACCATTCTCCTTGATCGAAATAAAGGTGGTTTAGGAGTTGGTAGCCTTTTGGCAAAAAATATTGGTCTCATTGAGAAATGGAAATGGCGTTACCTCACGGAAAAGAATGCCCTTTGGCGTAAGGTGATTAAAGAGTTTTATGGAGAAGATGGTGGTTTTGATTCTCATTTAATCACTCAAAACAGTGGTGGTGTATGGTCTGAGATAATTAAGGTATCCTCCTACATTGGTGACATCAATCCCTCGTTCAAGAGTTCTTTTGTTCTTAAAGTAAATAATGGTGACACGACTTCTTTTTGGCACGATCCTTGGTGTGGCGGTGGGCATCTTCTCTCATGGATTCCGAGGCTTTATGCTCTTGAAAGCGATAAAGAGTGCAAGGTGAGTGATAGATGGCATCGTTCTAACAATGAATCTTGTGGGAACCGGTGGTGGCGAATCGCCCGGGGTAGAGCTATCAATGACATCCAATCTCTTATTTCGATTATTGAGGTGTGCAACTTCAATCGAATGAACCCGACAAATGGGTTTGGACGGAGATCCATCGGGTAAACTAAAAGTAAATACTCTTGTTAAATCGGTTCAAAATATTGTCCTTGGGGATTCGGCCTTGGGTGATCATCACAACTGGAATTCTTGGATTCCTAGGAAGGTAAACATATGCGTTTGGAGGGCTTCTCTTAATGAGTTACCCACTCGTGCTAATTTATTACAGTGGTGTTAATATCTCCTCAAGTTCTTTGCCCTTTTGTGGTAATCTTGTAGTGGAGGATATTGAGCATTGTACTATTCGTTGTCCTCGCGTTGTTGCTATTTGGAAGAAGGTCTGGCGTTGGTGGGGCTTGAACCAGCCTGTGTCCTTTCCATCTTTCTCTATAGCAGATATTGCCTCTTGCAATATTCGTCTCGATGGTTGTGCTCGGATTAATAAGGTTTTACAGGGTGTGTTCTCGTGTGCTTTTTGGTCTATTTGGAAATGGAGAAATAGAGCTGTCAATTCGGATCCAGACTTGGTTGCTAGTATTGTTGATGAAGATATTTTCCCGTCTATCCAAAGGTTGTCTAAGTTGTGGATTGCAACTCGGATTAAACCTCTTGGAGCTAATTGGAGCCTCTGGATTTCAAGACCTTTTGATTTGTTTAGCTAGCTTTTTCTTTCTTGTATTTCTTGGTGTTATGGCCTGATTTGGCATGTCCTTTGGTTCTTGTACTCTGTTTTTTGCCTCTTTCTCAGAGGCTTTTAATTTAATCTAGCCTTTCAAAAAAAATCGTTAAGCGAAAAAAAAATACACCTTCAAAACGAGCATTTAATTATCTTTCTATAGATAGGCACTTTGATATACTTTTAACAAATTTTTTTTTGTTTTTTGGTTTTTTTTTTCACTTTTTTACGTTTTTTCGTATTTTCTTTTCGTTATTTGAAATTTGCATGAAGAGATCATATGTGATTAAACACTAATTTGAATATACAAATAAAATCACATGTGATATTAGTGTTAAATCACATGTGATATTGGTGTTAAATCACATATGTTTTATTACATATCATATGTGATTTAAAACTAATATCACATGTGATATTATTATAATATTTAAATTAGTGTTTAATTACATGTGATATCTCATGCAAGTTTCAACAACGAAAAAAATGACGAAAATACATGAAAAAAAGAAAATAAAAAAATTATCGAAAGTATATCATAGTACCCGTTTATAGAAAGATAATTAAATGATCGTCGCAATCGTATAATTATTTTCGATTAACGATTAACGGTTTTAAGAGATATTTAAATTATAAAAAATATACGAAATATTAAAATGATTTTAATCTCAAAAATTGATTTCTTTCTAGATAAAGGGTGAGGATGAGTCCCTTGTTATGTGAGAAAAGTTTAGTTACTAAAAACTCTTCTTATTTTTATATGGTTTGTTTTCACTTATTAGAAGTCATTATATCTTTTTTATTTATTACCAACATTCTACATTAATTGTCCAAATTTGACTTTTAAAGTCTTTTTTTTTTCAACTTTGACTTTAAATATTCTTGTTTGTTTTAATAAAAATTATACCAATGAAAATATATTTAAAATCCAATTCATTCATATATTTTGCATCAAGTATTTTTTAACACAAAAAAGATATTTATAGTCAAAGTTGAAAAAATAATCTAAAAAAATCAAAGTGGACAATTAATATGAGACGAGGGAGTAATAAGCAATAGCCTCAAACATTTTTTATCGTATTATGTATGGTTTCAGATAAAAATATATAATTTAAACCAAATTAATAACTTGTTATCCTAAATCCAACATTTTCTCTTTACCCTCGAGCTTTTAAAATTTTCATTTGATGATCTCTACTTTCAAGCAACTGGTTACATCCACCATAGCCGTATATAGGGTGTGTGAGGTCTGCTGTCGCACAGGACTTCTAAATTATAGAGGCCTCAAAATATTTATATGATATGTATATATATTCTATAAAAGTGACTATAAGTATTTAATTTAAGAAGTTGCATGCTAGCCGAAACACGTTGAAAACGATTATTTCTCACTTTATCTTTTTAGAAAATTATTTACTTTCTATTAAAAGTCCAGTTTTTGTTTTTAAACTGAATTTTGCACAAGGTCTCCGTATACTACAAAACGGCAGTGACATCCACAATTATGTTACAATTGATCAACTGCTTTTTCACTATTTCTATTTTCTTTGTTATTTAAGACAAATGACATATTAACTCATCCAATTTTAATTTTATCTTCTTCCCAATTCATTCAGCAAAAGTCAATATTTATCATTAATGCATCCATATCTCATTTTAGTACCATTCTTTTACCATTAACAAAAATTATAGTGACATCAACATGCATTAAATGACTATAAACACAAATGCATTAAATGGTAAAATATTTACATTGTTGTGTAAAATGGTAAAAGTGTAAAACTTACTTGCTTTGCAAAGTCTTTTGCCGTTTGTCCCAAACAAGTTTTGAATCTATTTTTGAATCTACAACACTTGTTTTTTCTGTATAACAACTTATAGAGTTATAGACCAATACTAACTACCAAGTTAATAACCATTACTAATCTTGTTAATTTTCCAAGTCCAATATTGTATTTTTACTGGCTACTAACACACATGATACATTATATGCCTCTATTACATTTTCAAAATCCAAATACAACGCATCAAATATGTAACTTTTTCTTTTGAAAATAATAACAGGTGCTATTTGAGGTAAAATAATAAATAGAAAAAGTAAATCAAAATAAAATAATGCCTTGATATCATATGTTGCAAGAATAGAAAAACTTAAAATCATTACACCAATTCTAAAACTAAAAAAATGTTTGACTGTACATCTCTAGCTTAAACATGTGACGACCAAATGTATTTAAGATTAAAACAAATGGTAAAAAAAGGTAAAAAAATACCTTATCCGGATTTTGGGTAGGGACAAGTTTTGGTTTTTGGTAAACAGGTCGGGTACCACCAAATTATCCCGCCCCTAGCTTGATAACATTGATTTCTTTCTAATTTTCACTTTTCACTCACGGAATTTTCTTAGATCTTTTTTCTCGTCCTTAGTTATGTATTGGTCTAAACATATCATTTCGTTGATCAATTATATGATTTTTTCTATTTCGTTTCGTTGGTCAGTTATATAATGTTATTTACATCAGGTAAAAATACAAAAACAAACTTTGTAGTAAAGCGAATAAGTAAAGTCTAAAATACATCTTTGTGGTTGTTCATTATCACGCTTTACATTCTCATGTTTTTTTTCTCATACATACATCCCTCCGTTAATAAAGTTGGCCACCATACATCCTTACATTAAAAAAATAAGTCAATGAGCAGTAACAATGCTAATTATTCTCCGTTATCATTAAAAAAAACAAAACATATTGAGATAAGACATCATTTTATATGAGATTGTTATGAAAAGAAGTTGATTCAAATTGTTAAAATCCATACTGACAACAATGTTGCAGATTTGCTCACAAAAAGTTTTGGTGTGAGTAGATTTCAATTTTCGATTGCAAGTATTGTAATGCTAAATCTTTAAAAATCTTCTCTCTTTGTGTTTTTGTAAAATTTGTAAGGATTAGTACTGCTAAAAATGTCAAAAAGTTGTTTTTGTTGCTTGTTAAACTTAGTACTGCTAGTAAATGCTGCTAATTATATATCCAGCTGCTAACTAACAATCAAATGTTATGATTATTGTGAAATGTCTCTCTTGTGTTTTTGTGGTTTTGGACTAACTTTTTGCAGAATAAGCATAAAGAGAATGATTGGTTTGATGGGAAATTGAAGTTTGTACTACTAACACAAACTTACTGCTATTGAGCAAAAGTTAGTGCTGCTGGGCCAATTTTACTACTGCTCGGAAAATGCTGCTAAGTTTGAAAGTGCAGGGACAAATCCGTAAATTTTTGTTTATAAATCCCAAATTGATTCATTCAATCGGATTTGTGAGCTCATAATTGTCTCGATTACAAACCCTTACACTCCTCTTAACATCAAAACTCATACTTTCTAAATCCCAAACCCTAATTCACAATGTCTTCAAGAGTCTTTCCTGATAGTCACAACATGGTTGCTTTTCTAGACAAACCCTTAATTGAAATGAAGGATTTCTTTGAAATCATTGATTTTCTAAATGATTGCCCTATCGGTATGCATTATCGGTGAATCCTATTATATATATTTCTTACATTAAGCAGTTTTGGGCTACTGCTAAGTCCAGAACTATTACTAGGGAAGTACAGATACGGGTTACTATAGATGCCCAGGAGGTACTTGTCACTAAGTCATCAGTTAGAAATTCTCTTGAACTAGCAGCTGACAATGGTGTCGAACTCTCAAACTCTGCTACTTTTGATGGACTTGAAAAAATGGGGTATGAGAAGCCAAACAATATTTGAAATTTTACAAAAGGCTATTCTCACCTCAATGGAAATTCTTAGTCCATGCCATCTTACATTGTATAAGTCCAAAAAAAACTGGCTGGAATGAGTTCAGTACAATTATAGCTTCTGCTATAGTGTGTTTGACTCAGGGATAGAAGTTTAATTTTTCTAAAATGATTTTAGATGGTATGGTTAAAAACTTGGATGAATCAAGTAATTATTTTCTATATCCAAGATTTGTTCAAATTTTGAGGACAAATAGCTTTCAAGAAGAAACTTCATAAAGGAACTTTTGATAAACCCATTCTTACAAAGAAAGTTTTTACATTTATGAGAAAGAAGGGGACATGATTTTCTGGAAAGGAGACACCTTTATTTCCATACATGGTGAATCTTTCACAAAAATAGGGTAAAGGTGCAGAAAACACAACTGCTACCCAACACACACCCACTTTTAATGCATCTACCTCACAACCCCAAAAGATCTATACCCGTAGGAAATCACAAAATAAGGGCTGTTAGGAATTGGAAATTCCATGTTAAAGTGTCGGTCACCCCAATTATGGTCTAGCGTATGTTAGCTCGTAGACTAGTAGTTATTTATGTTATTAAGTAGTTAATTAGTTAGTTTGTTGCGTAGTTTAGTTTAGTGTAACACCGTGGAGGAAGGATGGGTCTTTACCCACTGTATACCTGATCCACAGGCCGATAGGAGGTCGTGTTCTTTGTAACTATAAATACCCCTTCCATCCATGGAAGGGGTGGTGCTTTCTAATCTAACCTTTCATAATTTACAAAGCAAGTCTCTAGCAAGAAACACCCTCTCATTCTTTCTCTCTCTAAACATGGCGAACTTGTATTTCCATCATCCAAGACCACCCGAATCATCTAACAACATAATATTACGATCCTACAAATAGTACCAGAGCCTAGGTTATATTGTTTTGATGATTCGTTTGGTTTTAAATGCGGTTTGCTCGAGTTTTGGTACGGTTTGTATGGTGTTTGGTTATGCTGCTTTGATGTGTGATATGGTCTATTGGTAATATTTTTTGAGTCATATGAATCTGGTTTTAAGGGCTTGCTTTGTCAGTTTTTTCGTCGATTTTGCTGCTGTCGATACTATTAATGTGTTATCAGTTTTGGTTTTATGTTTGATGAAGATTTGTTTTAGTTACTGTTGCACATGGTGTTCTAAAAACAGTGTCTATAAGCAGTTTTTTGCATATTGTACAAGGCTAAACAAAATTGTCAACAAGTCTTTAAACTGTTTTGATTATTACTACTTGCTGCGATTTGGGTCAAAATGGTAGATCTTGTCATTGTTTTGTGGTCTAAATGGGTCTAACATGATGAACTTTTAAGTAGTTTTTCTTGTTTTTTTTTTTTTTTTTTCGGTATTCTTGGTAGCAACTTGGTGTATGAAAAATGCCCTATAGTACTTTTTGTCCTTATTTTTGGCAGTGACTTGTCATTAACTGGTTCTTCATAGCGACTTATCCATGAGTATTTACTCATGGTTGCGACTTGCCAAAGCGAGTTGCTAAGTAGCGTCTTGTGACAGAAAAAGATTAGCGACTTGTTTCAAGAAAAAATGTAGAGACTTGACCTAGCGACTTGTTATTTAACAAGGTAGCGAGTTGTGATGCAGCGACTTGTCACATGTAGCGACTTGACAAAACGTTTAGCGACTTATTGACTCAAACAATACCATTACCAACACACCATAACTCTTTGACCTCAGGTACATAAACCATCATCAGTTCACTAAGGTATTAAATCGAAAGTAAAGTCTCGAAGTTGTTACATCTTATACTCGACACAACCATACAACTAAACATGACTCATCGACTACCATACATCTCCAACACTCATCTAATCAACAATTTATGTTTTCCAAGATCTCAGCCTCACTTCTTTGTGTATGGTTTGACAAAACTCACAAATCTTTCAAGATCTGTACACAAAAGAAGCTACATCAATATTTAAGATCTCAGATTTTTTCTTCGTGTGGTATCTCAAATACACAAGGTCCTTTACAAGAACAATTACACGAATGAAAGATATCCTCACAGATCTAAGACTCGGACTAAATCATTTAATTTCAAATTAGTTTCATGAATGTTCAAAGACGAATCAAAACCATTATGGTTACCACGAAAATTTCATCATCATAAATTTATACAATAACAACTAGTGATCTCAGTCTATTTCTTTCGTATTATTAAAAGTATCAAGACTCTAAGGTCGATCTAACGAAAGAAAGCAAACCATCATCGATCATATTAAAGCAAAGCTTCATTTCATGTTCGAATTTAAGAATCGAATAATAACATGTAAGTTATTTTTGTGTTCTCATTCGTTTGTCTCATAAGGTCAAAGCATCAAAGCAACGACATAAAGTATAACCTACTTGGATAAAGTCTCGATTCAAACCATCCCTGTGGCTGTTTCAAGTTGCTCATGGCCATCCCTGTGGCATGGTATAGATGAGCTTGATCGGTGTTTATCTATGATGAGAAAGAGAGAAGTATTTTTTTTCTTCAGGTCTGCGTTGAGATGAGATGAGTTAAGTGGGAGGCAGATGAATGAGTTAGTGAGAGTTTAGGGTTTGTTTGAGATGAATTAGGGTAATGTGTGAGATGTGACTTGGTTTTTTATACCCGTGCATTTAGGGTATATGATTTTCGGCTATGGGCTTTTGTTTCTATGAGATATGTGAATGGGCCGGATATTGGATGATTGGATTGGGCCGGTTATTGGTGAGCTGCTTTACCTGGCTATGAACATTCGATGTAAAGGGGGTGTAATGAATTGTTTCACGTGGGCGGATATTGAGTCACTGGATCTATCGTTAGCGTGTATTATGAATATTGTTATCCTAAATGTTTAAATTTGGATAGACATAGCATTTGTTGTGGTATAAAGTTGTTTGTTTGGGTATTCAAATTTCATGAGAGATACTTATTCACGGCTTGAAGTTGTAATTGATCTTTATTCGGTTCAAGGTTCTTATCCGATATTATTGATGTGGTATGGATGTGACGACTCAAACGGCTGTAAAATGGACTTGGAGCCTGGTCAAATTCTTTGCAATTTGTTATATGTCAAAGATATCGGAATGCATGAGTTAACCATTGCAAGAATTTACATTGATCGGATCGGATTGCATAGTTATTTGTATCGTGTTGAAAATTATTGGATGATATTTGTTGATGATGATATTTGATGAGAATTGATGAGATGATGAGATTCGTTGTATTACGAGGTTTGATACTTTGGTGTATACTTTCTCACAAAGAATATTTTGTCACGGCTTGGATTGTTATTGGAACTAGGTTGACTACGGGGTTGTTTGGACGGTATTTCTTATTTGAAGTTGAAGTGAGGCTTTGTATGTGTTTACTTATTTTGTCTTCTTTCTTTCTACCATTCGCGAAGATGACTTGTTTGGGCGTTTATAGAGGGTGATAAAGACTTGACTATTTAGTTGCGTTTGTGATTCTTTCTCACTTAAACCACAACATAACTATCACTTGGTGTCTCACTCGATTGAGAATGTCAAGAGGTTTTGTACATTGGGTACACCGCTTCTTTTCACGAGGATTAGTACAAGTTTAAGTAACAAATGGGAAATTTTACTTCATGATCAAGTTTGGCATATCGGGTTTACTTCTCCATATGGTCACCATAATAGCCGACATAATTCGTGAATGGTGTGTCTACCAATGTGTCTAATGGTTGTTGATGTTGGTGAAAGAATCATTAATGAACCGCTGCATGTTCCCCTAAAACAGATATTCACTGAAACCAAAGTTGTCATAACACATGCAAGCTGACGTTGTCTAAGGTTTTGTCTAGATTTTGTAAAATCCCGCGAAAGAATCTATTTCTCGGTTTAAATCATAGACTTGTAAAATCCCGTGACAATGGAAACCTCCTGGTAATTGTAAAGTGCATTTCCGGATCTATCTTACGGTTTATTCTTGGTTTTGTAAAATCCCGCGAAAGAAACTATTCTCGGTTTAAACCATAGAATTGTAAAATCCCATAATAATGGAACCATCACGGAGAAAGAAAAGCGTATTCGGGATCTTATTTGATCTTTGGTGCTACGGTTTCGCTTTGAAGAAGGGATAAAGAGTGTACTTCATGAATTGGATGTGTGTTTGGATATTCGTCATGGCGGTTTGGTTATTACAAGTTTTACGGGTTATGTGCATTTAACCATGGTGGGATGAAAACCATTATCATATTTCACTTAAAACGTCAAAGGAGGCTAGATTTGAGCTTTTAACCGTAAGATGTAACAACGGAGTTAATTCACTATTATTTATTTGAGGTTGAAGTGAATTATCACGGCGAGTGTACTTAGTATCCGAAGGTATCGGGATGGATGGATGAAGATTCTTCATGATCCTTGTTCGAGCTTATTATCAAAAGCGAAGACTTGGAAATCTAGTTATTGTTGAGTGACTTTTACCTTTTCTTTTACCACTTGGGGGAATTGGGCTCTTATCACCTCAAAATAACTATCACTTTAAGGAGTTACGTTGTAGTGCTCAGTGTCACATTCAATTGTGGATTTTCAAGAGGTGATGTACTTCTTATACTTGATGGTTGGTTGGATGAGAAGTATAGAGTACTTAGAGATTCAATGGAGGATGAAGTCTCGGCACCACTCTTTGTTACATTTGTGCAAGTTTAAGTCACGAGTTCGGGTTAGTTTACTTCAGGGTCAAATTCATCATATTGGGTTTTCTCCATCAGCTGTCATGACAAAGAGCCTACTGAATGTTAATGGGGTGATTACAAGTTTTGCCAAGAGAGCTAAAAAGAGAGAGATAATGACGTATGAACATAACAGTTCATGCCTCATTCCTCAAAGAAAATAAAGGTGTACGCTTCAGTGCGCATTATCTTCTGAAGAAGAGAAATCTTCTCAATTATGACCATTCTCATCAACATGCTTCATGCTTTTTCCATGCGCTTTCAATTATCAAGTGAACCAGGCTACTGCTGATTGTTTTCTTATTCCACTTGCTTAACTATAATGACGATGGCGACATCATGTCCTAATTTTGCGGGGGAGAAGTGTGAATAGACTACATTTGTTGAAGATATTCACTTATTCAATCAAGAATGGTAACTCCGTATGCAATTCTTGAGGGGGAGAAGAAGTGTGAAACTACTGCATGATTGATTGATATTAGAGAACAAATGGTCAAACGGCTCCAAACTCATGTAAGAACTGAGCTTCTTCTTATCGGGTCATTTATACATGGAGTTTTTCTTCTAAGAGCCGTTGGTTGACATCTTCACATGGGCTGATATGATTAAATGACAAAGTGCTTCTAGTTGCTGGGCTGATTTCTTTGATGAACATCTTTCTGTTCTTGTTTGATTGGGAGGGATTTTAGTTAAGGAGATTTGCTACATATAAGGTAATTGGAACGCATTTGGTGAGATGAAGATGTTAACTTCCTATTCCCCAAATGGACAATCTAGAAGAAGGTCGAGTCTACAATCGGTTCTACATTTTCTGTTGTATGTTAGAAGACTAAAGACGAGTTGTATTTAAGGATCTAAAGACTTCTTCTTAATCTGGGCATGTATCAAACATATTGTCGGTTTAGAGGAGAGCACTAATTGGGGGAGAGTGATAAGTCAAACTTAATCCCCAATTAGACTTGCTCACATTCTTCAGCAAGTTGATTCTCACAGATACATCTGAGCTTATGATGTTCTTCTCAAAAGATTTCAAGTATTTGGGCTTATAATATGTTGCTGATTCTGAAGTGTCAAAACCAGCAAGGGGGAAGGAGACTCACATCTAAACACAAAGCGAGTAAACTTAATGAACTTAATTCTTCTAAGTGATTGAAGATATCTCGGCAAGACAAATGTCATGACCGCAGAGAATCTCAAGGTTTTACTCATCAAGGCTTTTAGTGTTATTATTCCAACGACGTGGGGGAAGTGATGTAAGAGAAAGTTTCGAAGATAAAAGAGGTACACAGTGTGTGATGATTTCGATGTTATCGCAATCATCGAGAGAGAGAATTGTGTACATTGGGGACGCCATTGTTTGACTTGAGTGCTTAATCGGTGATTCGTAGATATAATCACTTATTCGGAGTTGACATCCCAGAGATTGTCATCCGCAGAGATAATCGATGATTCGCCCGCTTCTTCAATGTTATCGGTTATTCCTTCTTTGGGCATTCGGTACCGGGTTCTTGAGCTTCATGCACTTTCTTTAAGGGAGAAAAGTATAAATCGAGTTATTCTTTGGCTATTGGACTTAATCTGCTACTTGATGGTATAATTTTCTTTGTCTTGGTATGTGTATTCGATTTCGTGAGCTCTAGTCTAAGAGACCGATCGCATCAATTCATCTACTGGGGAAGTGTTCTCTTGACACCTTTTGGAATGGATTGCTTGAGACTTGATGGTAATGAAATATGAGAAGAAATTTAAAGAGTGGGATGATACGTTGTTGTTCTTGTTGATGATATAACTCGAACGATGAATCTCGACTATCGTTCTTAAAAGGAGCAATGGATTTATGATAATGGTGTGCTTCTCTGCACCGGCTAAGGCAAGCTTGAAATAGAGCTTCGAATCTGCTCATCTAATGGATTCTCGGTTTGGGGGGAAGCTGCCAAAGTCTCTCTTTCTCAAAGGCTCATGTTCTTTCTTCTATTCTGGAGCCTCGGAAGCAGATGACAAATTCTATCTTCTACGACGTGCTGCTCGATATCCTTATCTCGGTACTCGTATCATCATCTTCTTAAATTATATCATCTACTCTATCTTTGTATATATTTATCAAAAAAACCAAATACAAAAATATAAAACCAACTAAAACCAAATAGAAAATTATAAAACCAACAAAAACCCATAAAAATCAGAAAATTTGAAAAAGACCAAAAATATGTTTTCTCAAGACATGTCTTCTGATATCGATAACATCTGTGGTCTTAGAAATGTCATTCAACAATGGCACGGGACCATAGATGAAGTTCGAGCAGAAGGTGTAAATATTTCTTTTCTAAACATGTCTAAAACTATGGCTTACAGTTATTTCTGACTGTAACCCGGGCTTCAAATGATGGCTTGCAGTTACTTCAGACTATAACCCGTGCTTAAACCATGGTTTGCTACTATTTCTGATAGTAACCCGCTCTTCAAGAAAGGAAAGTGCTGCGCTAAACCTATTTTCAAATATTTCGTGCACTTATCCTAAAACAATTTGAGGAAAGTATGTCGAAGGACTGCTGTTCCTACTAAAATATTTTTCCTTCTAAAATTCTTCTGAAAAATATTTGTTTTAACAAAAATGGTGATAAATGAGTTGCTTGAAAATCAATCAGAATCAAGTTTTCATAAAATTGCAAAAACTCAATCATTTACTTCAGCGCTCTTAAAACTTTTCAAGAAAATGAGTCATTGATTGAGGGGGAGAATGTTTTTCAAATTTATATCATCTGTCGGACTTATCTAATTATCCTAAATGCTTAACTGAAAAATGATGTTAACCTAAGTTGAAGGACTAGGTGCCTAGGATAAGATTGTTAGGATTAGATGATTATAGTTTGATGAACACATATATCCCATACCTTATATGATCTGATTGATATGTTAAATTGACTTTTATTAGTCGATTGCTGTTTGGGTGTTGTCGACCACCATATATCTGTTTGTGTTGACTAACGTATGCAGATAAAATGGTTATAAGAATGTTCCCGATCCGGATCCCATAATTGAAGATGATTGGATGCCGAAAGGAAAGGGTAACTATATCTTGGGTTGACAAATGAAGAAACTGAGCTTAATTGGACTTCTATGGAGAGTTGGCATGGAAAAATGCAACGTAAGAGGTCTCACTGCATCAGCAGATGGTTTTCTTCATCAGCAAATGAAGAAACGGAGCTTAATTTGACCTCAGTTGGCATTAAAATGCAACGTATGAAGTCTCACTGCATCAACAGACGGTTTTTCTTCCAAGCCCTACAACAACAACATAAGCTTCTCAACCACCTAACGTATCTTTGTGCAGGAAATTTGATACCATTTTTTTAAACAATTTTCAAATAATATTGTTTTGCAAAATGGAAAAATATTGTTTTGAAATAAATTGGTCTTAATTTTCGAAATCACCGGACTTCATTGTATCAAAACCTAAGTCACTCAATCATCGACTGCGGTCATCGATTGAGGGGGAGAGTGATTTAAAATAAAATATTTTCAATCGATATTTCTTCATAAAAGGTCCGATTTGTACAAAATAAAGTGGTGATCTAAAGATTTAATGTTATGTCATGGTATGATTTTCTTTAAAACTCAAAGATCTTACAAAATGAAATTTTTTCTGTTCTAGTTTGATTGTGAAATTGTTTTATTTTACTTAACGATCTCTTAAAACTGTCATACCTGACACTAACAGCAATTTTGACAGAATGTTCGTCCTTTTCGGCCGTTTTGTTTTGACTCTTTGAAATTGATACTTCATTAAAACCTAGCCCATTCTCGTCTCACGGTGTTTTATGGATTTTAACTATTTCATCGGCAAGAGCGATGTTTTGTTAAACCTTTTAAACTTAGAATTATTTTCTATTAAAACTTCTTGTGTGAGCTTTAGTTTTTCTATTTCAAGATTAAGCTCTTGACATGATTTACAATCATCGTCATTTGCTTTTCCTTTTTCAAGTCGTTTTGCTTTTTCTTTTAACTCATATACCTCATTTTCCAAAAACTCCTTTTTAGTTTTTAGAAATTTATTTTTAGTTATGATTTTTAGACTTAGCTCACACAATTGATTATATTGTTTTTGCAAGGTGTCATCATCTATAGAAGAATAAGAAGAGTCGGAAAGTACCTCATTTGACTCATGTGCCATTAGAGCGATCTCTTCTTTGCTTGATTCTTCATCGTCTTCACTATCACTCCAAGCACCACTTACAAAAGCTCGTTGAGTTTTGCTTTTAGGTGGCTTGGGACATTCTCCTATGAGATGACTTGTATCACCACATCTAAAACACTTTCTTTCACCTTTAATCTTCTTTTCATCCCGATCTTTTCGAATGGCTTTTTTCTTCTCGAGGTTGTCTTACAAACTTTCCTCTTCTTCTAAAGAACTTCTTGAAATCTCTAACGGCCATGGCATACTCCTCATCTTCACTATCGGAACAAGATTCACCATCATCGCTGATTCCGCCTTTGCTTTAAGAGCAACGGATTTGATCTTCTCCTTTCTTCCTTTGATGATCTCCGAATCTTTCTCCATTACCATTTCGTGAACTTTGAGGTTGCCAATTAGCTCGTCTAGTGACATTATTGAAAGATCTTTTGATTCTTCAATAGCGGTCACTTTAGCTCTCCATTTGGGATGGAGTGCTCTAAGAAATTTCCTGACAAAGTTCTTACTACGAAAAGATTCATCAAGTGCTTTAAGTGATGTAATGATAGTGTTAAAACGAGCAAATCCACAATCAATGGTTTCATCTTCAGGGATAACAAATTGTTCATATTGTTGAACAAGAAGATCAATTTTGTTATCCTTGACTTGTGAATTACCTTGATGTGTAACAATTAAAGATTCCCAAATATCTTTGGCGGTTTCACACATAAAATTCTTTCATATTCTTTTCTAGGTAAAGCATTATAAAGCATCATTTTAGCTTCATTATTTTTAGCAACTAATTTCTTTTGTTCATCAACGGAAATATCCTTTGTTGTAGAACTAAAATATCCTTTAACAATAATAAACCAAAGATCTATATCTTTTGATTTTACATATGTTTCAAAACGGTTTTTCCAATAGATAAATCCATTGGTTTCAAAGAGTGGTGGTCTTTGCATAGATTGCCCTTCTTTAAAGTTTTCAGAATCCATGGATCGTTTCAAGTTTATAAAATACAAGTTATTTTAGAAATTCTTGAGCAACGAGGCTCTGGTACCAATTGTAGAAAACTAGAAGGGGGGTTGAATAGTTTACCGATTAAAACTTTGTTTTGAAACTTATTGAAAGATCAATTGATATTGATCTTAAGTATGCTAATGAAATATGCAAGCAATATGTAATAAGTAAATAAGGAAAGAAATGATCAAACCACAACAAGTTGTTTATAGTGGTTCGCCTACAAGGACTCTTTTTCCTTGCCCTACTCCACTCCCGAGTCTCACACTCGAGAGTTTAACTTCACTAGTCAACAAGCTCCTTTCACCGGCGGAGAAAACCTTTACACTTCGCTTACACTATTTCCGACACTAAGCTAGATGTCGAGTTCTTTCCAAGGGTACAACTGCTCCCTCACACAATGTATTTTGAGGACTAAAATACTAACCACTCACACTCACAAGATTATGATGGTTTGACACAACAATGAAGTATGGATCAATACTAGATCATACAACACTAAACAAACAAGACTTCCAACTTCTCGTTGAAGCTTGAATATGACTTGATCTTCTTTGCTACAAAAGAGATCACTAATATGATATGAAACCGAGTTAGAAAGGTTTAGAGAAGATATGTATGAGAGTATGTTAGAAAGGGATGATAAACTACTTGGCTTGGCATTGCTATTTATAGCCAAATTGACAGAGGCGTCCACGGACCGCGGACCCCTTAAAAGGGTTCCGCCGTGTACCAAAATGGTACCGCTTGATCGACAATCAAGATATCAAATCTTGCTTAAAGTCAACTCTATCTAAGTAAGATTGTGCAAGATATGAAGAGTACAAATCTTCACAAGATATCTAATGGAATCTTCCAATGATCTCCATGATGTAATACATGATGTCAAATGTTGTATTACTATTAATAGAAATATGCAAATGCTTAAGTAGTGTTTGGTTTTAAGAACCTAACACATTCTACAAACTATTATCATACATAATGATTAGAGTCATATCAAGATGTTACTAATCATAAATGTAAATGCTTGAATGATGAATATATTGTTTGAGAAAGCTTGTTTTAATATCTAATAAACTTGACAAGCTTTAAGCTTTTATAAATTAAATTTACTTTTGTCGTTAACAAAACTTAGGCAAAGATCAAAATATAAATAACGTTTAATGACGATATTTGTATTAACAATCTCCCTTTTGTTGAGGACAAAATATAAATTTTATTTTATAAAAGAGACAAAGTTTGTACAAGAGTTATAAAATATTAGTTTTAGAACTTGAAAAGAAAATGATAATGCAGTGTATGAAATTTGACTTTTATGAAAGTCAAAGAATTCACTAGTTGATGCATGATGTTGACTTTTTCGAGAAAGTCAAGTATGCGCTTAACTTTTTAAGAAAAGTTAAGTATTATCAATGAGAGTTCTGTTTGACTTTTAGAAAGTCAATTGTATGCGCTTGACTTTTCGGAAAAGTCAAATATAAATAATTTCAAGTTCTATATTTTCTCCCCTTTTGTCTCAACAAAAGAAGAGGCTATGGAATGTAATGAGCTCGAGCTATTATCTCCCCTTGTTCAAAGCTCCCCCTAAATTGGGTGCTTTAATGGGAAGATACATGGATTGTGAAAATAAAGCTACAAAAAAAATGTTAGTAATAATGATCATTCACAAGCATTTCCAAGCACTATGTAATGACACCAACAATATGATAAACAACATTCATTAGTTAAAATTTTTCATGAATCAAGATCATGAAAAGAGAACACAATGACGTGTTTTTAGTACAAGAAAAATAAAAATTATCCTAAGAAAGCAAAAAGAAAGACTATTCTAAAACCATCCTAAAGTGATGGTGGATGGGAAAGAGCGTTTAGACGCTCAAGAATGTGGTTGAGGATGAACCTCATTTCTTCGTGGAAGTCATGGACCATAATCCGGGTCTGTTCCATGGTTTGACCCGTTTGCTCACAAGTTGAGCAACCATGCCTTGGAGGGTAGAAAGTTTGGGGAGGTTGTGGTGGTGGAATGGTGGATGTGTTGGTGGTGTTGGGGATGTTTGGAGTGGTCATGATGGATGCAAGCAAAGCACTTTGCATTTGCATTGTCTCACTTAAGTGAGAATCCACCATGCCTTTGAATTGGTGGAGGTTGTGGAGTTCGGCTTGAATCTCCTCTCTAGTGGGATTGTCATCCCACATGCTCTCCGGAATGTCCTCAATATGAGGGACATTGATGATGGAAGTGGATGATCCCGTATAAAGGACCATGAATGTCCTTGTGAATGGGGTGGAAAAGGAGAGGTCTTGGCCCTAATGGGGCGTTTGGGTCAATGGATGACCGAGGTGACTCATGAGCGATTCGCTCAATGGTGCCAAAGGATGGCAATGGTGGTGGATGACTTGGCCTAGGAGGCAAGTCTTCCAAGTCTTCTAGGAAAGGATTTGGTGATGTTGGTGGAGTTGAAAATAACTCCATGGGAGTGAGATTGGGAGACCTTGGTGAAGGTGGTGAGGGTGTTTTGGATGTTTGGATGGGTGCCGGTGGAGGTGAAGTAGGTGTTTTTATTGGTGGTGGAGTGGTGATCACAATGTGTGATGAATTGGGTGTAGCTAAGGTAAGACTTGTATCATCTCTAATGGGAGATGAGATTGTGAGTGGTGAAGATTCGGATGATGAGCTAAGATGAACAAAACAACAAGGCCTAATGCTAATTCTAGCGGTTTTCTTGCAAGGTTTTGGTGATGATTTAGTCATTTTTAACTTGGGTTTTTGATTTGCTAGATAGTAGTGAGAATGAAGAAGGTGTGAGGATGATCATGGTAAAGCCTTTCAATTTATAGAGGTAAGAAATTGTTGAGAAATGGTTTGATTTGATGTTGAACCATTGAGGAGATGAGGTTCCTAATGATTTGGAAGTGGGTTGAATGCTAGTCATATCACCCAAGTCAATCCATTCAAAGAAGATGGAGTGAAGAAGAAAAGATATGCAATAAATGTGTTCTAGTGAGTGGAATTTCCTAATATTCAGATTACTTCCTTTATGCCAAAGGGCTCCTTGGGTGGATTTTTCAAATTTTTGAATTTTGGTGGGAAATGGATTTCTTATAGACTTTGGTAAATGATACTAGTTCTAATAACATTATAAACTAGTTAAGATTGATTTATAAGTGATGGAAGATAATTTGGAATCACGAAGGAGTCGAAATTCAGAAAATTACCTGGAGAATCCACGGCACCAAAATAATACACCGACGGTACCCTAAAAGGGTGCCGTCTGGTCCGCCTGCATGTGTATGGCGGTACCAAATTACATAAAGGACGGTACCAAAATTTTGGTGCCGTCGATCCGTGGAGAGTGAAATATGGATGAGTACGTTTTAGGTGTCGGGAAATTTCGAAACACGAAATTTTTCTCAAAAGTGTTATACTAAACATTTCTAGTTAGGAAAAGTAAATAACACATATCTAAACATAGTGGAGCATAGATTTTGAGCAAGGCTTATTGATTTTCACAATATAGTGAAAATGGGTAAAATTTGATAGCATACTTGTGCTATCCCCCTGCATGAGATTGTTAGCATACACCATTGTTTCAAGTTATATTATCATTCTACATAATAAAAACAACTAAATAGTATCAAACATTAACGATAATGCATTGTTCCAAACACTCCTTAAAGTACCCTTATTTGTCCAACTTCTTGTAAATCTTGTTCATCATCCTACCAAGGCACTTGAACATTCCCTTAGTTTGTTTGAATTCTCACGATTCATTCTCAATCTCGGGAAGAGATGCGTAATACTCTTGAGGTGGAAGATGAGAGCTTGGGAGACCATCCTCGGAGCTATTTGATGATGATGATGAAGGAGTTGGAGGTTTAGTTCTCTTGCCTTTAGTCTTAGCAACTCGAGCATCACTCAAAGGTACAAAGATGTGAGGGATGAGTTCATAGTGAAGGTGCATCCCTTTTGGGGTTGGTGCAATTGGAGCGAAGTTTCTATAGAGACGGGTGAGAAGCATCCCGTATGGAAGAGCAACGGATCCTTGAGTTGGAATATCAATCATTCTCCTAGCTATGTAGTAGGCTAAGTTGAATGGTTGTCGGGTGGACAAGTTGTAGAGCATGTGACAAAGACAAGCGTTTATGTGATCCCTATTCCCTATGGTGCTAATGACGTTTGCTCTAAGTAACTCCTCCCATTTCTTAAATTCGTGCTTAAGTTCATTTATCTCCATTCCATATGGATCTCGGTCTACCTATTTTCCCTTTCGGGTTACTCGGGTTGTATCCGTTTTTGGGTTAAAAAGGTGTTCACGGATGACATCCTTATCGGCCAAGCGGGTTAGATAGGGAGAAGTGCGGTCGTTGATTGCATCAAGGGCGGTGAGTGACCACTTATCCGTGTAGACACAAGTTCCTCGGTTGGGAATTCCTAGTACTCTAGCAAATTCACTTAAGGTGATGGTGTAGTCATTTTGGTTGATTCTAAAGCTAAGACAAAATTCATCATCATCTTCATCACTAAAACCGGTCACACTAGCATAGAATTCTAACACGAACCTAGGACAAATTGGTTCATCAATGTCAAGAAGACAATCGAATTGAATGGCGGCTAGTTCTTCCCGAAGATTAGTATGCTCAAGGAAGGATGGGTGAATGGTTCTACCCGTGGAAATACCTTGATTCTAGACCCTAAATATTTCTACTTGTTCCTTGGTGAGTCCTTTGGTTTTGTGGTGTTTGGGAATGTAGTTAAGAGTGTCTTTGTGATCATAGAATCTTGCGGCTACCATGGTTATTCCTAAGGACAAGAATTAACATGTTAAAAACATGAAAATGAATTTTAACGTTTTTGATTCTAGTGTGTGCCTATATGAAAACAATTTGGAGTTGCGGTTATCTCGACTCATTTTATGCACAAAATGGTTTTAGTGGAGTGTTTGGCAAATACCATGAGATAACCCAAATGCTCCTAATTCAATGTGGCTACATTTGAATATACCCGGGAGTGCATATTAGTTATGCAATACCTTTAGTATTCAAGAGCATGCAAGTGATGAAAATTCTAACGTTTCTATTTGTATTAGCAATGAAAAATGTTTTCCTACAAGTGAGAAGCTTTTCAAAACTTTTGACATGGGGTGTTTGGTTGTTTGAATAAGGCCTTATATTTATTATCTATCAATTAGTGGGAAACATGATTTGTTTATGCAATATGATAATGTAGTACCTAATTTGAATGACTAGTTATGCAATTTGCCAATTGAATTCATATTTGGTATAAAAGCATACATAAAACCCCATGTAATGATTTGTGATAGTTTTGTGCATAAATAAGAATCCTAAACTCAGAATTAAGAGATGAAATGTAGTTAGGATACTTACAATGGTGTTATCTTGATGATTAGTGAGTGGGAAGATGACAATAATGAGCTTGGTTTAAGTTTTACACGTTTTGGTAAAGTGGGTTGTGAGGAAGAGGATGTTATGTATATAGCGGTTTTGTACAGAGACACCACGGACCGACGGCACCAAATTTTTGGTTCCGTCCGTGTTGTCGTTGGTGCCGTGGCTACGATGAGCGTATACAAGGCAAAATTGTTTTGGTTTGACTATTCTAATGTTTTAGGCTATGTTTATCCTACATGTTTGGTTCCATTAACCCTAAACCAAGTCTAAGAAGATTAAAGGGTTCTCGTTTAAGAGGTTTAGTAAAGATGTCGGCAATGTTGTCTTCGGAGGATACTTTCTCGATTGAAATGTTTCCTTTTTGAACATTGTCGCAAAGAAAGTGATGACGGATTTCAATGTGCTTTGTACGAGCATGTTGAATGGGATTCTTGCTGAGATCGATGGCTCCTTTGTTGTCGCAAAGTATCACAATGTCGTTGAGATGAATTCCGTAGTCTACGAGAGCTTGCTTCATCCAAAGAGCTTGTTGACATGCTTTTCCGGCTGAGACGTATTTGGCTTCAGTAGTAGAGATGGCTAAAGTCGTTTGCTTCTTTGCAAACCATGAGGTGAGACAATATCCAACAAAAGTGCAAATACCACTTGTACTTTTCTATCGACATAATCACCGGCATGATCCGAGTCGGCATACACTATGGTTTCTATACCCGTTCCTTTGGGATACCATAATCCTAAACACGTTGTTCCTTAATATATCTAAAATCCTTTTAATGCTTCTAAGTGTGATGCCTTTGGGTTTTCTTGAAAGCGAGCACATAGACAAACACTAAACATAATGTCGGGTCTACTAGCCGTAAGATAGAGTAGGCTACCAATCATTCCTCTATATTTAGTGTTATCTACGGATTCACCTTCTTCGTCCTTGGTGAGTTTAGTGTCCGAGGACATGGGTGTTTTAGTTGGTTTGGAATCTTCAAGACCAAATTTCTTAAGCATGTCTTTTATATATTTAGATTGGTTAAAGAAAATACCATCATCTAGTTGTTTGATTTGAAGTCCTAGAAAGAAGTTTAACTCACCCATCATACTCATTTCAAACTCGTCATGCATGATTTTAGAGAAATCATCACATAGCTCTTGACAAGTTGATCCGAATATAATGTCATCAACGTATATTTGAACAATAATAATTTGCGATTCCTTTTTCTTAGTAAAAAGAGTATTATCTACTAATCCCATAGTATATTTGTTATCAATAAGAAAAGTCTTAAGACGGTCGTACCAAGCTTTAGGTGCTTGTTTAAGGTCGTATAATGCTTTCTTGAGTTTGAAGACATGATGTGGTTTCTCAAAGTCGGTAAAACCGGAGGTTGAGCAACATACACTTCTTCGTTAATAAACCCATTAAGGAAAGCACTTTTAACATCCATTTGAAATAATTTAAAATCATAAGCACATGCATAAGCAAGTAATATTCTAATAGATTCAAGTCTAGCTACCGGTGCATAAGTTTCATCATAGTCAATTCCTTCTTGTTGATTATAACCTTGTGCAACAAGCCTAGCTTTGTTTCTAGATACTACACCATTTTCGTCCATTTTGTTTGAAAGACCCATTTTGTTCCAATTATAGTTTGATCTTTGGGTTTTGGAACTAGTTTCTAAACATCATTTCTAACGAATTGGTTTAATTCTTCTTGCATGGCAATTACCCATGATTCATCTTTTATTGCTTCATTTATGGTTTTGGTTCAATGGTGGATACAAAACAAAAATGATTACTTTGATTTTGAGCTTGTGATCTTAAGGTTCTTTGATTAAGTTTTCCTATGACCTTTTCTAATGGATGACTTTTAGATTCTTTTATGTTGACAATTTCCTTATTTAATGGTTCATCTTCCTTGTTATTATTAATTTGACTTTCAATTATTTGACTTTCAACTAAGTCATCATCTACCAAAGGTGATGTCTTAGAGGGAGGTGGACTTTCGTCAAATGTTATGTTCAACGATTCCTCGACTATCATTGTTTCTTTATTTAGGACAATGTAAGCTTTACTAGTTTGAGAGTAACCAAGAAATACACCTTTATAAGACTTTGGGTCAAACTTGGTGAGATAATCCTTAGTATTAAGAATAAAACATTTACAACCAAAGACTTTAAAATATCCTAATGTTGGCTTTTTACCTTTATAAAGTTCATATGGTGTTTTGTTTAGGAAAGGACGTATTAGGACTCTATTTAAAATATATGTAGAAGTGTCAACGGCGTTACACCAAAACTTTTGAGGGATGTTTTGTTCATTAAGCATTGTTCTACTCATTTCTTGAATTGATCTATTTTTACGTTCTACTACTTCATTTGATTGAGGTATTCATGGAGCGGAAAAGTTATGTGTTATACCATTTGTATCACAAAAGTTTCCAAATTGAGTTTCGTTGTCAAATTCACGACCATGATCCGTTCGGATCGACACAATTTTGACACCTAGAAGATTTTGAATTTTCTTGCTAAGTATTTCAAATTTATCAAAAGCTTCATTTTGGTTTTCAAAATAACGTCCAAGTAAACCTTGAGTAATCATCTACTATGACCAAAGTGTATAAGTTGCCTCCATAGCTTCTTATAGCGGATGGTCCAAATAAGTCCATATGTAATAATTCTAGACACTTAGATGTGGACACCATATTTTTAGATTTGTGACTACTATGTGTTTGTTTACCAATTTTGCAAGCGTCACAAAAGTGTTGGTCATATTTTAGTTTTGGTAAATTTCTAACCAACTCTTTTGAAGATAGGTTTTGTATAAGTCTCATATTAGCGTGACCTAAGCGTCTATGCCAAAGAGATGAGCTATCGTCTAATGTTGTTAAGCAAAGTTTGTCATTATATGTTTTATCTATTTTCATGACGATATGTTATTTTTCCTAACTCCTTTAGCTATGGTGATACCATCTTTTAGTATTTTACTACCATTTTCATCAAATAGTACTTTATACTTTTTATCGCATAGTTGGCTAATACTAAGTAGATTAAATCCTAACCTATCCACATGAGCAACATTTTCAATAGTTAGAGAGTTATGAGCAATCATACCTTTGCCAATGATTTTGCTTTTGAGATTGCTACCGAAAGTGACATTACCTCTGTCATACTCTTGGTATGATGAGAAGAGACTTTTGTTGCCCGTCATGTGTCGAGAGCATCCACTATCTTTTATCCATTCATCAGGTTCCAATCCAACTTTCAAGCATACCTAAGAAGCGAATAACTCAAACATTTGGTCCCCAATATCTCATGGGTCCGTTTGGGTTAAACATACCATTTATTTGATTCATGTATGGAAATGATGGATAAGGGTTCCATGGCATGTAATCCGGAGTTTGATATGGTCTAGGAAAGTTTTGATTCCAACCGTTGTGTTGGTAGTTAGGTTGAACGTTGTGGTTGCTCTTAGGAAAGGGCGTTTGGCAAAAGAAGTTTTATATCATTGTTGAGTGGTTTTGATCTAAATTCATTTTAACAAGTCCTACTCTCGATATAATGGCTGGTTTTAGTTTATCATTATCATTGGTTTTCTTTGTTACTTTAACAAATTCAAGACGGTCCGTATTGCGAACATTCTATTTCATTGAAGTACCATGGTACCATTTTTACAACGGACGGAACCCTTATTTTGGTTCCGTTCGTCCGTGGCTGCATCGCGACAATTTTGATGAATGTTCGTCCTTTTCGGCCGTTTTGTTTTGACTCTTTGAAATTGATACTTCATTAAAACCTAGCCCATTCCTGTCTCCGGTGTTTTATGGATTTTAACTATTTCATCGGCAAGAGCGATGTTTTTGTTAAACCTTTTAAACTTAGAATTATTTTCTATTAAAACTTCTTGTGTGAGCTTTAGTTTTCTATTTCAAGATTAAGCTCTTGACATGATTTACAATCATCGTCATTTGCTTTTCCTTTTCAAGTCGTTTTGCTTTTCTTTTAACTCATATACCTCATTTTCCAAAACTCCTTTTAGTTTTTAGAAATTTATTTTAGTTATGATTTTTAGACTTAGCTCACACAATTGATTATATTGTTTTTGCAAGGTGTCATCATCTATAGAAGAATAAGAAGAGTCGGAAAGTACCTCATTTGACTCATGTGCCATTAGAGCGATCTCTTCTTTGCTTGATTCTTCATCGTCTTCACTATCACTCCAAGCACCACTTACAAAAGCTCGTTGAGTTTTGCTTTTAGGTGGCTTGGGACATTCTCCTATGAGATGACTTGTATCACCACATCTAAAACACTTTCTTTCACCTTTAATCTTCTTTTCATCCCGATCTTTTCGGAATGGCTTCTTTTCTTCTCGAGGTTGTCTTACAAACTTTCCTCTTCTTCTAAAGAACTTCTTGAAATCTCTAACGGCCATGGCATACTCCTCATCTTCACTATCGGAACAAGATTCACCATCATCGCTTGATTCCTCCTTTGCTTTAAGAGCAACGGATTTGATCTTCTCCTTTCTTCCTTTGATGATCTCCGAATCTTTCTCCATTACCATTTCGTGAACTTTGAGGTTGCCAATTAGCTCGTCTAGTGACATTATTGAAAGATCTTTTGATTCTTCAATAGCGGTCACTTTAGCTCTCCATTTGGGATGGAGTGCTCTAAGAAATTTCGACAAAGTTCTTACTACGAAAAGATTCATCAAGTGCTTTAAGTGATGTAATGATAGTGTTAAATGAGCAAATCCACAATCAATGGTTTCATCTTGAGGATAACAAATTGTTCATATTGTTGAACAAGAAGATCAATTTTGTTATCCTTGACTTGTGAATTACCTTGATGTGTAACAATTAAAGATTCCCAAATATCTTTGGCGGTTTCACACATAAAATTCTTTCATATTCTTTTCTAGGTAAAGCATTATAAAGCATCATTTTAGCTTCATTATTTTTAGCAACTAATTTCTTTTGTTCATCAACGGAAATATCCTTCGTTGTAGAACTAAAATCTCCTTTAACAATAATAAACCAAAGATCTATATCTTTTGATTTTACATATGTTTCAAAACGGTTTTTCCAATAGATAAATCCATTGGTTTCAAAGAGTGGTGGTCTTTGCATAGATTGCCCTTCTTTAAAGTTTTCAAAATCCATGGATCGTTTCAAGTTTATAAAATACAAGTTATTTTAGAAATTCTTGAGCAACGAGGCTCTGGTACCAATTGTAGAAAACTAGAAGGGGGTTGAATAGTTTACCGATTAAAACTTTGTTTTGAAACTTATTGAAAGATCAATTGATATTGATCTTAAGTATGTTAATGAAATATGCAAGCAATATGTAATAAGTAAATAAGGAAAGAAATGATCAAACCACAACAAGTTGTTTATAGTGGTTCGCCTACAAGGACTCTTTTTCCTTGCCCTACTCCACTCCCGAGTCTCACACTCGAGAGTTTAACTTCACTAGTCAACAAGCTCCTTTCACCGGCGGAGAAAACCTTTACACTTCGCTTACACTATTTCCGACACTAAGCTAGTTGTCGAGTTCTTTCCAAGGGTACAACTACTCCCTCACACAATGTATTTTGAGGACTAAAATACTAACCACTCACACTCACAAGATTATGATGGTTTGATACAACAATGAAGTATGGATCAACACTAGATCATACAACACTAAACAAACAAGACTTCCAACTTCTCGTTGAAGCTTGAATATGACTTGATCTTCTTTGCTACAAAAGAGATCACTAATATGATATGAAACTGAGTTAGAAAGGTTAGAGAGAAGATATGTATGAGAGTATGTTAGAAAGGGATGATAAACTACTTGGCTTGGCATTGCTATTTATAGCCAAATTGACAGAGCGTCCACGGACCGCGGACCCTTAAAAGGGTTCCGCCTGTACCAAAATGGTACCGCTTGATCGACAATCAAGATATCAAATCTTGCTTAAAGTCAACTCTATCAAGTAAGATTGTGCAAGATATGAAGAGTACAAATCTTCACAAGATATCTAATGGAATCTTCCAATGATCTCCATGATGTAATACATGATGTCAAATGTTGTATTACTATTAATAGAAATATGCAAATGCTTAAGTAGTGTTTGGTTTTAAGAACCTAACACATTCTACAAACTATTATCATACATAATGATTAGAGTCATATCAAGATGTTACTAATCATAAATGTAAATGCTTGAATGATGAATATATTGTTTGAGAAAGCTTGTTTTAATATCTAATAAACTTGACAAGCTTTAAGCTTTTATAAATTAAATTTACTTTTGTCGTTAACAAAACTTAGGCAAAGATCAAAAATATAAATAACGTTTAATGACGATATTTGTATTAACAGTTTCTATTGGCAATCTTGAAAAGTATTTCAAAAACCTCTTGCCTCTATGTGATAAAATGATTTCAAATATCCTACGCACATATTGAGGGGGAGAATTTACCAAAGAAAATCTAATGGCTTTTTCAATCGAAATTGTGATCAAGAATTTATTCTAAAGAACTCTTGCCTCCATGTGCTAAACAATATAAAAATCATATGCACATGTTGAGGGGGAGCATTTCTAAATGATCAAAACAATTAAGGTACAAAATACTTTGATCTCATATCACAAGTACCTTGATTGATTTTCCAAATGATTTTTCAATTGGTTTCGAGAAGGAAAGAATTATACCAAAAGACCGACCAATTTACTTTATGCATGGTGTTATAAGGATGGTTAGGTTAGGTATTCGTTCCTACGATCCAACCAGAGCCGGAGGGATCTACCCAGGGATAATCCACTAGATAGTGTAGAGTCCTTAGGTATGATGAAAAAAAGAAGAAAAATGAGAAATGGGAAGAGTGCGGACTGAGACAGAGCTAGTACTGGAATAAACCCAACAAGGTTCTAGTTATGAAGTCTCGGTAAGCATTGAAGGGGTTGAAGAATGAAAAGAAATGAATGTGAAAAAGGGTGAAAAGAAATAGCCCTAAAATAATTCAACCTTAGGGCGATGAACGGGTTCAATACATATGCTCTTGGTGGTTACTAAGGTAACACCGGTATTGAAGACAAGACGTCATGGACCCTGTGACGCACTGCACTAAACTTCCCAAGCTACTCAAGTTCCTCTTAAAAGGGCTTGTTTCATTCTCACGGGGAACCTACATAATCTATCGAATTTCTCTTAGAGATTGTTGATATTGAAGAAGGAGACCCTCTCCCTAGTCTCCGGCATAGGAACCAAATGTGCACGATTGAGTCTAGAGCCAATAGATCATCCACAATATCTCATTAGGACACAAAATTGATGAAGACTTGCTGTTTCACACAATGTGGAAAGTAAGAATATATTAAGAGTCCTACGCATTATCCTTGTGGTATTGCCAGAACATCCGAGTGATATGTTAAATATTCATGATGAAGATGGAAATCCGTCTAGAGCCAACATCAAACAAGCTCTTGGTGGGTGACATGTGAGATCTTTTCTAAAGATCAAGCTTGTGACAACTGGATAGAAACGATGGGGCGATTCATTCTTGAGTATACCTTGGTCCAGGAAATGGATTGACGGATACCTTTGAAAAACCGGTTGGTGTGCTCAAACTCTTTTCTCTAGCACTACGACTATGTATTATGTTTTGAAAATAAAAGGGTATTTATGATTGAAAATTGATTTCTTCTTCTAAACCTTCGTCGTATTAAAAAACTCTTTATCTTAAGCAATACACGATTGTTTTCAAATCATTTTCTATCAATCAGTAAATCTCAATTTGCTGGTTTACTCACTCCGTGTTGTCTTCTTTGAGACGTTCCGGTTTGAGAACAGCTAGAACAGCTGCGAAACCCCGTCAAGGAGATTTTTCGAATCATACCGATCACAGCAAGCTTGTACCGATCAACGGGAACCGTGGGCGTGTACTCAATTCAACGAAAGTGATCAAAGACACTTTCGTGTTTTATTTCTAATCGTTGTTTGCGGTACATTTGGACGGTTGCGGTGATCGAATTGAGGAGTCAATCCAAAGTCGCATGCTCATAGCATCCACACTTAATTGAAGAAATCATGACTTGTGCATATCTACATAACCTGGCTCTGATATTTTTATACTATGTTTCAACTACGCTGCTGCAAATATCATGAGCCAGTAAAGCTTCCGCTACTCTGATGAAAGATGTCATGATCCAAAAGTGTGAGCATGCCGGTCCAAAAGTCACAACATCACATGAAGGCAACACAACTATGGATGATCCAGAGAGATTTGTTGTGGCTGATGATCTCAAAAAAAGCTCAACGATCATCAAAGATGTGGATCAGTTAAAGACCTCCACTTAAAGTACAAAACTATGCTGACTTTGGAGAATCGCTACTAAAGCACAAAGATTGCGGAACTTGAAGAATTGAAGTCTACGAGCTCAGAACTAAAGACAAAGATAGAACGCTAGGATGCAAAATGTATTTCATGGGGTGACCGCCCTTAGGGGGAGATTGTTAGGAATTGGAAATTCCATGTTAAAGTGTCGGTCACCCCAATTATGGTCTAGCATATGTTAGCTCGTAGACTAGTAGTTATTTACGTTATTAAGTAGTTAATTAGTTAGTTTGTAGCGTAGTTTAGTTTAGTGTGTCTGATGGAGGAAGGACGGTCTTTACCCATCAGACACCGATCCACAGGCCGATAGGAGGTCGTGTTCTTTGTAACTATAAATACCCCTTCCATCCATGGAAAGGGTGGTGCTTTCTAATCTAACCTTTCATAATTTACAAAGCAAGTCTCAAGCAAGAAATACCCTCTCATTCTTTCTCTCTCTAAACATGGCAAACTTGTATTTCCATCATCCAAGACCACCCGAATCATCTAACAACATAATATTACGATCCTACAAGGGCACTAAGCTACCTCTGGCTGGTGTCAGGATGCAGACGAGGCTGTCATGGGTGTGGAACATGACATGTTGGTGAGGGCTACCACTACTGCTACTAGCTTAGATGCCGAGCAGGCCAGTGTTAACATAAATAAGACCCAACCCAAGGCAACATCTGATGTATTGAGTTCACATGAACTTAATGTAGGTGATGGTAACCATAACCAAATGGCTCATATGGGGGGCTCAGATGCTCAAACTAGGTTTGAGACTGAGTTTACACCCATTGATTCACCTCTCAGCGAATTTAACACATCCCGAAGTAATGAAGGTAGATCTGAAATAAATGAATTGATGGATACTCATGTACACAATGACAATTCCAGTGATCCACCTCTCAGGCTAGGTAACACAAGCCGAAGTGATGAGGATAGCATGAAACATATACAAGAATTGAAGGACACATGTACAAAATTGTCAAAGACTGTTCTTGGCCTCCAACAACTCACAACTTCACAAGGTGCAGAGATCAAGAATTTAAAGCTGAGGGTTAAATATTTGGAAGGTCTAAAGAGGTAAAGAACAACAAAATTCAGAAGGTTAAAGAAGGTAGGCACAACAAAGAGAGTTAGTTCCTCTGAGGATACAAGTTTGGGAAAGGATTCTCCCAAACAGGGGAGGAATGATAGCAAAGTCTCAGGGGATGATACAAATGTTGAAGGTGTTGGTGCAGAGAATATGGATGTTGATAGTGGAGATAATTTGGCTAATGACTTTGTGGTTGCTGATAAAGAAGGTAATGAGGTTGTGTTGGAAGAAGTAAAGAAAGAGCATGTAGTGGAATCTCAAGCAGAACAACTTGTACAAGCTTCAAAGAGAATGTTGGAGACAGTTAAAAGTTTGGATATGTTGCTCCTGCTAGTGATGATGAGAATATTGAAGAAATGGCTAAGGTGGATAGTGCTGCTGATGTAAATCTTTCTATTGCTAGTGAGCAAGTTCCTGCTGCTAGTACATAAGTTTTTACTACTGCATCAGAAGTTTCTACTGCTAAGGAGAAAACTGTTTCTACTACTGATCTTATGAAAGATGAAACAAGTATGGCTCAAGTCATGATTCAACTGAAAAAATCAAAACCATCATCACAACCATCATCTAAAACAACAAAGGCACCTGTCAAAGGTGTAATTTAAGGATAATTGATATCATAACACATGATATGATTGAGTATGGATTATGTATTTCTAGAGAGAGAAACAAGAGAGAAATGGGACGCTAGAGAGAGAAAGTGAAATGTGAAATGTTAGATTACAAAGAACATCCAACCCTCTCCCTTGGTGGGAGAGGGCTTATATAGTTACATAATACGCCCTCGAGCGGGCTGAGGATCAGGTATACAGCAAGTAAAGACCTGTCCTTCTTCCATAGTATTACTTAAGCTAATCTTATACTAATAAATAACGTTAAGCCTACGAGCTAACTTATCCTAGACTATAGTCGGGGTGACCGACTCTTCTATATATATTTTCTAAATCTTAACAATCTCCCCTTAAGGGAGGTCACCTCGTAAATTACAATTTGAATCCTAGCATTCTATCACGAGGTTAATGTTCGAGCTCGTAGACATTGATTTTTCAATATAAAAAACTTTACATCTTTAGTAGTGTTTCTTGAAATGAATGTTCCTTTGTGATCATGAGCTTTCTTTGAGATCATCAGCAACAGTAAATCTCCAACTCATCCATTGAAGTATTGCCATCATGTGTAGTTGTGACTTTTGGACTCACATGCTTACACCTTTCTAGATCATGATATTCTTTATCAGAGTTGCGGAAGCATTGTTTTATGTCGTTTAACAATCATGATTTATTTGATCGTGAGTATGTAGTGTGAGCATGTGGTTAGGAATTGACATCTCTTTGACCATCATCTACAATCGTCGAGGATTCCTGCAAATAGCAGTTAGCAATAAACACACGAAAGTGTCTTTGTTCACTTTCGTTGAATAGGGTTGTAAGAACCACGGTTCCCTGTTAATCAGTATAAATACTGCCTGTGATCAGGTAGAATTCTGAAGAATCTCCTTGACAGGGTTTTGCAGCTTGTACTAGCCGTTCTCAAACCGGAGCGTCTCAAAGTAGATAACACACAGTGAGTGAATCAACGAATTGAGATTCACTGATTGATGAGAAACTGATTTAAAAAACAATCGTGTATTGCTGAATAAAGAGTTTTTGCAATACGACGAAAGTTTTATGAGCAAAATCAAGTTTCAATCACAAATACTTTTGTTTGAAATCATTTATGCTCATCCGATGTGCTAGAAAACTATTGTTGAGCACATCGAAAGGTTTCCAAAAGAATACGTCAATTCCTCTACTGGAACAAGGCTGATTCAAATGTGAATCGCCCCATCGTTGTTTTCCAATTGTCACAAGTTTGATACATAAAGGATCTCACATGTAACCCACCAAGAGCTTGTTTGATGTTGGCTTTAGAAGGATTTTCATCTTCATTGTGAATACTTTACGTATCACTCGGATGTTCTGTCAATACCACAAGGATAATGCGGAGGACTCTTAATGTATATTTTCTTACTTTTCACAATGTATGAAAAAGTAAGCATATTGAAAGTGTGTCCTAATGAGATTTATAGATAATCTCTTGGCTCTAGACTCAAAAGTGAACTTTGGTTTCCTATGCGGAGACTAGGGAGAGGGTCTCCTGCTTCAATATCAACCATCTCTAAGAGAAAGTCGATAGGTTACGTCGGTTCCCCGTGAGAATGAAACAAGTCCTTTTAAGAGAACTTGAGTGGTTGGGAAGTTTAGTGTAGTGTGTCACTGGGTGCATGACGTCTTGTCTTCAATACCGACGTTACCTTGGTAACTACCAGTATCATATGTATTGAACCCGGTTTCTACCCTAAGGTTGAATTATTAGAGGGCTATTTCTTTTCACCCTTTTACTTTACATTTCTTTTTCATTCTTCAACCCCTTCAGCGCTTACCGAGACTTCATCACTAGAACCTTGTTGGGTTTTTTCCAGTCCTAGCTCCATCTCAGTCGGCACTCTTCCCTTATTCTCACTTTTCTCCTTTTTTCATCATACCTAAAGACTTCTACACTCTCTAGTGGATTGTCCCTTGGTAGATCCCCCCGGCTCTGGTGGGATCGTGGGACAATTTCCTAACATTATCATCCTTATAACTTTGGTAAATTAAATACAAGGTCGGTCTTTGATGTACTTCCACAATCACAATCGCCATCGGAAACCATTTGAAAATTAATTGAGGTACTTATGATAAAATATTAATGCCTTTGTACCTCAATAGTTTTGAATATTATAAAATGCTCCCCTCAATATGTGCATCGATATACGAAATTTTTTAGCACATATGTGAGAGCAGCCTGCACTTTGAGTTGTGAAAGATCATATTTTATCAGATTTCATATTTATATCACATTCTCTCCCCCCGATCAAAAAATTTCAAATCCTTTGAGATTTTGGATCCCAAGTGATTTAAATATGTAAAAAAATTTTGAAAGAAAATGTGGTGTGATTCAATATATTCTGATAAGGAACATTACTTTGCTCCCCCTCAATTTGAGAGGGAGGTTACTAATCACAATTAGGGGTGTCATTCGGGTTGACCCGACCCGAACCCGACCTGAGTCAATTCGGGTCGGGTCAATCGGGTTCAAAAATATATTCGGGTCAATCGGGTCAACCCGAATTGACCCGCTTTCTAAACAAGGTCGGGTTCGGGTATATTTTTTTAGCCTTGACCCGACCCGAACCCGAATAACCCGGCTAAATAACACATTTACAATGTAAAATACTGGGGTTGACCCCGAACCTGAATTGACCCGACCCGAGTTGACCCGAACCCGACCGGGTCAACCCGAATAACACCCCTAATCACAATCATAACACTACTATCCAATGCAAAGTTTTTATATACACTATTACAACAACCACACCACAAGAGTTCTATTTATTACATAGATTATATTATCATTTGGTTCTCTAGAGTAGTCTGTAATCACCATCACGAACTCTTCCACCTACAAAACTTTCCAAGCTGCTGAAGATTCTCCTTGTCTTGAGCCTCTTTCGAATAGCAAATAAGAACGCTTCGTTCATTTCCACATCTTTGTCTGTCCAAAAACTAGTACTCCTCCCTGGTTTCATTCTGATCTTATACTCTTTCACCCTGTAATCCAAAGCTTCTTCAATCTGTTGTAGAGTATCATCGTTGAACTTGTGTATTTCACTAAACCTCATGATCATCCTAACCCCGTACTCGTCACTAAATATAACAGCTCTTGGAGAATCGATAACTGAGTAGTCATGTTTGAACTCGAACCCTGTAGCTTCCCAACAAGGCTTCGTAAGGTTGATCTGAGTCTGATAGCTCTCGATTCCAAGTTGAAAGTCTCCTACCCGCTGCCTGATAACTAAGCCTTTGATCCATAGGTTGATAGCAGCAGAGAGTGTCTTCTTATCACATAGAGGTAGATGATTTAGATGACCTTGGAGATTCAACAAATAAAGATCTTCAAAGTCATTAGGGTACAAGTTCTTGAATTCATTTTCCTCTATGACATGTTCTTTAAGATCTGCTTTGCAGAGGACAATCTTCTTCAGGTAATCATACCCATACATTGGGAAGATCTCTATACTGAGAACACTTAAGATACGCATGTGCGTACGTGCAGCCCTACGACTCACTTCAGCACCGTTTCTGTCAATGTAGAATCATTGTTTGTGAAACCACCAATAAGAGATCCCATATGAGGCATCAACGTCATACTCGTACTCTTTTTCTGCCCAAAACTAATCAGGAACCATGTGCTCTAAGCCAGCATCAGGGTAGTGTGCAACTTTCATCTTGGTGATTGACAATGCAGGTCTGTTATCATTGTTGCTGAAGCGCAGATATACAAGATCCTTGTTGAAGAAGAACTCAGATTGTATTGTGACTTAACCCGGTGGGCCTCCTAGTGGGAGAGGCTTGCTGATGTTGTATTTGAGTATGTCATCGTCTACGTGATCAGTCAGAATTTTATAGCATTCTTCCATTTGGTATTGCAGGTGAATCATGTCCGGATGGAAAGCCTTGACAATTTCATACGCAGGACCCTCTAGATCTTTCAGTGTAAGAGTTGTGATCCCTTGCTACTTGCAGTACCATTTGATGAAGCTTCCCATGTCACCGATTACATCAAGAAGTGAGTTCTCTAGTGGAGTTACATGGTTAGCAGCAATGGCACTTGTCCAGTTGTGTACAAGAGTATGCAAATCTGATGCAGGGATGGACCAGGTTGGTTCTGGAGTGGCAGGTCTTTCTTCCTTCCACTAATCTTGAGTCATTTCTTTAGTAGGAGCAAACCAGGTTGATCCAGAAGTTTCTACTCTGTCTTCTCCTACAAATGTTTTCCACCAGTCTCTGTTCAAATTCACCTTTGGAATATGTTTGTTCGTGATATGTTCTTCATCTAAATCTGATTCATGGTTGAGTGTGGACTCTTCATTCATTACAAAATCTTCAGGAATGGGAGAGACTGAAGGTTTTTATCTGGTGTCGAACGTTGTCCAAGCTGTGTGTTCTATAGACGTGGCAGTCTTTGAGGAGCTTGGGCTAGCGTAAGATCCTGGTTGACCAAATGATGGTGGAGGAGGAGGTGGCGGATTTGCCTTGCGAGGTTCTATAGCGCCTGAAGATCCTGCGGCTCCAGACGATCCTGCAGCTCTGGGTGGTAGGGGAGGAGGTGGCTGTGGAGGAGACCCATGTGGTATCTTTGGGGAATCTTGTCTCCTCTTTTTCTTACGTTTGTTTTCAGCCACATTCTCCACAAACTGAACGTAGTTGTCACAATCAATAGACCTCTGAAGAGCGTCATACAGCTGCTTGTGATCATCATGCTCTTTGTACTCTTCTGTCTCACACATTTGTTGCATAAGAATCTCCTTCATGTCAGAGGTAGGGAGATCTATGAAACGTGCATGCAGAGGTGCTTTCATTTCCCAGTCAACTGCCTCTTTAACTTGTTTTTCTATTGCATTCTTCACCTGATAATCAAAATTGAGATTCTCTAACTTGGACAGACGTGAGCCGTGATGTTTAACTACGTTTGACAGATTATTTGTTCCAGAGCGGTAATACGTTTTAGATCATCTGCTAATCGCAACTCTACACCTGTGCTTGTAGGTGGTGGTGGTGGGAGTGCAGTTGTAATGATGGTTGGAGCTGTAGTAGCCGTTGATGTTGATGGTGATATTGTTGGTGTAGGGATAACCATTGCCGGAACAGTAGATCTGTCTTGTTGAATTGTGACCGAAACCATAGTGACAACCTCTTTCTCATCACTTGTCTTTTCAGCTTCAGCATCAACAAGTTTGTCTTCAATGAATTAGTCTCCAAAGGTGAGATCATGTTCGAGGTTCTGAAAAGAGGACAGGGTTCTTGTAGAGCTGTTGGGTTCCTCTAGGCGTGTTTGGCTGTCAGTTCTGTGTTTGAGATTTTCCTGAACCCTTGGGTAAGCATTTAACATGAAATCATCTGCAGCAAAACCACTATCTTGTGAAATAATCTCCTTTTCTATATTCCCTAAATCAGACCCTTCACTTGTACCAACTTCAACTTGAGTCTCGGTTTGGACTTCCAGCTCATTCACATCTACATTTCCACCCTCGGTATCCTGAATCTCTGAATCGGTGTCACTAGACTCGACATTGAATTCAATACTCAAAGATTGTTTCACTTCAGCTTCAATCGATTCCGTTGCTTATGATGATTCGGTGGTTCGCTTCTGAAGAATGTATTTGGTTGTGGTCTTACGAGCTGGTGAGGAAATGTTTAACAATTTCTAAGCAACATGTTCAACCTCTTCAATACCCTTCCCATTGCCTTCAACTGCTGGAAAAGGTTGAAGTTTCCCAGATTCTGGTTCTTGTATCGTCACACTCTTCCTAGAATGTCTTGCAGACTCCTCGAGATCCTTTAAGCTCGCTTTCATGCCCTTTTGAAGGTTAATATCACCTTGATCTTGTAGGGTAGGCTCGGTTCTTGGTTTCTTAGATCCTCTTCCCTTTTCCTTGTCTCCTTTTCTCGTTCTCTTACGTTGAGCAGGAGAATCATCAACAGTAGGCTTGTCCAGGTGTTTTTTGGGTTTTGGTTTTGATTTTCAGGTTGACTTTGTTGGGGTAGGAGTAGGGGATTCACTAGTGAGAGACTTAGCCACCTTGTTCAAATATTCTTGATAATACGTTACATTGACTATATCATCCGTGAGGAGAGCATCAGGTATCGCCTTTCCAAAGATTTCATGTTTTGTGCCTTTAGCCGCAAACTTGAGGTTCCTGGGAACATGCTCCTCTATAGTCAAGTGAAGTGTAGATCCCATTCTTGGGTGGAACTGGTGCTTGGCTTGAAGATGTTTGATGATCAACTTAGAGAATCGGATTCTTGGAATCACATGTGCATGTACTCTCTTCTTTACCTTGATGTTTTGCGCCTTCTTTTCTTTATCATTAATAAAGGAATGAGTAGACTGCGTGAATTCCTCCCAAATACTCTCTACATAATCAATGTTGGCTTGATTGAAAATTCCCCAAAGAATTTGCATCACTGGAGCTCTTGGTCTCTCATACACATAAGTCTTTCCCGTGAGGCACAAGTTGATGATAGTGACAATAGCCCTCCACACCTGGTGTAACTCGTTTGTGATTATGGTAGATAATGTTTTAACCTCAAGTAGATACCCCAGTTCATTGACGAGGTTGATCAACTCGTCTGTTATCGATGGTGGAATGAATTGGTTGTTTTCGTCAACAGGTGTCATCTGCATAGCGTCTCCGATGGTGTCCTTTGATAGTTCATACAAATTGTCATCAAGTTGACATTTATAGACCGCTGTGATCTTATCCCACTTTACTGTGTCCCAAAACTGTTGTATGTAGATAGATGGAATGATGGAGCAGGCAGTAAATGCACTGAAGAAATTAGTATGCTTCAGTATATCCACAACTATCTTGTAGATAGGATTGGGTTGTGATTTGTCCATATCCACATAGCAGTTACTCTTCCCAATTAGAACCCAATCGGCATATGGTAAAATCTCGTCATCTGGGCGAGTAGGTGGTGGGACAACAGATGCTTGGTCAACTGGTGCATTAATTTCTGCCATTATATATGTACAAACACATCCAAAAACAAAGGTACATACAGAATGGTTACGTTAGATGTGAGTTACAACTTGACGTTTAGGTCATGCACGAGCAAAAACCAAGACAGGGGGATACATAAGACAAATAATAGAGATAGTCAGCATGGGTGGACAACTCTCGAGTCAATGGAAGTCAACTCTTATGAGACAGGACACAATCCCGTGATTAAGTCACTTTAATCAATTTTTTCAATTAGACAAAACTCAGTTTTGTCAAATCGCAATGATCAAATCTCAAGTGGCAAATAGCAAGAGGACAAAACACAACTCGACAAACCTCAAAGGTCAAAACGCAGCATATATCAAACCGCAGATATGATCAAATCGCAATCAGTCAAACAACAATCATCAAACCACAATATGTCAAAACGCAAAACATGTCACAACGCAAAACCCAAATTGCAAGTATAAAAAAGCAACAATTTTTTAAATTTTGCTAGAGTGGGTCCTACGTTTTATAATAAAATAATCTTCAAACCTCAAATCACAAGTATTGCGATTTGACTCAACTCACAACTTAGTTTGGCCAGTCAAATCGCAACAATTGATCAAAACTCAACCAAAATCTTTCTGACAAAACGAAACTAAGAATTATAACTACCAAATTGCAACTAAGAGCATTTTGACAAAACGCAATTAAGAAAATTTTATCAAACCGCAACTAAGAAACACTAACCAAATCTCAACCAAGAACATTTTATCAAACCACAATCAATAACACATACTCAAAATGCAATCAAGAAACATCAAAACCGCAACTAAGAACATTAATGCCAAATCGCAACCAAGAAACTTATTCAAAACTCTAATTGCGAACCATAATACACATCAGTCCAATCTTTAGTTGGGCAATTAGAGGTAATCGCAACACTAACAAACGACTCCTAATAACACCTACCACTAACGCAATAACACTTAGTTCTTAAACACGCAACAACTTCAATAAGTTTTGACTGAATCAAATGGAGCAGATTTAAGTGGAAGGGGAAAGACAAATTGATCATTAGAACAAGCATAACATCACTCACATAATCTAAACCAAGTAACTACAAACACAGAGGATAACAAACCTAGATTTTGGATGGTGAATCGACTTGGGGTCCTAGGTAGAAATCAGCGATTATGGCCAAACTGATTAAATCACAGCTAAGAGTAGTAGTGAGAATAATTTTTTGGTCAAATCGCAGATTGTGTGTGTAGTTTGACTTGGTCAAAACGCATAAGTATTTATACCCTCAACTTACAATTAATGTCAATGATGGTCCATTTCTTTCCTTATTCCTTATAAGTTTCACACTTTGGCAAGTATGGTCCATCTCAAGTCCTAATCTATATAGGTTTCATGTATTGACAAGATTGGTCCCTATCTTATCATATATACAGAATCAACTAGCAATTAAGGCACGAAAGGTACACAACACTTGAAAGCCAAGCCAAAGAGACATTTAGCACCAAGCAAATAGGACAAAATATAGGTACACAGCACATGAAAGCCAAGTCAAAAAGACATTTAGCACCAAGAAGATAGGAAAAAACATAGGCACAAAGAATACACAAATGGTCCAAAGGGAATACACACAAGATAAAACATTTTCTCAAAAGTATTGGATAAGATAAATGAGATAACGTTGCTTGTAATTGACATAAATTTTGAAAACTACTCTCCCCCTCAATTAATGACCCGATTTCAAATAAGACAACTACAGTCATTGATTGAGTATAAAAATTTATGCACACTTGAGTCCAATTGATTTAACGACACCCTTTAACAACCATGTGAAAAACAAATACTTTTCTGAAGAATCATTGATAAGGATTTAAAACGTACGCTTTTAAGGGGTCATTTAAGCTCTAAATCGACACATTTTATATCCGTTACAGCTTAAAATCGTTCCTTTTCACTTTTTAGGTCTTTTGAAAGCAAAATGCTGGAATGAAGCATATTTGGATGAAAAGGAGCAAAAACATGAAGAAAATGACAAAGTCATTATCGAAGACAATTCAAGACTGTTCAGCACACCTGACGGTGTCCCATCCAAAGGGCGATGTCGTCCCTCTATGAAGACTTGATCAAAAAGTGCACGCGACGGCTCATCAGAATTTCAGGTCCTAAAGACTGACGGCGTCGCGCCTAGTTTTTGGAAGGCGTCACTCACATTTTTCACACCAGACGCCCAAGATCCAAGATTCAGACGACGTCCTGCATGAAGACTAACGGCGTCACACTTCTTAAGTGACGCTGTCCCATCGATGACTTGGCCCAGATGGAACCCTAATGACGGCAACCTGACGGCGTCTCTAGCAAAAGGCGAAGCCGTCGCGATTGTAAATCTATATATAGAATTTGATTTCTCTATATTTTAGGAGGTAGAATTTTGGAGAGCAAACCTTAACTCAGTTGTAGTCCGACTTGGACAGTATTCTAGGGTCCCATACCATATTTTACACATCAAGATAAGTTTGTTTATCCAATTTATCATTATGTCTACCCTATGTTCAATTGATTGTGTGTATGCTTGCTTGTTTAACATGTCTAGCTAAATTACTTGTGTGTTTGCTTAGATCTATGAAACCTAGTTATTGATTGTTGTTAGGTTGTCTCTTGTCTTAATTGATAAAAGCCATAGGGGTGCAACTAGGCTATCGTTGTGTTTATTGCGTGAGTGTACTTTATGACGATAGGGTGTTCGGAGAAAATAGTGTGACACTTGCCGATCCCGTGTATTCTATTGGAGAGATACATTCATAGAACTAGGGAATACGCACCCCTACGACTAATAAGAATACAACGCGTTAAGATAAAGGAAGTGACAATTCAACAGACCAATAAAAGATAACTAGGGAGTAATAGTATCTAAGTGAACACATCTTTAATCATCATACGAGCACACCTCAATTAGCATAGACTATCCGTAGTAATGAGATAATTAGATAATTAGTAGAAGTAGAGAAATCAGTAGAAGTACCACCAATCATATACCCCGAGATATTTACCTTTGCTTTCTAAAAAACATAAAAAGAATAAAAAGAATCATCCTCAACCCCACATTCTCATCATAAATCTCTTTCTAGCATTCCTATTCTCCTAGAGAACGATATCAATCCACGAGGCTTACCCCTACACTACAACGATTAGGTTCACTGCCTAAAGGGTTGAAAAACTTGCTTGTAGAAAAGGAGGTTTTCTCGACCTCGAACGCTACAAGCGCATCAAGTTTTTGGCGCCGTTGCTGGGGAATAGAATATCTAGTTAGATTTCTATCTCGTTTAGGTTCCCTCGCTTGATTTCTATCAAGTGAGATTATTTCTATTTGTCATTAGCTTCCTTGTAGTCTATCCCCCTTCTTTGTGTTTTTGTTCGGAACCTTGTCACTTATCACCATGGGTGACAATCCACCACCAAACAACGATCGACCACCACATCAACCACTTCCACTCAACCCACCACCACTTGAACCGCCAAGAGGCCGTACTCTTGGTGAATACTCTAGACCGGGCCATCAAGGTTATAGGAACACCATTGAGCTCCCCATTCAAGCTCAAACTGCGGCCCTGCGATCCGAAAGCATCCGGTTGGTGCAAAATGGATGTGCATTCCATGGACTTCGTTCCGAAGATCCTAATCAGCATCTCAAGGATTTCTTTAAAATTGTTGACTCTATCGACCTTGATGCTACCACACGGGAGACCACGCGCTTGCGTCTCTTCCAATTCTCTCTACGGGACCAAGCTAGTAATTGGCTTGAGCGACTTCCCACCGGATCCATCTCAAGTTGGGATGACCTCACCACTCGTTTCCTCGCCCAATTTTTCCCACCGGGGAGAACTACCAAGCTAAGGAATGACATCTTGATGTTCCCACAATGTCAAGGTGAAACTCTCTACGAGGCGTGGACTCGATTCAAGGAATTACTCCATAAAGTCCCTCATTACGGCATTGATATTTGGCTTCAAGTCCAAATCTTTTACGATCATGTCAATCCCCCAACTAGGTAAACCATCGACCAAGCGGTCGGTGGCAAGCTTATTGAACTTACCGCGAAAGAGTCGTGGGGTACAATAGAGGACCTTGCCCTCTATGACAAGGAATGTTGGAATGACCCCCATGAGTTGCCCAAAACCGTTAAGGCAATCTCCTTGCCTCCCATTGACTCACAACCTTCCAATTGTAGGATGCTCGAACTTGAAGATCAAATCAAATTCCTAATGAGCTCCTACGAAACTCATAAGCCTTCACACCAAGTGAACAAGGTCTCTTCCTTGTGTGAGTTATGTAGTGGTCCCCATGACACTCGTAATTGCACGAGACTCCCCAAACAAGCTTCCGTGGACTACGCATGCTCGCATACCAATGGAATGGGAGGAAGATTCCCCACAACACCCAGACCTAGGACTTTCAACGAAGCCCGAGAAGCATGGAGGGGCAAACCCGACTATAATTATGGTCAAACCAAAGAATTCACCTCTAATGACTCCGCATGGCCCCAAAAACACAATCAAAGCTCTTATGCCTCAAGTAAACACAACCTAGAAGGGATTATGCAACACCTAGTTACATCCCAAGAAGCCCAAATAGCCAAGCTTTCGGACCGCTTTAACCAACAACAAGTCGAGATGGATAGGAAGATAGATAACCTCTTGAAAGCCATAACCAATCATGATAGGACGACCACCGAAAAGGTAAATGCCATCTCGACTTATTCTCCTGAAAAAGCTTCCGTTGTTAAGATTAAGGACTCAAGCAAGTACTTCGCTCATTCACAATTAGGCAATGAAACTAGGGACCCGTCTTCATCAAAGCACATTCACTTCGTCAATGACATCACCTTAGTGAGACCAAATAGGAATAGTGATGAAGCAAACCATGAGACGGTACTTGAGGTTAGTGAGACTCCTAAGGATGAATCAACCAATGAAGTGGACGAAGTAGGTGATGAACAGTTCAACAAGTTTCCTACGGATGAGGAACTTTCATACCACCCACACCTAGTGCGCGACCTTCGTCCCTTTTATACTAGGAGATGCCCACGAATCACCTTTGGAAATCATGGAAATCTCAACATACCATGTTGTATAGGACATCTTTTCGTGGCAAAGGCCTACTTTGATCGCAAGTCCCCAACAAATATCATGACTAGCACGTACTATAATTGGGTGATGAAAAAACCTATCCCAAATAGGCAAGACCCCAATGATCCTAGAGTTAGATGTAATTTCCTTGGTAGAGTTAAGGGATTGCCCATCTATGTAGGTAGCTTCATGTACCTTATGGATTTTGTGATTGTGGAGGATATTAGTATGGCTATAGATCCTAGCTTGTACCATGTAGTTCTAGGAAAGGCATTCGTGGATAGCACCGGGATGACTTATGATCCATCGTTATGGATAGTAGATTCAAGGATGAGACCGATGATGTTGCCTACCAAATGCCATTTAAGATTGAGAAATTCTCATCACTATCCAATGATGAAAAGGAACTTAAGTTATCGGTCTACTATAGGAATGAGGAGGATAAGAAGAGAGGAGTAGACTATGTGATGAGTAAAATATTTGGGTTCTATAAAGAATGTGTGAAACTAGGACCGGAATATAGAACCAATTGGGGGCAAGATGACTTCTTAGAAAGATGCACAATAGGGCATAACTATGCCATGGAAAACCCCAATAGAAACCGTCATGAGGAAGAAGATGACGGTAAGGAAGTCACGTAGGGGCACGATTTCGAGTCTAGCTACAAGACTCATAAATCAACAAAAGCGCTTCGTGGGAGGCAACCCATGCTTAATTGTTTGCTTGTTTTGTTTTTCGATTTGTGTGTTCATATATCTTTTTCATTGTTGTTTATTCTCATGTTAGACTTTGTGAAAATGCTTTATATTTTTTTAACCTCGTCTTAATTACATATAAAGGTATTTTACAAAAAGATAAGTGTAGGGAAGATCATATATGTTTTTAAAGAACATGAACATGAGAATTAAAATAATTGAAATTGATATATGTGTGTGTTTGTTAGAGTCAAATGCTTGTATCGAGTCATAATGGATGTTTTGCAGGAATTTTTCCAGGTTTTAATGATGTAATTTTTCCAGAAAATCGCAGCAGACCACTTTTTTTTAGGACAACCTAACGACGTCAAGATTAAAGCCTGACGACGTCAAGCTATGTAGAAACAAAATGTTCAGTTTTGTTTTCTGTATAACTTGTAAATTTTTGGAAATTCTCAGGTCTTAATTTTTCAGAAAAACTGCAAACATCCATTCCACAAGCATTATATCTTACTTGCTTTCTAGTGTAGTTGTGTGTCATATATAGTTTTACCATCGATTTTACGTGAAGGTTTCGTTTGTTTTCTTATAAGTGTGCAGGTTATATTGGACAAGAAGAAGAAACACATATTGGATGAAGCTTATTACTTATGCATTGTGGAAGAGAATTTAACCGCAACTTCACACATATCCTATCAAGCTAATCAAGGGATTACTAGATTCTTTTCCTTACTTACGTTCCTTTATCATAACTTTGATACTTTCGGGGAACATTGAGGACAATGTTCAGTTCAAGTGTAAGGAGGGAGAATAAAACAGGAACTTAGAAACTATTCACCCACTTGATTATTTGTCTTGTCCTTAGTAATTTGTGTAATAAACCATAAGAAATATTTGTTATGGCAATTTTAGCACCAAATTTAAAATTTTTTACGACATTTACGAGCTAAACTTTAGTCTTAATAAAGCGTCTTATGGATAAGAATTATATAACTAGCACAAAAACCGTTTACCACTCAAATTCCACCCCCAAAAATGTGAGGTTCAGCCATAGATCATTAGGAATAAAAACATTCACCTTTAATGCATAGAGAGTGTACCGGTAGTATAATAGATTCTAGAACTTGTTTTGTGATGCTTTCCGAGATCGCTAGTGAGACTACACTTGTGTAGTTAGGAGTAACTAAATGATAAGAGACATTAGGATAACCCTTGTTTGAAACCTGTATTATAATTACATCTTCCACATCGGTTGAATAATTACCCCACACCCTTGTGATGTACTCATCTTTAGTACACAATACCCCTAGTTAACCCCTTAGAGCCTATCTTTTTTCGCGGTTCTCGTGATGTTTCAGTTTTCCAGAATATCAATGAAGAGCATTGTTTACAATCCACCCCCAAATGTACACCCAAATCGCCTTAGCCTACCTTGTATGCACTCATCTTTAGTGCATTATTGTTATCACTATTAAACCCTTAGTTCAATTATCTAGTTACTTGCATGGTTGCTAAGTCGATTCATATCTTTTGTACATGGTTTTGGGACGATTGGGACTTAGGGGTAAAAGTAATATTTTATGGAGTAACGAGAAAGAACGATAAATTCAAATTCCCTTTGTCTACGTAATTAAATACTCCAAGTTTTTGATCTTTCTAAATCGGGTCAATTAGTTTAGTTAAATAAAAACTCAAGTGTAGGGATGCTCCTATAAATCCATTATATTTTGATGTTATCGTAGAGGATGGTAGAGTAAAAAGGTATGAAAAAAATCAAAAAAAAAGAAAAGAAAAAAAGAGTGTTAAAAAAAATGATGAGAAAAACATACAGGCTACCATCCTACATCTATCTTTATGTTTATGTCTTTAAGTTTATGTTTTTTTGTTTCAAGTCATCTAGTATTAGTGAGTCGAGTCTTGGCTTAGCAACGCCGCGCTTTACATGCTTGTAATATAAGATTTTTTATTTGCCACCACTAAATATCATTTATCCAACAAAACCCTTTACTTCCCTACCCTAAGCCTAACGTTACAACCCTTGTAAAGACCTCTTAGATAGTTATTCCTAGGTGCTTACGCCAAAGCGGTGGAGGTTTGATCTATTCTCAAGCTTATGGTAATCTATGTACTATGCCAGGTAACGAGTGTTTATCTTTCATTTCCATTCATATTAAATTTCATATAAACCCGAGAGATGAGAGAATCCAAACACCACTTGTGAGGTGCTAGTGTATAATTTGCGTGCTTGTTATAACTATTGTGGCACTTTTATTTGTTGTAGACTATCTTAAACCAATGTTTCATGCCCCCTAACTTATAAATTGATTGGCTAAAAGCATATTTTCTTGAGGACAAGCAAATACCAAGTGTAGGGATATTTGATAAGGATTTAAAACGTACGCTTTTAAGGGGTCATTTAAGCTCTAAATCGACACATTTTATATCTGTTACTGCTTAAAATCGTTCCTTTTCACTTTTTAGGTCTTTTGGAAGCAAAATGCTGGAATGAAGCATATTTGGACAAAAAGGAGCAAAAACATGAAGAAAATGGCAAAGTCATTATCGAAGACAATTCAAGACTGTTCAGCACACTTGACGGCGTCCCATCCAAAGGGCGACTCCGTCCCTCTATGAAGACTTGATCAAAGAGTGCACGCGACGGCTTAGCGGAATTTAGGGGAGGATTGTTGGGTTTTGAGAATCAATTGCTCAGGTAATTTCATTGAAGAATGCTCTAAGTCATTACTGTTGCCAGTATTTTACGAACTACTACTAGTTCATTTGAACTACTGCTCGTGTTCCTGAAGATGATAAAGAAAATACACTAAGTGCTTAGTTTTGTTTCTACTACTTATGTGATAATGACGTACAGTCGGTGATACGCTTACACAGCGCGTTCGGGGTCAAACGAACTTCCTTTTCGTCGAGCAAGTTTTTCAACACCCTAGGCAGTGAACCTAATCAGTTTAGTGTAGTATTAGGGTAAGCCACGAGTATTGATGTCGTTCTCTAGGGGAATAGGAATGCTAGTGAGAAGTTACTACGCTAAGGTTGGGGTTGAGGAAGATTATTTTTTTATCTTTTTATGTCTTTTAGGAAATGAAAAGGTACGAATTTCGGGGTTTGGATTCGAGGGTTGGTATTTCTACCGATTACTTCTACTTATCTAATTATATAAGCTAAGGTGTATGTAGTCTATGTCTATTGTTGTGTGCTCGTATGATAGTTAAAAATGTATTTGCTTAGGCTTTATTACTCCCTAGTTATCTCCTATTGATGGTTGAATTGTCACGTCCTTATTCTTAATCGCGTTGTGTTTCTAAGGTCGTAGGGTATGCGTTTATCCCTAACTATTTGAAGCTGCCAAAGGTTAATGACTACAAAATCTCTAGGATTTATAAACTTTAACTCTAAGGTATTCTTTGGATGTATAGCCTATAATTACTCTAGGTGATTATAAACTAAGGTTCAACAAAAATTTAATCAAGCATTATTAGCACAACGAATGACCTATCGCAATACTAGGTCAATCACAATTAAGATAAGAGACAACCAATCAATATTCAATAACTTAGTTTCATATTACCTAAGCAAACACAAAAGTAAAGTAGCCGGACATGGGGAACATGCAAGCATACACACAATCAATGGAAGACATAATTGAATTAATGAAGCAAAACACTTATCTTGATGTAAGATAGGTATGGAACCCTAAAATCTTGTATAAGACGACCTTGGTTCGGTTTAGGTTTTACTCCAAAAGACTACACACCAAAACCGAAAGATTCGGATTCTATATATAAGATTACAAATGCGACGTCACCCTTTAATTTGTGACGCCGTCGGGTCGCCGTTATTAGGGTTTCGTCTTGGCCACGTTAGTATTGCGACGGCGTCACCTTATGCTTGTGACGCCGTCCTCTTCAGTCTCTGACGTCGTCTGGATCAAATCTAGGCCATCTGAGTTGTGACGCCCTACTCTTTTAAAATCTGAAGCCGTCACTTGTAAATGAGCAATTTGGCTACTGATTCGTCACAAAACTTGTCCGACGGCGTCTCTAGTAGAACCTGACGCCGTCACTTGTAGAACCTGACGCCGTCACTTGTAGAACCTGACGCCGTCCCCTTTAGTTCCAGCAGCCTGAGTGTCTCGATTCTTGACTTTGGCCATTTTCTTCGTATATTCGCGCTTTTTGTCCGAATAGGTGTCATTCCAAAGAATTTGCCTTCAAGATACCTAAAAGTGCAAAGGAACGATATTAAGTAATAACGGATATGTAGTGATCAAATAAGGGCTTAAACGACCCTCAAAAAGGTACATTTTAAAACCTTATCAAATATCCCTACACTTGGTATTTGTTTGTCCTCAAGCAAATGTGCTTTTAGCCAATTAATTTATAAGTTAGGGGTCATGAAGCATTAGTTTAGAACGATCCACAACACATATAAGCCCCTCAAAAGTCATAACGGGCACGGAAATTACATACTAGTACCTCACATGGGGTGTTTAGATACTCACATCTCTCGGGTGTATATGAAATATAACAAGTTGGAAATGGAAGATAAACACTCATTAACCGGTCCTAGTACATAGGTTACCATAGGCTTGAGACTAGATCAAACCTCCATCGCTTTGGCGTAAGCACCTAGGAAAGACTATCCAATAGGTCTTTTAAAGGGTTGTAATGTTAGGCTTACTGTAGGGAAACAAAGGGTTTGGTGGGATAGGCGATTTAGTGGTGGCAAGTCAAAAATCTTTATGTTACAAGCATGCGAAGAATGGCGTTGCTAAGCCAAGACTCGACACTCTAAACTCTAGATAACTGAAACAAACAAACATAAATTTAAAGATGGATGTAGGATGTTAGCCCGTATGTTTTTTTTTCAACACTCTATTTTTTTCTTTTTCTCTTTTTTTTCTATTTTTTTTTTATTTTTTTTTCAATACACTTTTACTCTACCATCCTCTATGATAACATCAAAATGATGGGGATTTATAGGCACGTCCCTACACTTGAGTTTTTATTACTCTAACACTAATTTGACCCGAATTGAAAAGATCAAAACACTTGGAGTACATTATTATTCAAATAAAGGGAATTTGGATTTAACGTTCCATTCCCGTCATCTCATAAAATTTAACTTTTCCCATAAGTCCTAATCGTCCCAAAACTGTGTACAAAAGATATGACTCGACTTAGCAACTTATGCAAGCAACTAGATAATTGAACTACGGGTTTAGTGTGATAACAATAATGCACTAAAAGTGAGTGCATACAAGGTAGGCTAAGGCGATTTGGGTGTACATTTGGGGGTGGATTGTAGACAATGCTCTTCATTGATATTCCGGAAAACCGAAACATCATGAGAACCGCGAAAAGGATAGGCTCTGAGGGGTTAACTAGGGGTATCGTGTACTAAAAATGAGTACAACGCAAGGGTGTGGGGGAATTACTCAACCGATGTGGAAGAAGTGATTATATTACGGGTATCAAACAAGGGTTATCCTAATGCCTCTTATCATTTAGTTATTCCTAACTACACAAGTGTAGTCTTACTAGCGATCTCGGGATGCATCACAAAACAAGTTCTAGAATCTATTATACTACCGGTTCAAACTCTAACCATTAAAGATGAATGCTTTAATTTCTACAAATCTAAAGGCGATCCTCACATTTTGGGTGGAATTTAAGTGGTAAAGGGTTTTTGTCCTAGTCATATAATTTCTTATGCATGAGATGCTTTATTAAGACTAATGGCCCACTCCTATATGTCATGCAAATTTTTAAATTTGGTGCCAAAATTACCCTAACCGATATTTCTCATGGTTTATTACACAAATGAAATTGGACAAAGCAAATATTCAAGGATAAACATACTTTCAAAGTTCCTGTTTTATTTTTCCTCCCTACACTTAAACTGAACATTGTCCTCAATGTTCCCCGAAAGTATCAAAGTTATGATAATGGGAGGTAATTAAAAACAAAAGAAACTAGTACTCCCCTGATTAGCTCGGTAGGATCCGTGTGTGAAGTAGTGGTTAAATCTTTCTTCAAGAAGAATGTATGTGTGAAAAGCTCCTTCCAATCTTTTGTATTTTCTTCTTGATAAATAAAACCTGCACACTTTAAGAAAACAAACAACCCAAAGCATCAAACCGAACAAAGAAAAATCACAACAAGATGTAATTCCAGACTTAAATAAGATATAATGCTTGTGGAATGGATGTTTGTAGATTTTCTGGAAAATTAAGACCTGGAAAATTCCAAAAATTTATAAGTAGCACGTAAAAGGAGAGGAAGTAAGACAAGTTGTTTTCGCTCCTCCCGACGCCGTCAGTTATCATGATGTAAACTGGTGCGTGATTTTCGAAAAATTCGGAAAATTTATATCTTTAGAATCTGGAAAAATTCATGCAAAACATCCATTATGACTCGATACAAGCATTTGACTCACACATATATATCTTTTCAATAATCGTAATTCTCATGTTCACGTTCTTTTAAAACCGTGTGTAATCTTCCCTACACTTATCCCTTTTGTAAAATACCTTTATATGTAATTAAGACGGGTTAAAGACAAAATAAAGCATTTTCACAAATTCAAACATGAGAACATACAATAATGAAAAGATATATGACACACAAATAAAAATGAAAAACAAATACACATGGGTTGCCTCCCAAGAAGAGCTTGTTTTTGTTCGAGTCACGAGCTTGACTCTACCCTTATTTAATGGATAAAAGGGAAGTTTTTCCTACACTTAAGCTTAAGTGCGGGTGATAGTAGCGATACACACCCTTAGGGTGGAAATTTGCTACGTGAGGAGAGGGTGATGGGTGATTTATATGCTCAAAGGAGTGTGCTCCATTCATTATAACCTTACCTAATTCTATTGGTGTAGCCGGTGAATCAAATCTCTCTCCTAAAAATAGTTCATCTTCTATCAACTTCAAAAAATTCTTAGTTAAGGATCCATCTTGACCTTATAAACCCGGTTTAAACCCATAATGTTTCTTGTTATCAACCATGAATGGGTGATATAAGTGTATAAGGTCATGGGTTACTCCTATATTAGCTTCCACTCTACATGGCCTAGAGTCTACCACCTTTATCAAGCAACTACCTGGATTATTTATTTTGATGGGTGGATTGGGGCCTAATTCAATTCCAATATTCACATCTAAAGATGGAATATTGGGTAAGGTTTTTGGTTGAGGCTTCGGTTCATCAAAATTAGGAACTTCCCTAGGACTAAGAGAGAAGTCATGACAACAAGCATCTAAACCTACATTCTCTAGTGGCGTTTGGTCCAAAGGTTTTATATCAATCAGGGTTCCTATAGTCTCTTCTACTTCTTCCGGGTAAGTTATAGGCGATGTGTGTTCCTCAAGTGATGGTAGGGCTTGTGGGCTTGGAGTTTCCACCTCATTCTCCATTATATCTAGATCTCCTAAAAGTTCATCATGTGTTTTAGTATGATCTAACCCAAATACACTCCTAAGTATCTCAAATCCTTCTTTAGCCATTTCAAATTCTTGGTCCTATTCATAAGAATCATTCTCAAAAATTTGATCACTATGTTTTATTTGCCTAAAGGATTCCTCACGCGTGTCATATGTTTTGGTGAAATCTATCCCACGCATGCAACTAGGCAGTTCAACTATAACCATCTCACAATCCTGTTCGGGTTTAGGTTCCATATTCTTAAAAACTAGGTATTTTTGATCATGATGCCTAAGGTTGGATAAATCCTCCTTATCCATTTCCTCAAGTTGTGACAGCTAATGGTTTATGCTTAGGAGGCTTTTCTCAAAAAAATTCCAGATGGTCTCACTAAAAGGAGTTGATTCTAACAATGATCGTTGAATAGAAGCCACACAAGCACAAAATTTATCAAATCCATCTAACCTTACACCCGTCTCCTTTTGGATATCTCTAAGATCACTCACAAATTCATTAGAACAATAAAAAGTAATCCAATCTGCGAAATTCAATTGTTCCACATTTGTTAATGATTCAAATGGCAACTTCACTTGCCATAGCGACAAATGAAAAGGGTTTTACGAACACAAACACAAAAAGGGGGATAGACTACGAGGAAGCTAAAAATGGGAAAAAAATGCTTACTTGATAAGAATCAAGAAAGGAAACCTAAACGAGGTGGACTCCTAACTAGCTATTCTATTCCCCGGCAACGGCGCCAAAAATTTGATACGATTACACAGCGCATTCGGGGTCAAAGGAACTTCCTTTTTCGTCGAGCAAGTTTTTCAACACCCTAGGCAGTGAACATAATCATTGTAGTGTAGTATTAGGGTAAGCCACGGGTATTGATATCGTTCTCTAGGGGAATAGGAATGCTAGTGAGAAGTTACTACGCTAAGGTTGGGGTTGAGGAAGATTATTTTTATCTTTTATGTTTTTAGGAAATGGAAAGGTACGAATCTGGGGGTTTGGATTTGGGGGTTGGTATTTCTACCGATTACTTCTACTTATCTAATTATCTAAGCTAAGGTGTATGTAGTCTATGTCTATTATTGTGTGCTCATATGATAGTTAAAAAATGTATTTGCTTAGGCTTTATTACTCCCTAGTTATCTCCTATTGATAGTTGAATTGTCACGTCCTTATTCTTAATCGCGTTGTGTTTCTAAGGTCGTAGGGTATGCGTTTATCCCTAACTCTTTGAAGCTACCAAAGGTTAATGAGTACAAAATCTCCAGGATTTATAAACTTTAACTCTAAGGTATTGCCTACAATTACTCTAGGTGATTATAAATTAAGGTTCACCAAAGATTTAATCAAGCATTATTAGCACAACGAATGACCTATCGCAATACTAGGTCAATCACAATCAAGATAAGAGACAACCAATCAATATTCAATAACTAAGTTTCATATTACCTAAGCAAACACAAAAGTAAATTAGCCGGACATGGGGAACATGCAAGCATACACACAATCAATGGAAGACATAATTAAACTAATGAAGTAAAATACTTATCTTGATGTAAGATAGGGTATGGAACCCTAAAATACAGTACAAGACAGCCTTGGTTCGGTTTAGGTTTTTAATCCAAAAGACTACACACTGAAAACTGAAAAATTCAGATTCTATATATAAGATTACAAATGCGACGGCGTCACCCTTTAATTTGTGACGCCGTTGGGTCGCCGTTATTAGGGTTTCATCTTGGCCACGTTAGTATTGCGACGGCGTCACCTTATGCTTGTGACGCCGTCCTCTTGATCTCGACGTCGTCGGATCAAATCTAGGTCGCCCGAGTTGTGACGCCTACTCTTTAAAACCCAAGTTGTCACTTGTAAATGAGCAATTTAGCTCTTGAGTCGTCACAAAACTTGTCGATGGCGTCTCTAGTAGAACCCGACGCCACTTGTAGAACCGACGCCGTCCCCTTTAGTTCCATGACTGAGTGTCTCGATTCTTGACTTTGGCCATTTTCTTCGTATATTCGCGCCTTTTCGTCCGAATAAGTGTCATTCCAGCAATTTGCCTTCAAGATACCTAAAATGTGTAAAGGAACGATATTAAGTAATAACGGATACAAAAGTGATCAAATAAGGGCTTAAATGACCCCTCAAAAAGGTACATTTTAAAACCTTATCAGTCGGTTAAATAATTATAGAATAAATTCTAAAAGGTTTATCTTGTATAGAAAGTCATTGTAAACCGACTAGGAATCCTTAGACTATAAAAGGAGATCATATTGTTAGAAATAGGTATGTATCAATTAGAGAGTCGATCACTTCAAGGTTGTAAACTCTTATTCTCTAAGAGTATTTGTATATTAGTATATTGAAGTGTTTTGTGAGAAACAACCATGTTATTCCTTGTTCTTCTTAAGGTTAAATACAATATTCCGCATTGTGTTTAATAAGTGTTTCAAGTTAGTTTCTATACCTAGTTGCTTTAGATTCATCTAAAACAACTAACTCTTTACAAGCTAGACAATTCAATCAAGTGATTAACTGGGATCAACAATAAACCATATAATTTTCTTAAGGCTAGGATCCTAATTGATATAGTACCATTACATCAGTCGATCTGCTAGTAATGATAGTACTCAATAAGGTAAGTTTCGAACAATAATCGCAAATCCTGTGCAATTCCTAGATCATTATGGGACTTACTAATGGCACTAGGGACAATCACATAGTGTCATGTAAGCATGTTTCATCCCATCTTATGCCTTGGGTTAAAGGTCTCACCATGTAACTCAGTTAATTGTCCAATTTAAAAAACTGTAAATTTATTCCATTACTGTCTCACGATAAGTGGAGATTTTCCTTGGCATTACAATCTAGCTACGTCTCACGTAACATAAAGTGCAACTGCAAATGTTCCTTTAATTGGATGGCATTAACTTAAATTTTCAAAGGGTACATTTAATTTGATGTGTAATCAAATATGTACGAAGAAGCATGCATATATCTTCGTATCATAGGTTTTAATAAAAAAAAAATAATTTACTCAATTTTGTTCTTTTATTATGTTATATGTCTTATTTATGTGCAGATCCTGTGAACATAATAACTTTACACCTTTAAAATTGGTGATTCAACGTGATTTTAAGAATAAAGTAATACAGTTTTAATCGAGGTATTGGTTAAACCAATCAAATAATTACCAACTACTTATCATCTACTATATCTGTTAGGAATTAGAAATTCCCAGTATTAAAGAGTCGGTCACCTCAAGTATATGTAATCGTTAGAAAGCTCGTAGTCGTAGTTCTTTTAAGTTAAGTAGTAATTTAGTTAAGTAACACCGTGGAGGACGGACGGTCTTTACCCATTGTATGCACGATCCATGCCCAAAGTGTGGCGAGTTATGTAAGACTATATATACTCTACCTTCCAAGGTAGAGAGTTGGAGCTCATAATAATATCTTTCACTTTCTCTCACTAAGTTCCCTAAACCTCTAACTTTCTCTCTAGAATTCCATCTATATGCTACCTTGTGTTATGGTTTGATGTGTATGTGAAAAGTTATATCTTACAATTGGTATCAAGAGCCATGGTTAGATCATATCTTGCACATCTTTGGATTTATAGTGGTTTTAGGTGGTTTTGAGTTTGAAAAGTTTAGTGGTTTTGCATCATTTGGGTGATTTCTTGTGTTAAAGTTTGAATTTTGTTGGTACTTTTATGTTTAGAATCATCAAAAGTGTTTAGGTTTTCATTTGGTAAGCTTGAATCATCTTGGTTGGGTTGTTTTGGATTGAAAAGTGATGTTTATATGGTTTTCAAGCTAGCGACTTAGTTCACGGAATAGTTTCTTGGTAGCGACTTGCTTCACATTTTGTAGCGACTTACGGTGTTGGTGGTAGCGAGTTAGAACTAGCGAGTTAAAGTGCAAGTAGTGGAATCTCCACTACTGGTAGCGACTTGTGGTAGCGACTTGGTCGATGTGAGTTGCTCTTTAGCGACTTGTGTTTCTAGCGACTTGTGTAGCTTAATCGCCAAAATTTGGTTAGCGACTTGGTCCGTAGCGAGTTACTACTTAGCGACTTGTTTTTCTCGTTAGCGACTTGGGATTCTAGCGACTTGGTGTCTAGCGAATTAATTGGTAGCGACTTAGTGGATTTGTTTCTAGCGACTTAGAGCTTTATCATCTAGCGACTTGAGTGATTGTTTACGGTTTCTCTTGATTTAGTAAAATCCGTGAAAGAATCTATTTCCGGTTTAATCATTGAGTTATAAAATCCCGTATAATCTGTTAACATGTCTACCAACGTCCCTACCGTCATCTCCATCATGTCGAGGATGTACAAGCGGTGGCTCGAGATACTCGCCCACCCATGCTTGATGAGCCGACTACGATTCTTGGGCTCAACGAATCAGATTGTATTGCCTTGGAAAGGAAAATGGTGTCAATATTCTCAAATCCATTGATGAAGGACCATATCGAGTTGAAACGACTAGAGACATACTTGATACTAATGAAGATGGTACTCTGTTTACGGAATGGATGGACCTAAGATGTATGATGAGCTTGATGATAAGGAGAAAAGAGATTCGATGCGGATATCGTGGCTTCAAACATTGTTCTTCAAGGTCTTCCTAAAGACATCTACAAGTCGATCAATCATAACACGGATGCTAAGGCGGTTTGGGATAATGTTAAGATGCTTCTCTCGGGTTTGTAATTAACTATAGAAGACAAAGAATCCCAACTCTATGACGAATTTGAGCACTTCAAGATGAAACCGGATGAGAGTGTCTATGAGTACTATGTGAGATTCCATAAGTTAGTGAATGACATGAGGAACATCGAATGACTATGCCTAACATTCAATTTGAACTCAAAGTTTGTGAACAACATGAATCCCGAATGGCACAAGTTTGTCACAATTGTGAAGCTCACTAAAGGATTGAAGAATACAAACTATGAGCAACTCTATGCCTTCCTCCTTCGAATGAGAGACATGCCATGTTTGAAAAATTGATTCTCAATCGTTCAAAACCAACCGTGGAGAGACAAGCTCGTCTAATGACTCAACGACCTTCTACTCAAACATTGGAATCACAACCAAAGCATCACAAGTCATACCCTTGGGAATGGTAATCACAAACTCATTCCCGATCCCATGTTCAAACAAGTCGATGCCGATGCACGTGGGTAACATCATCAATCAACTAGCTCTTCAAGATGAAACCGGATGAGAGTGTCTATGAGTACTATGTGAGATTCCATAAGTTAGTGAATGACATGAGGAACATCGAATGACTATGCCTAACATTCAATTTGAACTCAAAGTTTGTGAACAACATGAATCCCGAATGGCACAAGTTTGTCACAGTTGTGAAGCTCACTAAAGGATTGAAGAATACAAACTATGAGCAACTCTATGCCTTCCTCCTTCGAATGAGAGACATGCCATGTTTGAAAAATTGATTCTCAATCGGTTCAAAACCAACCGAGTGGAGAGACAAGCTCGTCTAATGACTCAATGACCTTCTACTCAAACATTGGAATCACAACCAAAGCATCACAAGTCATACCCTTGGGAATGGTAATCACAAACTCATTCACGATCCCATGTTCAAACAAGGCGATCCGATGCACACGTGGGTAACATCATCAATCAACTAGCTCTTCTCATTAGTCAAAACATGAATTCTCTCCCACAAACCAACAACAACCTCGAGCGCATCTAACCCACATAATCAAGCCTTTGTTAAAGATGGAAGGATCGTGGTGCAACCGATTCGGGAAAGACAGTATGATCGGGGAAGAGGTGGAGCCGGGAGAGGTTATGTTGGAAACCGTAATCGAGGAAGAAATGGTAACCAAGGTCAACCTAAGCCAATCAAATGCTATAAGCGTGGTGGTGAAGGACACATTGCAAGGCGCACATCTCCAAAGCGCCCATGAACGTCGATTACTTGAGAGATAAGATGTTCTTGGCACAAGCTCGGGACAATGGTGCTGCGTTGGATGAAGAGGAATTGTTTCTTCTTTGAGGCAATGCCAAGACCTATGATGCGAGATGTGGATGAGCGACCTATTCGGAGATAGGTCACAATCATCGAATGCCTTTCAAGTCGCCGACCGTGATGCATACGACTACGATGTAGATGATGGACCCATCGCACACACAATCTTTATGGCTAGCATCTCTCCAATGGTTTCACCCAAGATCTCTTCTTCACCACAAGTGGCCCATCCAAGGACAAACTCATCTCGAGGTATTAAAACTATACGATGATGTCGATGTGCAACAGATGCATGACAATGTACAATCAATCGAAACTATTGAATCAAATATTGAAAATATGGGTAATATCAATATTGTACCATACGATCAATACGTGAAACAAAGTGAAAGTGAAGTTGTACCAAGTGATGCATCTTCTGCGGTCAACAATGACTATGTCTTTGATGAATACACCGCATGTGCCCTCGATGATTCCATAATTTCGAACTAAATGCCTATAAGGAACGTGTTGCTATTTATGAACAACGTGCAAAATTTGAGTTGACCACTCGTGAGCAGGAAATGGATGACCAAGTATGTACAAGAATTAGAAAAAGTAAGTTTAGAAGAAGTATTGAAACAAGAATTACATTCCTTGCAAGAAAAACTTTCTAAAACAAATAAGCAAAACAAGAACTTCAAGAAAATGTGAAAATGCTTAAGCAAGAATTTAATGCAAAGGAATCAAAACTCTTGAGAGATTTTCTAATCTAAAACCTTGAAAAACAAACTTGAAAACAAGTTGTACATACAAGGAAACACCATTCGATTGCTTCACATGATCACGAAACATCGTGTCTTAAGCGATAAGCATAGCATTCCCTTGTTGAGGAACCAAATCCAGAGGTAATTAAAAGGCTAGAAATGCTCATAAGGTGCTTTATGATGGTAATGAAGTCCTTAAGCCTAGGAGAAACCTAGTTGCGTTGAGTGCACCGAGGAAGATAAGATATTAAATGAAATCACTAGGAAAAGATGAATAAGAAACAAAATGATCCCAAATGCAAAGAGAAAACATAATCATCTCTCCTCATGATTACAAGAAGGAAACTGGATTTCCTTGAACAAGTTTAAGCCTCGGACTTTGTTGACTCCAGAACAAGTCTTCGGAAAAAGGATTTGGATAAGTAAAGCGGAAAACATTATTGAAACAAACCCTCCCTTTGAAAATGCCTAGAGCGAGCGTGTGTATCCTCCTAATACACCAATGCATCTTGTTCCTAGAACAATTGCCACCAAAAGCAAGACATTAATTAGCCAATACGTTATATTTCAACTATTTGTTGATTTTGAGAAAACTTGCAAGAAAAGGATCACACCCATTGGTATAAGCGAAGGAGAAAGAGGTTTTGAACAAATGAAAGAATGTTATTTAAGCGAGGTCATGCCCTTCTTTAAACTTCTAAAAGATCATTTGAGAGTCTTAAAAGGGGTAGAAACCGACATTAAGGGTATGGAAAAGGAATTTGATGCAATGGTTGTTGAAGTTAGTGACTATGAGCGTGCACTAAAATATAATGAGATTGAGAGAAAGAACACGCATACATTAAATGAGAATCTTATTCTTGAATGTGTTGCTCAAGATGTGTTTTTCATCGCTACAAATTTCTATTAATGCTTCCAAATTTCATGAATTATCTGTGTCTCGAAAGTCTCCCATGATCGTGTCATTGAGCTTGAAAAACTAATTCTAAACTAAACGAGAAAATTGAGGCGGATGATCACGACACTTTGGTTAAACATTTTCTAAACTAGAAGTTGAGTATTTTAATTTACAACTAAAATATCAACATCTCAAAGAAAATGTCAAAACTTCAAATATCAAGACATCTTCGGATGCTCCGAGTTTGATGCAGTTTTCAAATTAACAAGCGTGATGAATGATTCAAGCTCGGTGCAACACAATCGAAAGTTGAAAGCCCAAATCTCTCAATTAAAGGGTCAAACGAACATTATGACAGCTCCCAAATGCCTCCTCCTTTAGATTCTCGAATTCTCAAACGTTTCATCTTCAAAACCTTGTAAATGCTTTACAAAAGGAAAGCGAAAGTTTTCTAGAAGAAAATGAAAAGGTTAAACGTCATTTCAATGAGTTGTTTGAATCAATTAAAGTCACTCGTAACAAAAACAACGAACAAATAACTTCATTGCAAAAGGAAATTGAGAATCGAAGAGTCGGGTAAAAGGAAAATGCCAATGATCAATGAGGAAAATGTTGTATCAAAGGTTCACTCGGTAATAAATATGCTTTATCTATGACATATGTCCCCCCTCACCTAAGGAACAACAAACTTGCCATTCAAACATATTTCTCATCCCTTAAGGATTGCTTAGAATGCCTGCGTGAGATTGTTGAAGAGGATAAGCTAGAGAAACCTCATGATAATGCAATTGGACATGCATGCTTATATGCCAAACGATCTCAAGAAATCTTAGAATGTTTGATCACAATATGCCCAAAGACATTAGGTGAGAGAGTTAACCCTTTGATTCCATGCTCAATGCCTAAGGCCAAACATGATATGCACTCGATTCCCAATGGTTTGAATGTGAGGAGTAGTGTACCATTGAGTAGTTCAGATTCTAGATCTGTCAATGCTAGGAAAGTGAACTCAAATGTGCCTTCTAGGAGTACTAGTCTCAGTACCTCTAGTGTTAAGAAAGTGAACCTTAGTGCACTGCATGTAGTTCGGATCCCAAGACATCTAAGCAGGTGGTGCAAAGAGTAGTAAAACAAACTAATGTTCCCATTCCTCTACAGGAGTAATCGGTGACATTAAAGGGAGCGGTCAAAGTCTCAAGACAATACAAGGAATGATAGGACCTCTCAAGCTAAGAATGTGCCTTTGGAAGAGAGTAGAAGAACAATCTAGGAACCTTAAGTTTGAATCGAATAAAGCGAATCGTGTTGATTCTAGTATTAGCCATAGCGCATCTTGTAATTAATTCAATTCGATACTATTTGCAAACCTTGTACCGATGATTGCTTGAATTTCATTTCTAATCATGGATGTGATGTTAATGTTACGCCTAATGATGTTAATCGTCCGATTAATATTGTTAATGCTAAAATTCATGCTAAAAAGGCTAAAAGCAAAAGCGAAAGAAAGTTAGAAAACAATGGAAACCCACAGGAAGAACATTCATGAGAATAGGCTTTTATTGGATACCGTTGGTCATAAGACTAATCGATAATGCCCACTAGAAAACGGATGCCACCGGTAGAACTATTCCCTTAAGAAGTGGTCACATCGTAAACAGGCTATCTGAGACACTAGTATTGCATCTATTCACAATGATTCCATTACCTCACCGTATCGATATGAATGCTTCTATTTCGATATGGGTGGTCCAACTGTTGCTACTAACCAAATGGAACCCATTCTTGCATGGGGATCCCAATTATCGATTATCCATTCTTGTCATGTTCAACCGCGGATCGTTCAAATCGCTCGTGGTACCGGACTCAGTCGTTCCAAGCATATGATTTGGAGACCGGTCACGCTCATGAACTTCGTGAGCAAATTCATCGGATCATTAGATTTGGTAATGATCATTTCGGTGCTATAATGGGTTATGGAGATTATGTAGTTGGTGATAGTGTCATCTCGAGAGTGTATTATGTGGAAGGTTTAGGTCATAATCTTCTCTGTTGGTCAATTACGTGATTACGATCTAGAAGTAGCCTTGAAAACATACATGCTTTGTTAGAGATCTTAACGGTAAGGAACTGTTGAAGGGAACTCGTGGCTCAAACCTTTACACCATCTCTATCGATGACATGATGAGAGCTTCACCAATCGCTTGTTATCAAAGGCTTCAAAACAAAGTCATGGTTATGGCATCGTCGTCTCAATCACTTGAACTTGGCACCATCAACGATCTTTCCGTAAAGGACTTAGTTGTAGGTTTACCTAGACTAAAGTATGAAAAGGATCATCTTTGTTCAAGATGTCAATTGGGAAAAAGCAAGAAGTATGCCCATAAACCCAAACCTACTAACTCGTCACGAAGTTCTTCATATGATTCATATGGATTTATGTGGACCAATGAGGGTGCGAGAATATCTTTGGGAAGAAATATGTGTTAGTTGTGGTTGATGATTATTCTAGATTCACCGGGTCAAGTTCTTAAGGACAAAGGATGAAACTCACGATATCATCATCAAACTCATCAAACAATTGCGAGTTAGACTAAACAAAACTATCGAATTATCGAGCAGACAATGGAACCGAGTTTGTCAACAAACAACTTAGTGAATTCTATGAAAGCGTTGGAATCGACCATCAAAGAAGTGTTCCACGAACCCCTCAACGAGCGGTGTAGTTGAAAGACTAAATCGTACTCTTGTTGAAGTGCTAGAACAATCTTGATCTACTCAAAGGTTCCAATGTTTCTCCGGGTGAAGCAATTGCCACCGCATGCTACACACAAAATCGTTCCACGATTCACACCATTCATGGAAAAACTCCATATGAACTTGTCCACACGAGAAAACCTAATCTATCTTTCCTTCGTGTGTTTGGTGCCTTGTGCTATCCAACTAATGAGGTCAAGACTTGGGCAAACTTAGGGCTAAAGTCGACATTGGAGTATTTGTAGGATATGCACCAAACAAAAGGGATACCGAATCTACAACAAAAGAACCCGAAATATCATGGAAACAATTCACGTTACGTTTGATGAGTCGACCGGTCAAATGGCTCCTCGGACACTCCACTCGGGACCCGTGACTTCAAAACAATCCTATTGGTTCATCCCTTGTTCCAAACTCCTCTCAAGAAACTCCATATGTACCTCCATCCGAAGATGATGTAAAGAAATTGTTTGATCCCATGTTTGATGAACTGATGAGTCTACTACTACTTGAGGTGTTGATCCCTACAACGAGAGGATGCTCATATTCCGGTGAATGAAGTCAATCCATCGTCTCAATATCGTAAGTCAAGAAGCACTGCTGCACGATCCTTCGCCTCATCAACAAATCATCATTCTTCAAATGTACATCATGGAAATGTTTACGCATCAATGATGAAGTTAATCCCTGCGACTCACGAAGATGCTCCATTTGAAAACATATTTGCTACTCACGAATCATCATCGAACCATCTTCTTCAGAGACATCGACTCGACTACCTCGGTTCCTCAACAAATGCCACATGAACACCTCGGAAAATGGACTCACGATCATCCATTAGACAACATCATTGGAAATCCTCTCGCGTCTGTATCAACCCGAAGCAACTCGCAACCGATGCCTTATGGTGCTTCTTCAACTCCGTACTATCTAAGATCGAACCAAAAGATGTTAAACTGCTATGAATGAAGATAGGTGGTTCAATGCTATGCAAGATGAAATTCATGAGTTTGATCGTCTTGATGTATGGGAGTTAGTACCGCTCCAGGCTGTGCTATGATTATAGCTCTAAAATGGATCTTCAAAGTAAAACTTGATGAGCATGGTGATGTGTTGAAGAACAAGGCTCGATTAGTTGCTAAAGGATATCATCAAGAGGAGGGTATAGACTTTGAAGAATCGTTTGCTCCGATTGCTCGAATCGAGGCAATCGTAATCTTTCGCTAATCCGCTAGTAAGAACATGGTGGTATATCGATGGATGTAAAGACGGCATTTCGAGCGGAGATCTTAAGGAAGTTGTCTCGCCACCAACTCGAAGGATTTGTGAACCAAGAGCATCCTACTCACGCTTATCGTTTGAAGAAGGCTCTTTACGGTTTAAAGCAAGCTCCAAGGGCATGGTATGATACATTGTCAAAGTTTCTTCTATCAACCGGATTCAAAGAAAGGAGCGATTGATCCTACATTGTTCACCGAAGTCGAGCAAACATTTAACTCATGTTCAAATTTATGTTGACGATATTATTTTGCCTCGATGACCCAATGGAATGTGATCGTTTTCTAATGAAATGAGTTCAAAGTTTCAAATGTCAATGATGGACAAATGTCATTTTCTTGGGATTACAAATTTCACAAAGTCCGGAGGCATTTTCATAAATCAATCTAAATATGCAATGAGATTTTAAAGAAATTTGGATTTGATTCATGTGACCGCTGACACCCCCATGATTGACCGAACCAAACTAGATGAGGACCTCTGGGGATCATGATTGACCAAACGAAATATCGGAGCATGATTGGATCCCCGATGTATCTCATTGCTAGTAGACCGTACATCTTGTTCTCTGTGCATGTGTGCTAGATACCGAGCTAAGCCTACTAAAAAGCACCTTGAAGCGCTTAAGCGGGTCTTCGGTATCTCCAAGGAACCATCAATATGGGACTATGGTACCGAAGGACACCGGTATGTCACTAACGGCCTATGCAGATCACGATCATGCAGTTGTCAAGATACACGTCAAGCACGTCTCGAGGTGCTCGATTTTTGGGTGATAAGCTTGTGAGTGGTCTTCAAAGAAGCAAATGAGTACTTCTATTTCCTCTAGAGGTGAATACATAGCCATGTCATCTTGTTGTGCTCAAATCTTATGGATGAGATCTCAATTATCGACTATGGCTTTGAATTCAACAAAATCCCTCTGCATCGTGATAATAAAGCGCTATTGCTCTCTCATGCAACAACGTTCAACACTCAAGAGCAAAGCATATCGACATTCGACATCATTTCATCGTGGAACAAGTGGAAAAAGGTGTGGTGGAACTATATTTTGTGAGGTCTCGAATATCGGTTAGTGACATCTTCACCAAAGCTCTTCCAAGAGAACGTTTGAGTTTATTCTTCCACGCCTTGGTTTGAAAAGCCTTCAACCGAAACTCTCAAACGTCTTCGGGAGGAAGACGAGGAGTAAAGGTCTATCTTCATCTATCTCTTGTAAATATTTATTTGAAAACAAAATACAAAATTATAAAACTTTCAAAATCCATAAAAATCGAAAAACTCGAAAATCTTAAAAAATATTGTCAATTTGTCATGGTTTTCTCGGTTCGATTATATCTACGGTCTTTGTCTTTGTCATTCAAAGAATGACACGGGACTTTAGATGTTGTTCAATTCTTAAAAAAAAAAATATATATATATATATATATATATATATATATATATATATATATATATATATATATATATATATATATATATATATATATATATATATATTTGGGAGAAAGAAAAAAAATGGTTTATTGTCATTTTCGTGCAATAACCGGTTTTAAAGAAAGAACGAGCCATGTTTTATCATGTGTTCAAAATTCCATGCTCGATTCTATAAACATTTATCTTGAAAACTAAATGCTTTGAAAAATAACTCAATCTCTATTTTTGATAATCATCGGGACTTATTTGTCAAAATTCCTATGTCTCAATCAACAACCTATGTCATTGATTGAGGGGAGAATGATTTCAATTAAATTAAAAAGTTATTTGGCATTAAAATTGTTTTCAAAAGATATACATGCATGTTTTATCAATGGAGTTTAAAGTCTTAAATCCGATCAAATCGATTCAAACGCTTTCATAATCAAGTCACAATTCTCCTTAAAGCTTTCAAAATCAATTTAAATCAATAAGAGATCACAAATCTCAAATGATTTGATAATTGTGATCGGGGAGAATGTGTGATTTAAACTGGATTTAAAGCGATAAATAGGTAAATGGTTTTATAAGGATGTACATGCTATCACGCCCACATGTGACAAACGATTTCAAATTTTCCATGCACATGTTGAGGGGGAGCATCTATCTTAAACCTATGATCTGAAATGTGATCAACGTTTCCCAATGTGCAGGTTCCCTCTAGTATGTGCAAAACTCTTTTCTAATCTCGAGGCACATATTGAGGGGGAGCGAATTTATGGAAACCTCATCCATCCCGGAAATGCTATATCTACTTGATTTGTTGAGGGAAGTGATTTTGATATCTTTTAGAAAATGGTAATCAAAGAAGTTAATTCTTTCTCTTGCCTCCGTGTGCAAAACATTTTCAAATACTGGATGCACATGTTGAGGGTGAGTACTTGTTCTAAAAATATCAAAAACAATTCAGGTACAAAATGCTTTGATAATATATCACAAGTATCTGAATTGATTTTTCAAATGGTTTTCAATTGGATCCAATGGCAGATGAACAATACCAAATAGACCGACCAACTTTACTTTAATGTACGGTGATATAAGGATGATAAGGTTAGGTATTGGTTCCCATGATCCGCCAAACCGGAGGGATCTACCCAGAACAATCCACTAGTTAGTGTAGAAGTCCTTAGGTATGATGAGAAAAGGAGAAAATGAGATAAGGAAGAGTGCGAACCAAGACCGAGCTAGTCTTCGAATAAACCCAACAAGGTTCTAGCTATGAAGTCTCGTAAGCAATGAAGGGTTGAAGAATTAAAAGAATTGAATGAAAATAGGGTGAAAACAAATAGCCTCCATTAATTCAACCTTAGGGCGTAAACCGGGTTCAATTCATATGCTACCGATGGTAACATCGGTATTGAAGACAAGACGTCATGGACCCAATGGACGATCGCACTTCAACTTTCCAAACCACTCAAGTTCCTCTTAAAAGGGCTTGTTTCATTCTCACGGGAACCAACATTATCTATCGACTTTCTCTTAGAGATGGTTGATATTGAAGAAGGAGACCTCTCCCTAGTCTCCGTTATAGGATCCAAATATTCACAAATTGAGTCTAGAGCCACGAGATCATCAATAAATCTCATTAGGACACTTTCAATGAAGACTCTCTGTTTCACACAATGTGGAAAGAGAGATTATATCTTGAGTCCCACGATTATCCTTGTGGTATTGCGAACATCCGAGTGATGTGTTTACACATTCACAATGAAGATGGAAAGCCTTCGAGCCAACATCAAACAAGCTCCGGTAGGTGGCATGTGAGATCTATTATATGGATCAACCATGTGACAACCGAGCGAAACAATGGGGCGATTCAATCTCTTGAATCAATCTGGTTCGAGTTATGGATTGACGGATACCTTTGAAAACCGGTCATTGTGCTTAAAACTCTTTTCTTTAGCACATCGACCGTGTACTCATTTTCAAACCAAAAGGTATTTTATGATTGATAATTGATTTTCAATAAAACCTTCGTTGTATTGCAAAAACAATTTCTATTGAGCAATACACGATTGTTTTTCAAATCTCTTTTCATCAATCGCTGGAATTAAAAATTATTTGGTTCACTCACTCCGTGTTGTCTTTTTGAGATGTTCCGGTTTGAGAACAGCTAGAACAATTGCGAAACCCTGTCAAGGAGATTCTTAGGAATCCTACCGATCACAGCAAGACTTGTAATCGATCAACGGGAACCGTGGTCGTGTACCTCAATTCAACGAAGTGATCAAAGACACTTTCGTGCGATTTATTGCTAATCGTTGTATGCGTGTACACCCGACGTTTGTACCGATCGTAATGAAGCGGTCAATCCATAGCCGCATGCTCACTTAACACATTCATCTCAAAAGAAATCATGATTAGTACATCAATGACTCGATATTTTCACTCCATGCTTCGCTACGCCGCCAATATCATGATTCAACAAAAGCTTCCGCTACTCGATGAGAAGATTTCATGATCCAGAATGTGAGCATGTCGGTCCCAAAGTCACAACATCACAAAATTCCAACACCACAAAGGATGTGTCAGAGATTGTTGATAGCTGATGATCTCAAAAGATGGATCAAAACTATTATCACGTGGATCAGTAAAAGACCTCCACTTGAAGTATCCAAACATGCAATGTGAAGAATCAATGACTACGAGCTTAGAAGCAAAGGACTACATCAAGAATGCAAGAACAATTTTTAATGTAATATCTAGTAGTAGTCAATGTAATTTTAGTACATGATTGAGGTGACCTCCCTTAGGGGGAGATTGTTAGGAATTAGAAATTCCCAGTATTAAAGAGTCGGTCACCTCAAGTATATGTAATCGTTAGAAAGCTCGTAGTCGTAGTTCTTTTAAGTTAAGTAGTAATTTAGTTAAGTAACACCGTGGAGGACGGACGGTCTTTACCCATGTATGCCCGATCCATGACCCAAAGTGTGGCGAGTTATGTAAGACTATATATACTCTACCTTCCAAGGTAGAGTTGGAGCTCATAATAATATCTTTCACTTTCTCTCACTAAGTTCCCTAAACCTCTAACTTTCTCTCTCTAGAATTCCATCTATATGCTACCTTGTGTTATGGTTTGATGTGTATGTGAAAAGTTATATCTTACAATATCCTAATGCTGCATGAGTCAAAATACCAAGTTATTCGGATAATTACCACAAAGTGACACGTAGAGTTAAGGTAATCACCCTTCAAATGTTTTTGTCAATCAAAAGTTTTTGGTAACTTCATTTGACTCACAAAGAAGCAGAGAAACGGATCACCATGAAGCATATTAAAAACCCAACTTTTTAGGGAAGCAAAGCTAACCTCCATACAATGGGAGAGCCGAAATTGACTAATGATACAAATAACATCAATCGAATAACAGTTTAAGACTTTATTGTGAAAACAAATTATAAATCATTAGATCTTGAAAATCTCAACGCGATGATGCATTTAACGCATTACAGCATGAAAGGTCAATCCCTTGTTGTCACATAAGATTCCGCAAAATTAACAATTTATAATAAATCAAATTTCACCTTATTAGTCCGGTTTATTTTTCTTTTCCAAAAACACCCTTTACTTTACGAGTCAAACAATAATAAAGCAAACAAATAGTAACCAACTAATACAATTAACAATTAATAACATGCGTAATTAAAATCAACTAACATGTATATATTTAACTAAGGCTCCCACTTGTTTTCGATCTAGGTACAAGTGGACCACATACATCGATAAAACGATTGCGTAAGCCCTACATTAGATATATACAATTAAACACATAAGTTGATCAAATAACGATACATATGGAGTCTTCTCTAATTTTAGAATTAATTAAGTGTCATACAATATTAATTACTAATAATCCCTAATTAATTAATATATCATCTAATAAAGCATGTAGACGCAATTAACGATTACTCCAAACAATATAATATATCAAGATTCATATATCCATGAAAAAACATGCATATATTTATCATGAATCCAATATAATCACATATTAACAATTAATATAAGGTAACAAGATCGTTTTAACGTCATATAATCCACAATTATAAGTTACAAACCACATAAAAAATTTGCATGCATTCTATATAAGGGTTTCTACTATTTTTTAAAACCTAAATATATTTTTTTAATTATGGGTCGATCGACCCAATTAGGGTTTTAAAAAAACAAAAAACAAGAAAGCCTAATTAACATGCAATAGATTCGATTTTTATGTGTTTAGGTAATTAAAAAGAAGAGTAATTTACATGGTTGGTCCCTGTGGTTTGTCAAAAGTAACAACCTTTGTTCCTGAAAGTTTGAAGTTTCACTGGTAGTTTCTAAATTAGTAAACAAATAACACACCAGGTCCTTCTGGTCCAATTTAGGGACTACCAGTGAAACTTCAAACTACCAATTTAGGGACCTGGTGTGTTATTTGTTTACCAATTTAGAGAGTACCAGTAAAACTTCAAACTTCTAGAGACGAAGATTGTTGCTTTTGACAAGCCACAGCGACCGTCCATGTAATTTACTCCAAAAAGAATATATCAATCAAAACGGAATTGCTTACAAGAACCACCCTTGTAAATTCTTAGTTCAACGATGTTTCCCAGTATTTATATAGTTCCAACAAAATAAAACAAGTCTCAAAAGAAAACAAAAAGCAAGACAACTAAAACTAGCAAATGAACTGGAATTATGAACTTCAGGCTAGATAATGAACCTCTTCACTCTCAGTTGTTTATATAGTTCCTAAAACTTTTCATTTCCTTGATGAGAGTTACTAAATGTGAAATGTGTGTAGTACACGAAAATAACCTTGAGAACATACGACTTCATGGTGATGCTAACTTTTTACCCTTCACTGAGAATCTGAAAAAAATAAGGACAAACAATGCAAGAGTTGAGATCAATATAGATCTTATATTTGACAAAGATTCAATTAACCAATCTTAGTCATAAATATTTCATCAAAATTAATAAATAAAAAAACCATTTTTCATTTTTTTTAAAACAAACATATCATGCAAACGATAAATCTTCAAGCTACGAAAAAATACAACATCGCGACGAGAATTAAATTATCTTTCTATACATACGCACTTCTATATACTTTCGACGAACCTTTTTTTTTCAAAATTTCCGACGAGAAAAATCACATGTGATTTGTAAAAATCACATGTGCTTCATTTTAAAAATCACATGTGATTTTTTTAGGAGGAAATTCTGAAAAAAAAAAAATATATTCGAAAGTATACAGAAATGCATATCTATAGAAAGAAAATTTAATTCTCGTCGCGATGGTATGATATTTTTGTGTAACGCTTAACGGTTTTCGAGATATTTAATTTTTAAAAAAAGGGTGAAAGTTTTTTTTTTTTTTTTAATTAAAAATAAATAAACATAATTGGTTCATTTTATGTGTGGCAAACATGTGATTTATATTGATATTTTCTCTGCAATGAAAATTTTTCATGAAACACCTGCAAATGTGGCACAGAAGCTTCAGCCATCAGAGGAGTAGCATTTCTTGCAGTAATATTTACAAAATGTGAGTAAAATTGACTGAAAACACCCTTTTTTTTAACCAAAAACAATGAGGTAACCACATACTTACCTGTTTGCCAAAATGTGCAAATATATTATACATCAATTTAGAACAATACATAACAGTACTAATAACATGCCGCTAAATGTGTGATTCTATAGTAAACATTGTATACACCAACGAAACTTGATATGAATTTTATGACATGTAGACGTAGTGCATGTATAAACCACAATTCCATGTATTATTAAATTAAATGTTAAACAACAAAAACATTGCTATTTCTCTCTCAATTGCAATCGGACCCGTGAAAGCTCAACTTGTAGTCGGATCACGTAGTACATGACTGTAGCGTTCTATCCAAAAACACAAACTATATACATATTGATTAAATAAGCTAGAATAATGTCACGACCCGCACACAAGATAAGGTCGTTCACGAGGTTAACCGTGATTCCAGATTATTCAACAACAGCTTAAAAGACTCAAGAAATTCTTTGAAAGGTTTTGGAAGCTCTTGAAAACTCTTAGAATGTCATGAAAACCCTAGAAGGCTCCTCCCTTGAAAATATGTAGAAATATCCTAGAAATACCTACATTGGAAAATATATAATTGCCCTAGTTTGAGTAGTATAAAGAGAGGAGGTTTTATTTGGCCAGATCACCCTCTCAATTCATTTGTATCTTATCTTGTAAAGTTCTCTCAAACAATACAAAGTATTTCCCCTTTTCAGTTGTCGTTTCTTTAAAGTTTTCTTTGGTTGCATAGATTGTTGAGTGTTTGAGGAATGCTTAGTTGAGACTAAGTGTTGCACAGAAAACCTTTGTCGAGACAAGTCTGTGACAATAAGCTATGAATTAAAAATGAAATCATGCTATCTGATTACTAAAATCATTAAGTTTAACCCTAATTGAATGTTTCTAAACAAATTGATGTCTTAAGCATAAACCAAGAGACAATAAGCTCATTTTGAACGACATTTATCAATCAATTCTAGTAAATACAATGGGATCCATAGTCCAAACAATCAAAAAATAAAGTATATTGCAAGGAGGAGACAACCAAACATTTAGGACGTGATGTCGTTTAGAAAAATACGAGATCAGATTTCTCAACCGAAGCTTAGATTTACAAGAACAGCATAAACAAAACAAAATATATTCAATTAAAGCCTAAACTAGCATATAAATGAAACAGAAAAAAGGAACGAACACAACAATCTGTAGAGATCAACATACCGGATTAACCGGTAAAGGTACAAAAAGAGTGCGTCGGTGAATCTTGGTAAGAAAGGCACACCCATTACATTGACTTTTTGAAAAACTTGATCGAAAATCCATTCAAAATTTATAGTGTTAAAAAGATATATGTATATACGCCTCGGACCCGGTCACTAATACTGATGAAACTCACCAATTTGAATAGCCAAGTGGATAACACCCTCGGATTCTGCTGCAGACACACCATGAAACGTGAACCGCTAATGCATCATCTCAACTAGGTCCTCAAACATTTGACCACCGAATTGTTGGTATTCACTCTGGTCGTCCCTCCGCTGTAATATGAATACATCAGCTAACCTCAAGAGAAAATAATCATTCTCGTCACATGTTATATCGAAGTCAAATCTATCACCCCAAATTCCAAAAAAATTCCAACGAATACTCTCTTCAGCATGAGATTGTAGCAAATCTTCAATGTTAAGTTCTTAAATGAGATCAACTGTCATGTAAGAACAGTGGCGGAGCTAGGACCAAATCTAAAGTGGTTCCTAAGTTGATCGAGCAAAAAAAGTCAACAGGTCAAAAAGTCAACAAATCAAGTCTGGTCGGGTTTGGTACAATATGAAACAAATAGTTAAAATGTAAAAAGATTTATTAGGATCATTTTTTTGATTCTAATGCTCATTAAATAATTAGAATAGGAACACCTTTGCTATAATTAACTATATGTCTATATATTTTTTTGGTGGATGTGATTTGTACACTCCGCAAAATGATTAGTACACTCAAATTTATTGTGTTTGGACATTTATACCCTCAGAAATACCCTTACATTTTCACCCTGTGAGGGTATAAATGTTCAAACACAATAAATTTAAGTGTACCAATCATTTTGTGGAGTGTACAAATCATCTCCTATTTTTTAGCAGTGCAATGTATTTATAAAAAAAAACCCTAGAACAAAGAATAAAAAACTAAAATAGACTGCAACTATTAATCAAAGTCTGAAAATTAGGTGTCTAAAAGTCAAATATATGTACTTGACAATCTACCACACATAAAAAAGCTTCTACCACACCATCCTCTCTCTAACCCATGAAAATGACTTTAACCATATTCAAAAGATGCTACGGGCAAACCCACTTTTAAAAATCTACGCCTTTCTTCACCATCTTGTTTACTTCCGGCATCAATGTCCAGTTAAATTTGTTAAACCTTTTCCCATTTTTCGTTTCATTGTCTACAATTTAAATCCAAGGTGGTTCTTCATGTATTTCTAAGGTAGGTCTCTGAAAAAGTTACATATTGCTTCTAAACAAAATCATCGTCTAAGGTGGTTCCCGGCACCACCTTGGTAAGCCTAGGTCCGCCTTTGCGTCATAAGGATGGTGTACTCCATTTGTAAAGAAGATGGTTGTAAGAAGATTTGAATCTTCATTACGGATGTTTATGTTTCTGTTGGCATCAACCCCTTCTTCTAACATGTAAATTTCAACCGGTACGTCTGATACATTCCAAATTCGATTTTTCGACTCGTACAATTAGTATATTGGTTCTTCACAATCGACAAGCTTTACAAACACTAATGTAAATTTGTCTTCTTCACTACTAATCCGAATACGCCATGCCCCCTCAAAAGAATCTTCAAGAAACATTTCTTTTGGCAATGGCATAACAAAGTCATTACCTATGAAGGGATTTACAATGTAGAGAATTTAAACAGGATGTAGGAGGAACAAGAAATTGTTACACGAAGAACCAAGAAGATCCACATAATCAACACAAAAGTCAAACTCACGGTTGAGAGGAAAGCTTATTTTCGTACCATCAACAACCCTCACCCGCATATAATTCCAAGAGGGTAAAACTCATGAATATGATATTGGCTAAATATACACGTACAACTTCTGCCACACGATTATACTCTTGTATCGATATGAGATTCTTCGATATCAAATTGTTAAACATATTGCTTACACTCCTCATATTTATTACCTCTGCTAAATTAAATAGATTGAGAATGAATGAAATTAATACATTTGTGCGGCGAGTTATGTGGTACTCATCATTTAGATTTTGATATGCCCTTTTTGCTTGAGTTTATTTGTATGATAAGTTGGTTAACAATGTCTAAACGAAGAAAGTGTTTGTTTTGGTGTGTCTAGATGCTAGGACATTTAATAATGATCATAATTAGAAGTGTTTACGTAAGTTACGTATTGAGGGTTTGGGACCAGTAGAGTGTATATTTTCTCACGCCCGGTAAGGACCCCAAGGTGTGACCGGAGTCACGAGTTGGGGTAACACTCACGAGTCGCCTGGGTTTAGAGTGTGTATTATTCGTTAGAGAATAATGACTTGGGTTATTCAGGAAAATTGCCAAGTATTTGTATGGACGACTTTAGGGTTGTGGGTAACCCGTAAAGGAGATCCAATGGTCTATGATGACCCACGTGATGGTCATCAATGGAAGGGACAAGGATAATACGTAGCATGTTATCCTTGGTTAGGCTTGTGTAGCACTACCTCTCCACCAATGAGGTAATGAGATGTGGTGCTCATTCTAACGATTGTGACTTGTTCGCCAGGCATGCCGCTTTCCTGGGCGTGTTCACCAGGCAAGATTTGCTCCTACATAGCCCGAGGAAGTGCTTCCCAGGCTTGTCACCAAATCCTATCCTCGATAGGCTCGTGTTAGGCTGTAAAAGTGTATGGGTCTTAGCCAGTTGGGCTAAATCAAGTCCCATAAGTCCATTAGTGTATTTGACTGCTTTCAGGTACATGCGATGACTAACTCATGCTAAAGTGATGAGGCGTCCTGGAGTTTTCCTAATATGTCTTACCAGGCCTAGGGAGTCTTATGTGTTTTTCTCTGCATAGGAATGCAATATCATGGTCATTGATTGCGACGTTTGAGTGTCTTAGGGGGTATTTTCATTTCCAAGACTGTTGCAATTTAAATGCACGCATAGTCTTTTCAATGTGAATATTTGTGAGGAGTTATGGTAGAGATTGAGTAGTTGTGAGGTTTCCTTATCCCAGGTTTATCCCTCTTTAAATGTTCACGTGGTCTGGATTTTGTTTCAATCATAAACCATCTGTATCCTAGTCATTTCAAGGTCTTACTGACTGTAGATTTGAGATTTTCCTTGATTTGTGTTGCATGCTGTTAGTTAGCCGTTTTTGTGTCTAATTTTTTACAATTTGCTTATTGTGTGAATTTCACACGTTCATCGTGATTTGACTCTACAAGGATTTAAATAAATGTCCATTACGCCCTCATTTATTTTTCCTTGAAAAAGGGTGTACTATAAGCCATTTTGCGAATCATTCCAAACTTCATCTTTATTTAAAAAATATTTTTACTAACTTTAGGTGTCTTTCTTCCTTTGAAATATTTTTGTCTTGTTTTGTGAAGATTGCAAACAAAATCTTGTGTTTGATCTTGTTTTTAATCGTGAACTCATGCATTAAAATGTTCGGGCTGAGTTTATGAGTTTATTCGACGGGGTTCCTATTTGGAGGTTGGCATCTCTGACCTTTCGGCTCTGGCAGCTGTTGTAAGTGATGATGTGTAATTTCATACGCTTTTTAGGGGTGGTTTAGCCTATAAACTTGTGCATATTTGATCATTTATTTCTATAATTTGCTTCTATTTGAGTTTTAGATACTTGGGAGAACAATTACAGGAAAAGTACAAGTTTTGGGCTCAATTAGATGAAGAACGAAGAAAAATGAAAAATCAGCCATGCGACAACCGTCCGTGACGTGGTCACCAAATGTGCCTAAAAAGTGAAAAACTAAATGGGGTGGCTCACTTTGTGGAGATGCCCTCCCATGACAGCGACTGAGGGATCTTGACGACATCACAACCATAAGGTGACGCCGTCACACTAAGGCGGTGGACAAATAAAACCCTAATTGGACGGTGAGATGATGGCGTCACACCTATAACCCAATGACGCCAAAGACAAAATCTATAAATACAAACACATAATTTTCATTATTGTTTGTGTAACTTTGGAGGAATTTTTACCCCTGAAATTACATTAGACAAGGAAGTGACAATTCGGTAAATGAGTAAGAAATGACTAGGATGTGATCAACTCTAGGTGTATATATATATACTACCTTATAAAGTATTTAGGACTTTCTACAAAAAAAAGTCTTAAAAAATAAACCTACACACTTACTATAAAAGGAAATCTCACATTTCAAAATAAGCCAGACTACAAAAACTGTATTAATTTTGCTATTAATTGTATTAACTTTGTTATTAATTCAATACATAGCTTTAAAATTCAGCTATCTTCTATGATATAACGGATATGAATCATATCCTTGTGCTGTTTTTTCATTGAACTGTCTAGGATATCTCCAACGGTATTGTCTTGGAGCACCTTGCATACAAGGACTTGTGTTGTTAATATTACCGCAAGGACCATGCATCATATGTTTCACAACCATTTCATTCATTTTATGATACTTTATCGGGTTTGAGATTTCAACACACACCATTTTGTCATAATGGTCTGGATTGGTCATCTTGTCGTCCGGTCCCATTATAAAAAGGAAATGTGCATGTGGTAAACCATGCTTTTGAAAATCAATGACATACACATGTGCCTTGATGACCCCGATTATGTGTTTCTTGAAAAGTTGATACTTGATATCTTCTAGCTTAGCATGAAAGACTTTTGCAGCAACATCAGGTTGATCATATGCTTTTTGGCTGGGTTCTAAATGTTCAAGGATTTTAGGCCATGATGGATTGCATGTCATAGTAAGGAATATATCTAGTTTTCCATCATCTTGAATTAACATCATGGTATCCAAAAACCATCTTCGCATGTCACGTGGCCCTCCAACGAAAGATGCAGGCAACACAACTCGTTGCCCAACTCTGCTTGGTTGAACCTCACTGGCGGTAAGATAATCTACGATACCTTCGTACAAATCAGCTCTTATCTTGCTTTGGTCTTTTTCACAATAATCCAAACGTTATGTCTCAATCTTTATGTATACATCGGCAACGAATTTGTTGTAGCAACTTCCCTCCAAAAAGGATCAAATTCGGTGTTGCACGAATCTCAAACTTGTAACAGTAGTATTCCCGCATTGTCACAGTTTTCCTACCGGTTTGAGTTAGACTCTGCATAGTGTTAACTATTTAGAAAATACATATCTTAACGTATAAAAAACAACACATTGTTAATGTTTTAGAAAATGCATACCTTCTAAACCATGATCCATGTTTTCATCTTTCATCGAGTGGCACCCCATCCCTTGGAATTTTTGGATGCCACCCAGGTTCACTGTTCGGAAAAAATAGAACATAAGAAATTGGATCGTAACACGCATAGGAAGAATATTTTCACTGCGTTGAGACCTCCCATACACCACAATGCTTCTTTTATATGCGGTGATATTGTCATTACCTTCTACCCATGTACCAGCAGCCTACACCGACATATAAATTTAAAAATGGTGTTGTAAGTAAGGTATAAAAAATTAGAAGACTAAGATCTCATATTCCAACCTCGGATGTGGTAGGCCTATTGTACACCCTCTGATCAAGTTCCACTGATGCATTCAAAGTGACTCTATATTTTTCTAGTGGGCCAAGCTGACCAAGACTTCGAAATGTTCTAAACTTCTAACATATGGATTTGTAGCAAGAACACGTGTCAATATCTCAACTACGCTTTTGTTTAGATTATCCCACTTGAGCTAGTGATTCAACTCTGACTCGGAATCATAGAAATACAATTGTAGATACCTAGGTCCTCGAAACTAATTGATCGATTATGTGATAAATTCCCCCGTTCGCACGAAATGTATATACTCCGGATGACATGGTAGCATATTTTTTTATCTAAGGTAACACCCATCGATGCAAAACAAAAGTTTGTGTTGTATGCCCGTATGTTATCTCTAAATCCCTTTCCTAAATCGGTTAGGGACATGAAAAGATTATACAATTCTTCAGGAATGTTGTGCGATGCGAACTTTGTTTTCCCACCCATACAACAAACGCTAGGAAATTCAAATTTTAAACTTTTTGCTCCACAATGAATACACGCACTACAAGCCGGCAACACACGAAGTTTTGAAGGGATACCATCATAAGAAAAAGCATATGCATATGGATCCTGCTGTAGAACGTCTTGAGTGATGGAAGACAATAGTGATTAATTCATGACTTCATCAAATAGTGGTAATAGTATACCACATTCGGTTCGATTGCCTATATTTGAATTGAAAGAAAAATAATGTCAAGAAATGCTTATTTTGTACGCGTGTTAAAGTAATACAAATTATACTTATTTTTACCGTTTAAAGTTTGATGTGTAAGTTCCAAACAAATTTGACTTCTTTGAAGTAATCTTTCGGATGTTTGATGAATATTTGTTGGACGAAGAGGAACCTCATATCGACCTTGTGAAACATCACTATTCATGACTTCATTCACTATTTCATCGGGTAGTGGTAGTAGTATACCACGTTCGATTTGATTGCCTATGTTAGAAAGGCCCAAAGTGTCAAAAATGCAAACTTTATATGTGGTTTTATACAAAGTACTACAAATTGTATTTATTTATTTGTACCATTAAAAGTCTCACGTGTGATCCCTGAACATATTTGAGTATTTTCGACTCGAGGGGAACATTCACGGAATGAATTCCATTTAGTCTTGTTACCTCGTACTACTTCCTTGACATAGAGAAATATTTGCACTTAACATAGTGTTGGTATTCATGGTTCGTAGCGGTATTCTCTCGAAAGGTTGACTAATGTTTGATGACGGTGTCGTCGAATTGCTATTTCCTTCACCATTTGCAAATATTATCAAACGTTTCTCCTTTTGTTGTTTATAATACTTCTTATTACTATTGTTTCTATTTTCAGCATTAAGCGGCGAGACAACACCATTAGCCTTGCGTTTCGCATAACGTTGTTTGTTATGCTCTTTCTTGTACTTTTGTCTCGTTGATAAATCACAATTTTCATTTTCATCATTACCACTCGCCATTGATAACTATATAACCATTTTTTTATACATACATAGAATTAGTTGATAGGATTTTCGGACATAATGTAACATAATGATTTATAAAAACATGCATAGAGTGAACACTTAAAATGTCTACATTCACATATTTTACATCGTTCATAATAAGTACGATAATGTATATAGAATAATAATACATGATAACAGTTAAGATACATAATTTTTAGCCTTCACAATTGATATTAAAAAAGAGTCTAATCGCCCAATATATCTCTAATAGTTTGTGCTTCTGGCATCATTGGTTACATAATTTTTAGCTTTCACAGATGATATTAAAAAACAGTCTAATCGCCCAATTTATCTCTGATAGTTTGTGCTTCCGGCATCATTGGTTGATTTATCACCTTCGTAAAGCACGTAGAATGCAAAACATTTACTGAAAGTAATGTATAAAAATAAAAACTTAATAATAATACTAAAAATAATTTAAACATAGTGTAAATTTTTTAAAAGTACTAACTTACTTCCATTATCAGAACACATAAGTTTCAAATGCAATGCATGTATAACCCAACGGTTTGATATTGATCGTGCTATAGCTCGAGGTGCGTTGTGTGATTTGGCATACAAAGTCAACTTAATTTTTCTACCTCTATTAAGAATAAAAGTATTTAAAATAAAAATTAATAATTTATCTATATAAATATGTATTAAACTTAAAAAGAATAATTTATACTTACGTGTGGTCTTCAAAATATAACACAATAACAGTATCACGTGTTATTAGATACTCACTTTTGATTTTACCAACAACATCTATAACATAATATAGATATAAAAATATGTTTTAATTTGATTTTTATGTAAAGTACAAAATAATAGAATAATCGAAAGAACAAAATTATTACCGATCAAGTTAGTTTCTCGAGTCTGATCATTTAAGAGAGCATCAATATTTCGTACCAACGGGTAACATGGGAACGGGTCTATTGACACCGGCTTTAGATTTGTGTTGTCTCGAATTATTATATTCGTTTCATAACGTAAGAATGTATATCCTTCAAATCTAGGGAATTCTTGATTGCGTGGTTCGTTTTTGAAACGTTGTAGCAAAAATGTATGTCCTTCCAAATTTCTATCTATATATTGGGCTATTAGATTGGATGGAACAATTGCCGCCATTTTTTGTCTCTAAAAAGTTGTAGTATATATATATAGTTAGTACGCTCTAAACAAATTAATGCAAAATTGAACTAAATTAATATTGTAGTTGTGGAAAACTAGAGGGGGGGTTGAATAGTTTTGCCGATTTTAACTTAGTTTCAAAAAACTTTAGATTCGATGTTATGAGAAATCGTGTGGATGGAGAGAAAGTATAGATCTATAAGTAATGCAAGTAATGAAAACAAGTAAAGGATAGAAATGACACAACCGATTTATAGTGGTTCGGCTACAAGGACACCTTCCTTGCCCTACTCCACTCTCCGAGTCACATACTTGAGAGTTCAAGCACTATGTCAACAAACTCCTTCAACTTGGCGGAAAAGCCTTCACAACATCGCTTATAATTTTTTCGGTACAAAGCTAAATGCCGAGTCCTTAACACGGAGGACCAAAGCAACACTACTATAACACAAAAAATATGTGAAATATGAAATACAAGATCTTTGCTACAGAAATCTTGTGGAGGAACAAATCAATCAAGGACCCCTTGCTTGGATGACTTGTAGAAGCTCGTGATCTCGCCTTAGAGAAGGACCTATATGAGAATCACAACAAAAAAAAGAAGAACTACTATCTAGATCAAGAGATCTGAGATTAGGAGAATGTAAGAATATATGAGAGAGTTTGTAAGAAGAGGGGTGAGTTACACTGAAGAAATGGCTCTCTATTTATAGGCAATTTCTTGCTACTGTTGCACGGATCCCTTACATGAGGGATCCGTCTAGTGTAAACAGAGGGATCCGTGAGACGCTCCTCTTTATCCATGGGTTATGGGTCATGGGTTATGGGTCATGGGTCCTAGAATTTGGACCATGGGTATCCAAGTAGATACAATGTATCTAGAAGATGCAATGCATTTATTCAATGGGTTATGGGTTAGCTCCATGGGTTATGGATATGCTCTATGGGTATGGGTCATGGGTTATGGTTTTTACCCATCCTAATAAACTATTACAATAAAACAATCATTACATCAATTTATAATAAATGACTATATATGTAGATGCTTTACAAAAATAACATGTATCCTTATAATTTTACTTATGATAACTTTATATTTGTTATCAACAAAACACAAAAGAGATCGCTAAATATCAATAAACGTTTTTACGATTTATTTGTATTAACAATCTCCCCCTTTTTGTTGATGACAAAACATAATGTTATGATGAGTAAAACTTAAGATTAGATGTATGTTTTGAAAGCATAAGTTTTACTTCTTCTCCCCCTTTTTGTCGAACCAAAAAGTGACCCTAACGAAGAAATAAGGTGTGGAAAAGTAATAGAATCCACGAATCACTAACTCCCCCTTGACGGTAGCTCCCCCTAGAAAAGGGCGTCAAGTGAGAAAATATAAAACCTACAAAGAAAAGGGTTAGTAGTAACATGCAATATAATCTTGTGATTGACGAGAAACAGGATGGAGAACCAAGGTATATAAACAAAGCCTTGTAACAAAGTGTAGTTGTATATATGCCACATACAAACATGTAAAACTAAGAACAAGGTTTGTTCTTTAAAATGACTCAAAAGAAAAGCTAGAGAAAATAGTAATACCATTCCTTCCATGCTTGCATAAGGTTATTGATGGAAGTTTTGGTGAGTGATGATGTTGAAGCGATCAAGGATGTGGTTAAGTATGAATCGCATCTCTTCCCTAATTTCCATTGCAAGTTCCCTAGTGTATTGGCAATATTCATAATGTAAATGATGTGGGTAATGTGTGTGGAAGGAATCCGGGTTAGTTTGATTTGTGGGATGCGGAAGATGTGGTGGAAAAGTTGGAAAATATGGATCAAAGTCCGGAATGTTTGGAAGTGGTGGTGGAAAAGAACCTAGATGTTCTTGTAAGACAATGGGAGCTAAAGGTGGTGAAGTTACAAGGTCTTTGTAAATTGTGTTTGGAGATGTGGGAGGTGTTAAAAATGTGGAAAAACTAGAAGGGAGGTTGAATAGTTTTACCGATTAAAACTTGGTTTTAAACTATTTAGATCGACTTATGTCAATCTATTTAAACATGTGTGTTGGATGTTGATAGATAAGCTTATATAAATATGTAATGAAAGAATAAGGAGTAAGAAGCACAAAACCACAACGCGGGTATTTATAGTGGTTCGGCTACAAAGACACCTTCCTTGCCCTACTCCACTCCCCGAGTCACCTACTCGAGAGTTCGTAAACACTACACGACACCAACTCCTTATGGCGGAGAAGCCTTCACAACGTTGCCTACTCTTTATCCGGTACAAGGCTAGATACCGGATTCTTCCACGAGGTAGAACCAAACCTATCACAACGTCGCCTACCCTTTATCCGGTATTAGGCTAGATACCGAGTCCCATTACAATGGAGGAACTACTACCAAACACTACACAAATCCTATCTCTAAGGAGATCTACTCTTTATGACAACATCAACAAGGATATCAATATCCTTTGAACCAATACAAATCTATCTTGTACATCGAACATACCATATCGAATGTACACCTTAGGCACCTTTCACTTATGCCTTTGACTTGACCACTAGGCACCCTTCACTAATGCCTTGTAACTTGACTTCTAGACACCCTTCACTAATGCCTTTAGCCTTGACTTCTAAGCACCCTTCACAAGTGCTTTCAATATGGACGTTCGACACCTTTCACTAATGTCTTCGTCTTGACCCTTTAGACATCTTTCACTTATGTCTTCGACACTACACTTTTAATGAGAAAGAAGAGAACTATCAACAAGAGAACCTCAGTAGTCTTGATGATGACGAAATCATGCCAACTCATGGACTTGAGCTTGCTCGACATCAAAAGGTGGTGATCTCGCCTTTAAGAGGAACCTACAGAATCACACAAAAACAAAACTACATACATAGATTACTTGGATCTGAGGTTAGAGAGTTTATAACTCAAAGAGAAAATATATGTGAAAGGGGTGAGTGACAATGAAATGGCTCACTATTTATAGAAGAAATTTGGCTACTGTTCCACGGATACCTCACTTGAAGGATCCGTCCAGTGTATTACTGGGGATCAGTGGGATGCTCCTTTGCCCATGGGTTTTGGGTCATGGGTCATGGGTTATAGGTCATGGGTCCTAGACATTGGACCATGTGTATCCAAGTAGATATAATGTATCTACAAGAGGCAATGCATCTAGTCCATGGGTCATGGGTTAAAGCCATGGGTCATGGATAATATCCATATATGACTTATGCATGATGTCATGCAATTGGTTATGGATTATGCCCCATGGGTATGGGTAATGGATTTTGGGTTATACCCAACTACATTCAATGTATTTAGTCAATGGGTCAAATACCTAAACTTCTACCCATTATAATACATACTAATTATGTATATATCTACCCAATATGTAAATACTAGTTGTTGTACATATGTATTACTAAATCATAAAATCACTATTACTTGTTTAGTGTTTTATGTGAAAATGTAAATGCGTTATTAAACTATTGGCTAAAATCATTTATGTATTTTATTTGTTTCGTTAAAATGATTTTACGTTTGTTATCGACAAAATATTAGAAGATCGTAAAATATAAATAAACGTTTTTACGACTTATTTGTACTAACAATCTCCCCCTTTTTGTTGATGACAAAACAAAAAATTATTTTAAGGAAAAACTAGAATTCGTAAAGGTTTGAATTGTAGTTTTTACTTTCTTCTCCCCCTTTTTTTCGAAACAAAAAGAGCTTCGAAAGGAAACTAACACATTGTTTTAAGAAAAACATGTGAAAGAAAAAGATAATATGAAAAAGTAGAGAGCAAGTGACGGTAAGAGTTCTCGACTTAACTCCCCCTTGACGAGTTCATCCCTTTGTGAGGGCGTCAAGTAAGAATAAATACTAAACTAGTTCATTTGCAACTATGTTTGCAAAAGATTTCGTCTATGTGACAAATATGCTCCCCCTTGATGATTGCAACTTTGCAAAGGGACGTTATGAAATGTAACCCTAATGAGAATTATATTGCAAATAATTTTGCAATGTATTTCTTTGACACAAAGCTCCCCCTAGCTTAGGGTGTCAAAGTCTTCATGTGTATATTGAAAATCTACAAAACAAAGGTTAGAAAACAAGTATATGATGCATAATTTCCTGCAAATAAGAATCAAGTTAGTATAAAACTAGTCTTCTGTTGCATGGATCACATGGTTCCCTCTTTGGAGGGATCCGTCTAGGCAAGACGTAGGGATCCGTCTGACTGTAAATAAAATACGGCAAAGGTAATGTAACAAGTGATGTTATCATCAAAGTGAGATATGTATTAGAGCAACAAGCATATACTTAGAACAATGTGGCAAATATCATGTAATTTCATTTAATAAAACTAGAGATATGATGTACATGACTCTAAAAAATAAGAAAATGAACAATATATGACTTTGGATTACTAGACTGTCTAAGTCGCGCTTGATACTAGGACACCACTTAAATCCTCTAGCTCAAGTTTTTTTAGGTTTGATCTCGTCAAAACGTTCGAGGAGGTGATAAAACATGAAACGTTGATCTTTACGTACTTCATGTATCAAACTTTCAACATGTTAACAATGATAACAATCTTTGTCATAGCTCGGTAGTGGTGGTGGTAGAAAGGAAATGACTTGATGTGAAGGATCAAGTGAAGAGGGTTGAGGAGCCTCAAAAGAAGGAGGGATTGGCAGAGGCGCATTCGAGGATGGCTCAACTAAGAATGATGGTGGTGGTAGAGAGGTGTCAACTTCGGGTGGTTGACTTTGATGATTTCTCATAATCCAAAAGGGATTATTTGATGGTGACGGAGAAAAAGAAGCCGGAGCTAGTGTTGACTCAACACCTTGATTTTGTACCACTATTCCTCCTAAAGAGTAGAATGTTGGCGGTGGTGGAGGATGGGATGGCCTAGGAGGTAAATCCTCTAGATTGTAGAGGTGTGGTGATGAGAGTGAGGTGGTGAATGATAGGGCTCTAGGCACCAAGGGTGATGGTTTAGTGGAAATGGGGTTGTTTGGTTTAGGAGGTATGGTGGTGTTTGGCATTGGTAGTTTTGTGGGAACAATCCTTTTGGGGATTGGTTTGATAGGTGGAGGGGAGATCCTACCATTTGTGGATTTAACGGGAGATGATTTAGTTGAGGAAATTTCGTGTACAACATGAGCAATTTCTTGGGTGGTTCTTTGGTGGATGAGTTATCACCAGGAGCTTTCCTCATTATGAGATGACTAAAATAGGTTTGTAAAAGTTTCTAAGTGCTGGGAATGAGGATGTAGATGATGACTTTAGGAGTCTTAACAAGGTGGTTTATAAAGAAAAGGATTTGGCAAGTGCATTCAAGACTTAAGCCACTAAGATCTTTTGGAATGTGATGATTAGCATGCACAAGAGTCAACTTCAGAGTTGTACTGATCTAGGGACTTAATTAAGATGAGATGGAGTGTTCAAGTTAGCAAGATGAGCTTGAAATGATTGTTTTAGCTAGAGTTAGCATGAATGTCACCAGGATGCCACGGTTCCCTCCAATGAGGGATCCGTCTAGGCTAATCTTAGGGATCCAGCTCTCAGCAGCTAAGAAAGGAGAAAAATGATGTTTGTGAAGTCTAATACCTATACATCCTTGAGTGTTTCAGTCTTCCTAAGTGTCTTAAATGAAAAAGTACTTAAATGATCAAGGGCAATGAGTGATGTAGCTAATGATTGCCTTTTATGGAAGAAAAATAGAACTTTTATGAGTACCAATGAATGACCAAGGATGACACTAGAAAATTTTGAAGTGTCAAGTGGAGCTAAATGATCCTAAAGACCAGATAATAACTTAAGATAATTTTGGAAAATATCTTAAAAGTTATAGGAAATGAAAAAACTAGAATTTGACCCATTTTGAGGTAAGGATGACTAAAATCAATTTGCTAAAATTGATGGATTTATAAAACTAGATGTTTTGATATGTGAGAGATGATGTGTGAGTATAATAGCGGAAGAGTAATGAGTTTTGGTGAAACGATAGATCGAAAGATGCCTTGAGTGTGATCTTAAGTGAGTTATGAGTGAGTATGAAGCTTTACTAAGCTTGAGAAAGACTTAATTGATCCTGAGGCACTATGTTTAGCTAGTGTGAAGTGATCTAAGGACATGGTTTGAAGCATGAGGGCTGCAACTGCATTTCTGTTTGCCCGGATCACACGATTCCCTAAGTAGAGGGATCCGTCTAGCACAAACTGAGGGATCCGTCACCTGCAAAACAGTACCTTTACAAAAGGTATGCAAGGGTTGCACAATGCATCATATTTCAAAGCAAGTTTTTAAGAAGTTTTAACGATAGTATAGTTGAGACATCACATGTTAAATGTTTTATTTCATGAGAGAAACTACATTACAAATGATAAAGCATGAGTACTAAGGTTTGACCCTATTCTAAAAAGAAACTAAGTTTCTTGAGCGTTTTCGCTAGATGGATCATCAAACTGTTGATGAGTATTTGCCGATTCAGGGATGAAGAAAGTCTTCATGAGGGATGTGTTTAGATGTTCCATCATCTTATTCACAAGTACGTACAACGGACTTTGAAATTGAGGGTGGAAGTACATGATGTGATGATAAAGGCGTGTCAAGAACATTCCATAAGGGATTAGTTTATTTCTGGAGCTTTGAAGGTTTACAATTCGCCTTGCGAAGAAATAGGCGAGATTGTATGGTTGTTATGTTAGCAAAAAATACATTATGTGAGTACAACAAGCGGGAAGGATTTCTCAATTTCCCCTAAGACTCCAAACATTTCAATGTGGATAAGTGCGAGAGGCCAGTACTCTTCTCGGATATCCCGTGTATAGATACTGTTTGGATCAGAGTAATAGGGTCGAGGTTTGCATAACATGCGAGTCAAGTCTTGAGGGGAAGGTATGTGTGATCAACATGGACTATTTTCTTCACGATAATTGAAGAGAGAATCAAGAGACCAATCTTCAGTGAAGGCACATTGTCCATGATTTGGAATTTGGAGAATGTGAGCAAATTGCTCAAGGGTTAAAACAAACTTTTGGTTTTTGATCCAAAACCAAAGAGATAGAGATCGATCCTCGTTACGAACGAGTTCAACTTGACGAAAGAATTCCAATACAAACCTTGGACAGATTTTCTCGTTGATTCCGAGAAGGCATTCTAGTCCTATCGTTCGGAAAGAGGTATTGATACCTTCTTCGTATTGTAGAGGAGTTTCGACAATACGTCCTTCATGGAAGTGACGAGTTTCGAGATTATTGAACCCACGGACATGATTTCCAGGTGTTTTGGGCTCAAGAGAGATGTTAGGAATGTAAACATAAGTGAGTGAAAAGTCGAAATCATACTCATGAGACATGACGAGACCTATGGAAGTGAAAAGAAAATGATGAGACTTGTTAAAGCACAAAGGATGATCACCTAATGTTTTTACTAGATATTTATTAATAATGACAATTAACTCACTTAGTATTTTAACAATCTAGTGGAGTATTTCTTTTTAGAATGAAAGCAGTTTTTATATTGCATGAGAAACTGTCTTCCAGAATGACGGTTCTCACGGTTCCCTTCCATGAGGGATCCGGCTAGTAGATCTACAGGGATCCATGGATCTGTAGTGACAGAAAAATGGTTTTGATAAAAACATAGGTTTTTGCATCTTATAGTTTTATACCAAGATATGTATATTAGCCAACATTTACTTTTAGCATACATTATCGGTTTCTAACGTATCTCAAGACCAAAAATACGAAAGGTATAAAGTAAAAGAAATGACAAACACATTATGAAAAATAAACTAGATAAACTAGAACATTAGTAATATTTTATTTCAATACTAAGAACGATACAAAGGATTGGGTATATAACACCAATGTAGATTAACAACACAAAGTACATGTCTCCATAAGAAAACTTAATCATGGGGAACACGAGAGCGATGAGTGTCAAGACGATGAGTACCAAGGCGATGTAAACCATGATGATGAAGATCTTTCTTGGTTTCAGTTTGAGATGAGATGAAATGAGAAGGAAGATGAAGTTTTGAATGAGAGGTAATTTTTGAAATTGGAAAATTTGAAAAATGAGAGTTTGGTGGAGTGGACGTCAGAGGGGATATTTATGGGGAAGGAGGAATTTTTGAGATTTTTGTTTTGTTTTATTATTAGAAATATATGATTTTTTGATTAAGTGGAACAAGACACAAATTTTATAAACCTAGACTTTAGACGAAAGAGTAACACGTATGCAAGAAAAGTTTCCTAACAAAGCTATGTGAAAATATAATCATATAAATTCCTATGTAAGCATACTTTATTATTTAAGCTAATTTTATTTAGAGATAAGTAGGAAATCATACCTCTAATGCACTTAAGAGTGTCTTTACTAATGACAAAACAAATGTCAGTAGACAACTCTGGTTCCTTCGTGTTTAAGATACCTTCTTAGGGAAGGTAATATTGGTACCAAGCAATTCCTATGGCTTGATAAGTATGAACTTTAACTAAGAAAAATGACAAGGAAGGTTAGTGAAATTTAGTAATAAAGAGAAAAAAAATGTTGTCATCTAATCAACATCCTAAAAAAGTGTTTTAAAAACATGGTGTTTGTTTTTGTAAAAGATCTTCTTTATAGTTTTCAATTAAAAATGGATCGTATCAAGTTTTTAAAGTACAACATACTCTAAGAAACTTGGTAACGAAGCTCTGATACCAATTGTGGAAAAACTAGAAGGGAGGTTGAATAGTTTTACCGATTAAAACTTGGTTTTAAACTATTTAGATCGACTTATGTCAATCTATTTAAACATGTGTGTTGGATGTTGATAGACAAGTATATATAAATATGTAATGAAAGAATAAGGAGTAAGAAGCACAAAACCACAACGCGAGTATTTATAGTGGTTCGGCTACAAGGAAACCTTCCTTGCCCTACTCCACTCCCCGAGTCACCTACTCGAGAGTTCGTAAACACTACACGACACCAAATCCTTATGGCGGAGAAGCCTTCACAATGTTGCCTACTCTTTATCCGGTACAAGGCTAGATACTGGGTTCTTCCATGAGGTAGAACCAAACCTATCATAACGTCGCCTGCCCTTTATCCGGTATTAGGCTAGATATCGAGTCCCAATACAATGGAGGACTACTACCCAACACTACACAAATCATATCTCTAATAAGATCCACTCCTTATGACAACATCAACAAGGATATCAATATCCTTTGACCCAATATAAATCGATCTTGTACATCGAACACACCATATCGAATGTACACCTTAGGCACCTTTCACTAATGCCTTTGACTTGACCTCTAGGAACCCTTCACTAATGCCTTGTGACTTGACTTCTGGACACCCTTCACTAATGCCTTTAGCCTTGACTTCTAAGCACCCTTCACAAGTGCTTTCAATATGGACGTTCGACACCTTTCACTAATGTCTTCGTCTTGACCCTTTAGACATCTTTCACTTATGTCTTTGACACTACACTTTTAATGAGAAAGAAAAGAACTATCAACAAGAGAACCTCAGTAGTCTTGATGATGACGAAGCATGGCAACTCATGGATTTGAGCTTGCTCGACTTCAAAAGGTGGTGATCTCGCCTTTAAGAGGAACCTAGAGAATCACACAAAAACAAAACTACATACATAGATCACTTGGATCTGTGGTTAGAGAGTTTATAACTCAAAGAGAAAATATATGTGAAAGGGGTGAGTGACAATGAAGAAATGGCTCACTATTTATAGAAGAAACTTGGCTACTGTTCCACGAATCCCACGGATCCCTCACTTGAGGGATCCGTCCAGTGTATTACTGGGGATCCGTGGGACGCTCCCCTTTGCCCATGGGTTTTGGGTCATGGGTCATGGGTTATGGGTCATGGGTCCTAGACATTGGACCATGGGTATCCAGGTAGATACAATATATCTACAAGATGCAATGTATCTACTCCATGGGTCATAGGTTAAAGCCATGTGTCATGGATAATATCCATTTATGACTTATGCATGATGTCATGCAATGGGTTATGGGTATGGGTCATGGACTTTGGGTTATACCCAACTACATTCAATGTATTTAGTCAATGGGTCAAATACTTAAACTTCTACCCATTATAATACATACTAATTATGTATATATCTACCCAATATGTAAACACTAGTTGTTGTACATATGTATTACTAAATCATAAAATCACTATCACTTGTTCAGTGTTTTATATGAAATTGTAAATGCGTTAGTAAACTATTGGCTCAAATCATTTATGTATTTTATTTGTTTCGTTAAAATGATTTTACGTTTGTTATCGACAAAATATTAGAAGATCGTAAAATATAAATAAACGTTTTTACGGCTTATTTGTATTAACAAAAAAGACTAGTTCTTTTGGTTTGATTTGTTCTAATGTATTCGGAGTCTTAAAGAGTTCCAATAGAGTGACTTTAGGTGGAGACTTGATAGGTGATGGTGGTGGTGTGCTTGTTAGAGAAGAGGGAGGTGCTACTATGGAACCATTTGGTGGTGAATGAGTAGTTGGTGATGAACTATTTGACAATGTTTTGGCTAAACAACAAGGCCGAATGTCAATCCGTGCGGCTTTTTTATATTTGGGTGGTGGCACTATGGAAGGTGGTAGGATAAAGTTTTAGATTTCTTGAAGAGGATTGTTTGCACTAGGTGATTCATCAATGTTGGAATATCTTTTGGATGACATGATGATGGTTGTTTGTGAGGTTGAGAGTGATGAAGATGCAAGCATTTTGGGAACCTTATTTATAGAGAAAATAATGCATTGCAATGAATGATTGACCCAAAATGTGGACTAAAATCTAATGATTAGATATAAATTTAAGGCATGTAATCATGAGAACACAAGCATTAAGTAACATACTCATTAGTAAAAAGGATAAAATGATGAAGATATAAAGGTTTTTAGCCAAAGTGAGAAAAATAGAAGAGAAATTTCAGCTTCTGTCTCACGGTTCCCATGAATCCCTCCCTTGAGGGAACCGTCCAGCATTAATGTTGGGATCCGTGGTACTGGTGACTAAGGCAGCTCAATTTTCCTTTTGGAAACATTTGTGCCTAGTGTGTGCCTATATGCAAACCATTTGGAGTTGCGGTTATCTCAACTCCTAAAAAGAAAAAGAAAAATAGACTAGAAGTGAAAAAGCATACTATTATGTGAGATAACCCCGAGTGCTCCTAAATTCATTGTTGCTTAAATGAATTTACCCGAAAACACATATTAGTTATGTGCTCCCTTTAGCATTCAAAAGACATGAGATGCAATGAAAACGTGTTTTTACTCTGTATTAATAATGAAAACAGGTTTGTCCTAGACGTGAGAAATAGCTTTTAGGACATTGACACGGGAAGAAGTATCTTTTAGAAAAGCATTTTGAAAAAGTTTCTTTTGTTTAAAGAAAAGTTTACCTTTTGGTTAAGAAAAATAGACATGAAATTACATGTTGTAAAATAATATTTACCTTGGCTTTTGAAAATTCCCGTATTGTTAGTGAGTTGTGCGTGATATAGAGATCCTAGACTCAGAAACTAAGAAGGCTAATGTTTACATACCTTGTAGAGGTGAGTGGTAAATTACGACAATTGTTACATGATACCAAGACCAAGACGAAGCAAGTTGAATTGTTTCCGCTTCAACGGTTTGGTGAAGACGTCGGCTATGTTGTCTGCGAATGCTACCTTGTCAATAGAGATGTTCCCCTTTTGAACATTGCCTCTTAAGAAGTGATGACGGATCTCTATATGCTTGGTGCGAGAGTGCAACACCGGATTCTTGCTTAAGTCAATGGCACCTTTGTTGTCGCATAGAATGGCTATGTCACTTAGATGAATGTCGTAGTCAACTAACGCTTGTTTCATTCATAGTTCTTGTTGGCATGCTTTGCCCGCGGAGACATATTCGGCTTCGGTTGTTGATATGGCCAATGTCGTTTGCTTCTTCGAGAACCAAGATGTTAAAAAACATCCTATAAAAGTACATACACCACTTGTACTCTTCGGGTCAACATTATCACCTGCATGGTCAGAATCTGCATATACAATAGTTTCTACCCCCGTACCCTTAGGATACCATAATCCTAATTGATTCGTACCCTTAATGTATCTAAATATTCTTTTGACCGCTTCTAGATGTGATGTTTTAGGGTCTTCTTGAAATCTAGCACATAGACAAACACTAAACATGATATCCGGCTGACTAGCCGTAAGATAGAGAAGACTACCAATCATGCCACGGTATTTTGTGCAACGGATTCACCGTCTTCATCTTTTGTAAATTTAGTGTCGGATGACATTGGTGTTCTTATGGGTTTTGACTCTTCTAAACCAAAATTTTTTAACATCTCTTTTATGTATTAAGATTGATTAAAGAAGATACCATCTTCTACTTGTTTGATTTGTAGACCAATAAAGAAACTTAGTTCTCCCATCATACTCATCTCAAACTCTTCATGCATGATTTTATAAAAATCATCACACATGTCTTGACAAGTAGATCCGAATATAATATCATCCACGTATATTTGAACAATAATTATATGTGATTCCTTTTTCTTAGTGAAAAGTGTATTATCAACTAATCCCATGGTGTAGTTGTTTTTTATTAAAAATGATTTGAGTCTATCATACCAAGCTTTTGGGGCTTGTTTAAGACCGTAAAGAGCTTTTTTTAATTTATAAACATGTTTAGGTTTTTCAAAATTGATAAAGCCAGGAGGTTGAGCTACATAAACTTCTCCATTAATAAAACCATTTATAAAAGCACTTTTAACATCAATTTGAAAAAGCTTAAGATCATTAGCACATGCATAGGCAAGAAGTATTCTAATAGACTCTAATCTAGCCATGGGGGCATAGGTCTCATCAAAGTCTATTCCTTCTTGTTGATTATACCCTTAGGCAACGAGTCTAGCTTTGTTTCTAGACACTACACCGTTTGCATCTAACTTGTTTTTATATACCCATTTAGTTCCTATTATGGTTTGATTACTAGGTGGAGAGACAAGTGTCCAAACATCATTAGAAACAAATTGATTTAACTCTTTTTTCATAGCAATTACCCAACTTTCATCTTTTATGGCTTCTTGTGTATTCTTTGGTTCTATGGTTGAGACAAAACAAAATAAACTACTTTGGTTTTAGACTTGAGACCTTAATGTTCTTTCATTTAACTTTCCTATGACCTTATCTACGGGGTGATCTTTAGACTCTTTAATATTGATGATTTCATTGTTTAATGGTTCATCTTCTTTGTTTGTATTTTTCTTTATTTCTATGGCTTCACTTTCGACTATCTCGTCATCGATAAGAGGTAAGGTAGGTTTAGGTGGACTCTCATCAAATTTTACGTTTAATGACTCTTCAACCTTCATTGTTTCTTTATTTAATATAACATAAGCTTTGCTATTAGGAGAATAACCTAAAAAGACAGCTTCGGTTGATTTAGGATCAAAGTTAGGTAATCTTTAGTGTTAAGTAGAAAGCATTTGCTACCAAAGACTCTATATTAACTCGTAGAACAATGAATGTAATCTTTAGTGTTAAGTAGAACAATGAATGTAAGAATATATGAGAGAGTTTGTAAGAAGAGGAGTGAGTTACAATGAAGAAATAGCTCTCTATTTATAGGCAATTTCTTGCTACTGTTGCACGGATCCCACGGATCTCTTACATGAGGGATCCGTCTAGTGTAAACAGGGGGATCCGTGAGACGCTCCTCTTTATCCATGGGTTATGGGTCATGGGCCATGGGTTATGGGTCATGGGTCCTAGACTTTGGACCATGGGTATCCAAGTAGATACAATGTATCTAGAAGATGCAATGCATTTATTCAATGGGTTATGGGTTAGCTCCATGGGTTATGGATATGCTCCATGGGTATGGGTCATGGGTTATGGTTTTTACCCATCCTAATAAACTATTACAATAAAACAATCATTACATCAATTTATAATAAATTGTTGTTGTTCCCGTTCACTATCGTTTAAAGCAGTTTAAGTATATAAAACAAGTTAATAGTGAACTATGGTGAAATTAACATAAGTAAAACACACAAAGTAATTTTCAACATCATATTCTTATTAGAAATAAATCAACAAAGAATCGTTACCCAGTACTTGCGGAATAGTACTTGGGATTGAAATAACAAAGTTTGGTGACTCTCTCTAAGCTCGGGCTAAGTCGAGCACAACTCTTAGAGCTCATTGAGCTATCTCGGGAACTAAGTTGTATTTGGAGGTGAAAAGATGGCTTGCGTGTATGTGTGTTTTACAATTCACAAGCTTAATCTTTTCACTCCATCTCTTATGCTATTTATACATGTATGATATTTGACTCTTTCCTAAGTGACAAGCGACATCATGAGAAGACAAAATCTTGATGTATTTTGTCTCATTCTAAAGACTATTCTAGGTAAGAGACAAGACTACTTTCCTAAGTTCGGTGATGACAGAGCACGATCTTTGCCATTCGGGGAAAGTTGACTTTGGTTGATAAGGACTTCGTCTTATCGATTCAAACTTATCCGCCTTGTCCGCTCTTTCTTGATCTTTACATCCTTGATCTTCTACTTTGGTTTGTCTTGATGTAAGTAGTTGGAGAGAGTCTTAGGGATTCGGTGAGTTATTGTCATCACTCCTTTGAATCCATCATCTTCTTCTTGACTCGGTCTTCACCCTTTAAGTTCCGCCTTCTTGGTGGGAGACTTCTTCTTCGCCTCGTCTTGAGTATCACGAAGATGACTCAGCGAGAGACTATGCACTCGGTGACTGTTAGTGTTTAACGGACTAAACACTTGGGCTATTTTCTATTCAAATCCTAGATTAAGGGGTTTGGGTATTCTTGAACAACGGTCTCCCCTATTTGGATATACAAATAGCCTAAGTGGTTGATCGATGTAAGTGAGCAAATGGCTTCTTCTTACTTGAATGTACTAATGAATACAATAAGGAACTTGAGTAAATGAACAAAACATACATCTTTTATTGATCGATTACATAGTTCCTATCACTAGTACAAAAGATAAAACAAAATGATGTCGGTCGGATGGATTCCCAATGCTTCAAGCTTGACTTTCTTGGTGATGAGTGTTTCTCTGTCGGGATGGTCTCTTATCTTGGCATTCGGTCTTGGCGAACACGATGTTTCTTTGGGGTTTGGATCGAGAGGCCCTTTGGTATGTAGCTCGACATTGCGGCTACACCGGCTGATCAATATCACTCCATCTTTGAAAAGCGGGGTTTCCATAGACATCAATGTGGAATAGCCCTCTTCGGGCTTCTCGATCACTAGGCAGTTCACAAACTTAACACCTTGGTAGCTCCTGTTGCATTCGGTCCAGGCACTTTTATTTCGAGTTGGAACTCAACTCTCTTCCTTTTGCGGTGGATGATTGTGGTTGAGATCCTTGAGGTGCGATTAAAGCGGGGTGAATTCCAGTTAATTTGGACAATCCTCGATCTTTCATATCTTTCTTGAGCATCTTCATCGGGTCCTTAACCACGCATTCTTCTTCTTTTCAATAATTGGACCAAGCTCATCGAGTTCGGTGATCCCAAAGTCGGTGAATTTGGGGATCATGAACCTCGAAGTGTCTTTTATCAACCCCTCTGTAGCGTTCATGGCGGTGGTTTGGTATTGGGGATGATTCGACATCTGTGATCTTTTAGGAAGCCTTGACTTGTCATTGTCGATTGTAATGCTCAATTACGCTTTGCTGATGGCTTGAGTTTTCTTCTTCTTTTCTTCCAAGCTGTTTTCTCATTTGACCATCGAGCGACTGAGCTTCCTTGAACTTTTGTCTGCTGACCCTTTTCAAGCTTCTTTGCATCTATCCCAATATTTCGACTTCCTCGGCAACTACTTGTACGGTGCTTCTCTGCTCTTTCTTTCTTCTTGACAAGTTTCTTTTTCTTTCCTCCTTGCAAGGTGAGCACTTATTTGTTGTGGTGTGGCGGTACATGGTGTTGCCGATTTTAAAGGGAATCTTCTCGGGCTCGGAGTTGTCATTTGCCTTTTCCTTTGTCTGGCACGAGGAAGATGAAGTTGCTACCGGGGTGGTGGTGTTGTTGTTATTGGTGTGATTCTTGTCGGTGTTGTTGTTGTTGATGTTGTTGGTGGGATTGATGAGATAGGTGTTCTTGAGGCGGTGGTGATGATGAGATTTGAGCCAGCGATGTTGTTGGTGTTGGCTCCCCTCGGTGTGAGAAGGAGGTTCTTGACAATATTCTCCCCTCAGCTGTTGCTTGGGGCGTCGGTGAGGGCAAGAGTTGGAGTTGGTCTTGAGGGGGCGGAGCCGCTTGACCCTTGAAGGCTGATAAATTCGAGAGATCATTGCCTTGATGTCGATGTGTCGGTTTGAATACCGGTGACCTTTGCTTCCAAGTTAGCATGAGATAATTCTAAATTTGTCATCGAGGCCCAAGATTCCAAGCCATGGAGGATGATGCCTTAGCGGATTAGCCACTGAGCATCAAGAGAACCCAATGTAGATTGTAGAGACTGAACAGAACTCTGTAGGCCTTGAACATTGGCAGACTGAAGCATATCAACCAGGGCAGTGAGACGGGAGGAATTCTTCATATAAACTTCAGTGGCTTCCAGTACTTTAGAATTGAGTGTTGGGTCCTCCTTGACAGTCTCTTTGATATCATCAATTGATGAGCCACACTTCTGAAGATACTCTCGAATTTTGCCCAGGTTTGTATTCTGTTCGTCAATCTGTTGATACATAAGATCCCTGTGTTCGTGAACATTTTCATTGAAGGTGAGCACATCGGATTTAAGATCAGCGTATGTGGCGGCGACCTCGGTGTGTTGTTCCCCGGTGTTTGATGACCCCAGTATAACCTTCTTGAAGCTTTGGTGATCCCTGAACAAGCGCCTTCGATAAGTGGGAGAACATTATCAAATCTTTCAAATTCATCGGTGGAGGAAGAGGTCATCATTTTCATCTTTGGAATGGTGATTCGGTATGTTCTGTGGATCGGTGAGGCTCTTGTTCGACTTGAACCTCGGCGTCCACTTCTTCCCGGTGATAAAATTTCATCATCGGTTCGACAAGCTCATCTTAGAAAAAAGTATTCCGGTAACATCGACAGCGGTTAACGGGGGTTGGTGATGGGTTCCATATCGTGGTGGTATGTTTCCTACGAGTCTTTGTCCCCGTTGACCCCTCGGACCTTGGTGGGCGTTTCCAGTGCCTTATTTGGAGTCGAGGATTGGTTGTGGGTTCCGTATCGGTGGGTTGTTTCTTTCCTCGAGTCTTTGTCCCCAGTGACCCACGAGACCTTTGGTGGGAGTTTTCGATGCCTTTGGCGGAGTCGGTGATAGTTGTATCCCTATCGGTGGGTTGTATCATTCCTACGAGTCTTTGGGATCGATCGGTGTGCCCTCGGACAAAGGCTTGGATTTCTAATGTCATCTTTGGGCGTTGTGGGCGCTCCCCTACCGGTGGGTTGTTTGTTTCCTACGGATCTTGGGGAGTAGTGGTTGTGACCAAGGCAGCGGCTGTGATGTGTCGGTGTCCTTCGTTGTCACGGGGTGGATGTTGCTGGTCATCGGTGGGTGTCTTTTTAGTCTCGGGCCTTTTGTGCCTTTTAGGTTGTGTTCACGAAGCCTCGGGGCCACAGGACTTGGGTTTAGTCTTAGTCGATCGAGACTTCCCTTTCTCTTTTAGGGGCGGGGTTTGGAGACCTTGATCCCTCACAGTTGTTCTGACAACCATATGGGCCGTCAATTCAATAGGAGTGACAAGGGATGGGTCTTTTGAAAATTTGATTGGCTCGGGATGCGGGTAAAGCACCAAATTTTTCTTCACGAGGATAATTTGAACCCGGTAACACTTGCAAAGCGCAAGAGACAAACCTAGGATACGAAGCGTATTTCGTCCTAGTTTTGCTCTGTAGCTTGATTCTGAGATCACTTGTAAATGATCTCCCTATGTCGACAGTGACCCCATTCATTAAGCGGTATGCCATCATCAATGAATAGAGTTAACTTGTTCGGTGGATGAGTGGTTCCATAGAGGACACGAATCACAAAAGTGAATAGGATCCTCAAGCCACGGAAATGAACTCTTGGTGGTGGGGTTACGTCCAAAACGTTTGATCTAAAGCGATTTGTTTTAACCCATCCTTCTTGTGGAGGGTTCGGGATGGGCGACATAAACTCCTTTGTTGTAATCGACCCTGTTGAAGTGCAAAGCGTTTTGTAATCCGGGGTGAATCGTTGTTGCCCCGTGAAGGCGAATCGATGAGATATTCCACGAGAGGTGCGAGGTTGTTCTCATCGATGGAGGTGTCGGGTCATAGGCCTTGGTTGTTGCCCAAAACTCCACGAGGAGATTTTGGTAAACAATGGAGGACGAACAAAGGCCGTTTTCGGTGGGCAATTAAACAAAAATTTCATAATGTCTTTGTAGGTGGGACGGTTCGGGGTATTCAAAGTTGCCTATGACATTATTAGTTTTAAATTCAACATTTGTAAGATCCCTACCTTTGAGAAGCAAGCGGAGAGATTGAGTTCTAGCCATTTCCATTAAAGATTTTAGGGTTTTGAAAATATTTTGACTAGAATAATCAAAGTTTTTTGATCTCTCAAGTTTGTGATGAAAAACTTTTGTAAATGTTTACAAGAAGGGTTTTCAAAAGAGGTTTGAAGAGTTTTGAGAACACACAAATATTTACGAGTTTTAGAAATGATTTTGTGAGTTTTGTTGAGAAAATAATTTGTGTGTGTTTGTTTGTTTTGGAAGAGGGTATTTATAGAGTGGTGAGAAGGGTGATTTGTGCACAAATGGGAATATTAAGAGTCGGTTTTGAAAGCGTTTGAATTTCCACATTTAATGCTACCACTCCATTACCCATGATAAAATCCGTTTTCAAGGAGCGATTGCGATGCTGCGGTAAAAGTGCACTTTGCGAGATAAAATATCAATTTGATATTTTTGTGAGAGGCATTAAATGCCAAGTGGGATGTGATAAGACAAAGAGACATATATTCCTATATTAAATTAGCATAGTTACCAACCTAGGACATTTAAGTAGCGATACTTGGATCATTTAGTTACTCATTCAATGCTCTTTGTCAAATGTCGGGGACCACGAATGAGTCTTACTCATTCGGTGAGAGGTTGGTTTTGGATGTTCGGGGAGGATGAACCATTTGAGAGAACTTCTTGAGATTGGTTTCGGATACGACTTTCAATGTCAAGCATTCCCAATTCGACTTTCGGTCTCACGAAGGTAGGTTCATCAAGGGTTTGGTGAAGATATCGGCCAGTTGATATTCGATAGGGATGAAATGAAGTTCAATGTCTCCTTTCATTATGTGATCCACGATGAAGTGATATCGATATCAATGTGTTTGGTTCTTTGGTGGAGGACGGGGTTGTTGGAGATTGCAATAGCCTTGGTGTTATCACGGAAGATGGGCACCATTTTGTAATGGATGTCATAGTCATTTGAGTTGACTTTTCATCCATAATACATTGGCACAACATCCTGCTGCTGACTACATATTGACTTCGGTGAGGACATAACCAGCGATTGTTGCTTTTAGCACTCCAACAAACCAGTTTTCCTCGAAATTGCGGGACCACGAGGTACTTTTTACATCCATGTTGCGACCCGACATAATCGAATCGAGTAACCCTTGAGATCAAACCACGAGCATTTTGGATAATAGAGTCCAAGGTTTGGGGTTCCTTCAGGTACTGAGTATTCTTTTGGCTGCGGTGAGGTGAGATTCTTTGGGATTGGGTGATATCTTGCTATTAAGCAGATGAAAATTGTATATACGGTCTAGTAGCGATTAGATACATCGGTGAGCCAACAATCCCTACGAAATGGGTTTGATTGGTGATTTGCCGGTGAGATCGGGTCCAAGGTTGTTAGGTGGGACCATTGGAGTCTTCAACGAGGCACGTCGGATATCTCATATTTCTTCAAGAGATTTACGGTGTATTTCTCTTGGTGATGGATATTCCTTTATCGGTTTGCACGATTTGTAGTCAAGAAAGTATGTGAGTTCCCCATCATGCTCATTTCAAACTTCTTTGTCATCGGTTTTCAAGCTGTTTGCAAAGTTGTAGTTTGTTGAGCCAAAGATGATGTCATCAACATACACTTGGACTAGTATCACATCTGTTGAGTTCTATAGACAAGCGATTGTGTTGTCTATCTTTCCTCGACAAACTTGTTTTGTATCGGGAAAGGTGAGAGAGTTTCATACCATGCCACAGGAGCTTGTTTAAGTCCATAAAGGGCTTTGTCAAGCTTCTGAGACATAGTCGAGAATTCACTACTCTCAAAGCACGGAGGTTCTTGAACATACACATCTTCCTTGAGATCACCATTTAAGAATGCACTTTTAACATCCATTTGGTAGACCACGAAGTTCATGTATGTTGCATATGCAAGGAAGATCTGATGGCTTCCATTCTTGCAGCAGGAGCAAATGTCTCATCATAGTCAATGCCTTCTTGTTTGTTGTAACCTTTGGCTACAAGTCGGCTTTGTTTTTAATAGCGGTGCCGTTTTCATCGGTTTTGTTTACGAAAACCCACTTCATTCCTATGACTACTACATCACGAGGACATTTGATCAAGGTCATGACCTTGTTTTTATCAAGCATTGCGAGTTCTTCTTGCATAGCTTTGAACCCGGCTTGGGTGTTTTAGAGCCTCGGTGACACTTTTGGGTTCTATATCGATAGGTAATCGGCATATAGACATTCATTGGTGAAGCTGCGGTTAGATTAGCGACCATGCTTCTAGTGAGCATGCCCTCGGTGGGTTCACCAATGATGTTTACAAGCTCAATGTCACGAGATCTTGTCCACTTACTTTGTGGTGCAGGATCGAGCTTGAAGATGTCCTTTGGGAGTTCGGATGTGAGTTCGGTGCAAAAGCCGCGGGATCATTTAGATCATCTGTAGAGATGTCTTGTTGGTTGAGGTTCATGAGTTCTGGGTTCACGATCATTTGGATCGGTGTTTCCTATCGGCGAGGGTGATTGATTATCAATGAACTCGCGATGGTTGGTTGGGGTAGGTTGTGAGGTAAGACATAATATGAGATGTCGACATCGACGATATGAGGAATTGAATTGATGTTGTACTCATCGGGAGGATATCTTGATGAGTTATCAATTCCTATTTCCTCCATTGAGGTGTTGGTGAACTGATGCTTTCGAACTTTCATCAAAGGTGACATGAAAGGTTTCCTCAACTTGTTGTCTCCTTGTGTTAAAACCACGAAGGCTTTGGAGATCGGTGAGTAGCCTAGAAAGTATCCATCATCGACTTTTGCATCAAACTTGCCTAGATGATCCTTGTGGTTATGAATGAACACAGGACATCCAAACACATGAAAATAGGCGATGTCGGAAGTCTACCTTTGAAGATCTCATATGGGGTTTTATTATGTCTTTTGACAATGATTGACTGTTTTGAGTGTAACGAGCGGTTTTTTGCTTGATCGAAATGCTTGGAGAGGGTGAGCCATTTAACATGGTTCTAGCGACCTCAATGAGAGTTCTGTTTTCCTTCGCAACCCCATTTTGTTCGGGGTATATGGAGATGAGAAATTTTGAGAAATTCCTTTTCATCACGAAACTCTCAAGCTCTTGATTTACGAACTCGGTACCATTGTCGATTCGATTTGTTTAATGATAATGTCATTACGGTTTTCAATCTTCACGATGAATGACATTATTGTATCATTACTGACTCTTTTTGAAAGAAAGTATACCCAGTGTATCTTGAGAACTCATCAACAATGACAAGTGTATACTTCTCATCTTTGGATTGATGCGGGGTGACGGTCCAAAGAGATCCATGTGCGAGGAGGTGAAGGCGACTTTGATGGAGAAATTTTGTTTGGTTTTGAATGATGCTCTGTGGTGTTTACCTTTTTCACAGGCAGAGCATGGTTTGTCTTTTGCAAAAACCAGTGATGGTAAGCCAAGGACCTTGTTTTGTTTTGCCAAGTTGTTGAGGTTTTTGAAGTTTAAGTGTGAGAGTCTCTTATGCCACAACCAATTGATAGTTTCAGTGGCTTTAGCAAAGAGACAAGTTCCATCTTGGGAGAGTGTTGACATGTCTAACACATAAACATCATCTCTCCTTGGAGCTATCAACACTACTTCCTTGTTGGCATTAAAGATGGTACCTTGTTTGTCATTAAATTGCACAATGTACTTAGCATCACATAGTTGGTGACACGATGAGATTGTATTTGAGACCATTGACATAAGCAATTCTAGAAAACTATTCCATTGCGGTTCTTGAACCATAACCTTGATGGGACATGATGAGTTATCACCAAATACTACCTTGGGTCTGGTTCCTTTACATACTTGTGCGGATACTCCTTTACACGGTCATGCTTCTTGAGCATCCCTTGTCTAGATGCGGATAGGCTCCTGGCGTGTCTCTGCACAAGTAGTAAAGCTGAATTAGTTTCTCTTAGTGACCCACTTGCTAGTGGGCTTGGGTCTCAAGGTCTCTTTGAATTTTGCAATCGACTCATGGTCGGTGGTTGAGTGCATTGTGCTACCACGGGTTTTGCATTTAGAGGCGAGGAAGACTCGGTGATTTTGGGTTGTTTTGTACTTCTCCTTGCATGAATGATCTTGTCATGTTGGGATGTCTCATGAGTGGATTTCCACATATATCACGGCATGTGTTCATGAGGCAGTCATCGATGATGATCATTAAACCAGCGGTGAGGGCAAAGAGGAAAAGGTTTTGCTCTATTCTTGAGAGCTGTTTTGGAGGATGAAGCATCTTGATGACCAACTTTGGTGTAGTTTGCTTCTTGTGAGCTTACATCTTGTAAGTGGTGCGATCTGTGATCATCCTTATTGCGGATCATGCAATAAAGGATTCTATAGCGATTGTCGGTGGTATGACTGGTGTAATGACACTGACTCACACTTACCTTGGGTTTGTTGGTGGATTTTGATTTTGATGAGCTAGATGAGGTGACTTAGTTTCCTTGATTGAATCGGGGCTTTTCGATGGAATCCATCTTTTACATCGACTTCCTCACAAGCTCGATAAGTTCTTGAATTTGGTCGACTTGGTGGGGACGAGAGGATGTTGAAGTCTCGGTGGGAGTAGACTCTTGTTGGATTTGTTTTGCTTGTCTTTGCGGGATGGTTCTACCAAGTCGGACCTTTCTTTTGGTGAGTGAGGATTGAATTTTAGAGGAGTAAGCTCGAGCTTGGATCGGCACCACGAAGAGGTTTCGGGGGGTGGGCGGTGTTTGATTACGCTTGGACTCGGAGATGTGTTCGGTACCTTGGTCACATCGGGAGTCTAGCATGCTCTTAAGAGCTTGGCTCTCGAGCTCAAGAATCCTTCGAGAATCGAAATTTGGAAGCTTACTCTCGGGATTAACCCGTTCAATCCAATCTTTGGAATTTGGAGTTGTCAACATGTTGGTAATCATACCACCGACACAAATGGTTTTGAACTTTGGTCTTTGTTGCGAGTCGGGAGATGATCTTCACCTATGACTCTCTTTTTGCTCTTGGGGCACCCACAACATCAAAGACCACAGGATTCTTAGCGATCCAACTATCAAGAATATCTTGTTCCTTTTAAGTTCATCTTGAAGAGCACGATTTCTCTTAACTAGTTCGGTGTTTTGAATTTGCAAAGTGTGACCTCAAGCTTGGCTTGTTTTAAAATAAGCAGTTCATCTCTACACTTGTTTAATTCAAAACTTAGCTTGTTGTATTTTGAAAAGAGATTTAATCTTTGCTCTTCTACGAACTTAAGGTCAACATTAAGATAATTCATATAAGGCGCCAATCGAGTCATCATCCATAGAAAGTAAGATGTTTACCTTCTTCGTAGTGATGTTGACCCATTCCCGTTTACGGCATGATTCTTTCCAACGCTAGCTTGTCCTCTTACGAGAGGGCCATCGGTGCTGTGACATGCACCATTTCATCATCGATGACGGCTCTTCATCGATCGAAGGTCTCGACAACAAGGCCTTTGTTTTACCACTGCAGATTGAACACTTTTGTTGTTTACGAGGGGTGGCCTCGAGCAATGCAAGCTTAGCTTTGACTTTCTTATACTTAGCTTCAAAATCAACAGTTTTGTTTTGATCAGTTGTTTTGAAAGTTTTGATGAGGCGATAGATTTTGGTTGAAATTTGCTAAAGCACGAGGGGTGATTTGACCACGATGGTTTATAAGAGGTTGAAATTGTTTTGAAAAGCAGTCTTTTGCAAAATGACCTCTTTTGTGACACTTAAAGCATTCGGTGTCCTCATTTGCTTTGGCATTTGAAAAACCTTTGTTTCTTTTATAAACCTTGAGAGTTAGCAAGGTGCCCTTTCACGAAATTCGGTGTTCGGTCATTTAGGTACTCCTCACTTGATCTCTCATCGGGCTCATCATCGAATTTTCACGAAAATCTTGAACAACATTGTTAGAATAAGCGTAGTTGATATTGGTGATGAGGTGGTGGTCGGGGACTTCTTGACTTCACGAGACTTCTTTAAGTCGGTATAAATGCATTGATGAGGTTTTCCTCATAGACAAATTTCCATAAATTTCGGAAGCTCAAGATTTTGGATATGATTAGCATTCCTAAGTCCACGAGAGAAATTCAACCACTTCTCGGGAGGCTGATTGACAAAACCAACATTGATTTCATGTTTGGACAACTTAACACCATCATTTGACAAGTTCATTTAAAGAGTTTTGTACACGGTGTAAGTTTGAGAGAGTTTACGAGTCCTTAGCCACGAAGGTGTTATACTCGAGTTTGGGTCCATTATCTGTTTTCCTTGGTATCGGATGGTCCTTCATGACTATGAACTAGGTCATCCAGGTTTGCTTAGGTTGTACTACGACTTATATGAGACTCCATAATATCGTCGGAAGACAAGATATTATGATACTTTTGAGTCTTTGGTCTGGTTGACCACTCTCCTTTCATCACAGGTCCCTGAGCTTGAGGTTTGGGCAACCCTTGATCTTTGGGACAAATGGACCTTCATTTATACACTTGATATAATAAGGTTCCATCGATCAAATAGCAAAGCATTCGCTTTTCCATTTGTTGAATTTGCCAACTTCAAGTCTAGGGAACGGTGAATAAGCTCCACCCTTTTATCGACTAGTTGGGGTACATCAATTTGACCATTTAGGATCCTAATTTAAAAACTTTTAGGCGGCCTAAAAAGCGAGTTTTATAATTAGCCTTGCTCGATACCACTTGTTGTTCCCGTTCACTATCGTTTAAAGCAGTTTAAGTATATAAAACAAGTTAATAGTGAACTATGGTGAAATTAACATAAGTAAAACACACAAAGTAATTTTCAACATCATATTCTTATTAGAAATAAATCAACAAAGAATCGTTACCCAGTACTTGCGGAATAGTACTTGGGATTGAAATAACAAAGTTTGGTGACTCTCTCTAAGCTCGGGCTAAGTCGAGCACAACTCTTAGAGCTCATTGAGCTATCTCGGGAACTAAGTTGTATTTGGAGGTGAAAAGATGGCTTGCGTGTATGTGTGTTTTACAATTCACAAGCTTAATCTTTTCACTCCATCTCTTATGCTATTTATACATGTATGATATTTGACTCTTTCCTAAGTGACAAGCGACATCATCTGAGAAGACAAAATCTTGATGTATTTTGTCTCATTCTAAAGACTATTCTAGGTAAGAGACAAGACTACTTTCCTAAGTTCGGTGATGACTTGAGCACGATCTTTGCCATTCGGGGAAAGTTGACTTTGGTTGATAAGGACTTCGTCTTATCGATTCAAACTTATCCGCCTTGTCCGCTCTTTCTTGATCTTTACATCCTTGATCTTCTACTTGGTTTGTCTTGATGTAAGTAGTTGGAGAGAGTCTTAGGGATTCGATGAGTTATTGTCATCACTCACTGAATCCATCATCTTCTTCTTGACTCGGTCTTCACCCTTTAAGTTCCGCCTTCTTGGTGGAGAGACTTCTTCTTCGCCTCGTCTTGAGTATCACGAAGATGACTCTTTGAGAGACTATGCACTCGGTGACTGTTAGTGTTTAACGGACTAAACACTTGGGCTATTTTCTATTCAAATCCTAGATTAAGGGGTTTGGGTATTCTTGAACCCAACATTATCTACTAATAAAATCAATAGATCAACAAATAAAATCATTAGATCTATAAAAAAAAATTACGGATCTACAAAAGAATTACGGATCTATAAAAACATTATATCTACAAAAAAAATCAATAGATCTACAAAAAAAAATTGGATCTATAAAAAAAAATTAAAAAAATTACGGGTCTTTAAAAAATTTAAAAAAAAAATACGGATCTTTAAAAAAATACAAATCTTTAAAAAAATAGATCTATAAAAAAATTACGGGTCTTTTTGATCTACAAAAAACTTTTTGATCTATAAAAAATTGAAAAACTTACGGATATTTAAAAAAATTAAAAAAAAATACGGATCTTTAAGAAAAAATAGTCTATAAAAAAAATTACGAATCTTTAAAAAAATAGATCTACTAAAAAAACAATAGATCTACAAATAAAATCATTAGATCTACAAAAAAAGAAAAAAAAAAATCGGATATATAAAAAAATTAAAAAAGTTACGGATCTTTAAGAAAATTTAAAAAGTTATGAATCTTTAAAAAGAATTAAAAAAATTACGGATCTTGAAATAAAAGGTTGATCTACAAAAGAAATCAATATATCTACAAATAAAATTATTATATCTACAAAAACAATTACGGGTCTAAAAGATTACCCATCGATAAAAAAAATTAGATCTATAAAAAAATACGCAGCTTTAAAAAAATTAGATCTACAAAAAAAATACGGGTGTATAAAAAAATACCAAAAACGTCGGTTGGTGGTGCAGTCGGGTGGTTGGGTGGTGGCGGCGTCGGGTGGTTGCTGCTGTGAGTTGGGCAGCAGTAGGGTGGTGACGTTTTTGTGGAGAGATTTTTTTAAGATAAATGTGTTTGTGTGTATTTTTTTTATTTAGAGTGAGATTATGTGGTTTGGTTGGGAGATTGAGAGTGAGTGTTTTTTTTAGAGTGAGATGAGAGTGTTTTAAGTGTGTATTTTTTTAAATATAAAATATAAAGGGGAAGTAAATTGGATTGGGGGATAGGTGTTTGTTGGGTATTGGTTTATATGATAGATCTATATAGTTTGGTTGGTTTGGTTATTTTTAGGATTGTATGTTGGTTTGGTGTGTGTAAATCTAAGTTTAGATGTCTGAATCTTAAAAATGGAGAGTTGGGTTTTAGTTGGGGATATGCTTTATCCAAACAGATAATACAAGTAGTATGTCACATAACTAGAGGAATTTTTAAATGTTTACTCATATTTTGATACTTACCAAGGGACAAATCCCCATCATCTATTTAGTTTGATCTAATGGTGGGGATTAACCCAAGATTTAATATGTCTAAACCTAAGTCCATGTTTTTTTTTTTTTTTTTTTTTTTTTTTAAACGCGTTTTTGTTAATATTCACGCTTAATTTTTCAAAATTCGCATTTTTAATATTCAAGTTTTCTTTTGTTTGTTTGTTTTTTAATTCACGTTATTTACGTTTTTTTAATTCGCGCTTTTTTCCCTTTCATACGTTTCGTCCGTTTCAATACGTTTTCATCTATTTTCGTCCGTTTTCATACACGCCGCCCGATTTCACACGTTTTGTCCGCTTTCATACATTTTGTCCGTTTCATACGCCGCGTTTTCTTACATTTTCTTCCATTATTCATACGTTTTCGTCCGTTTTCATACGTGTTTTACGTTTTCATACATATTCGTCGTTTTGTCCGCTTTCATACGCCGTCCGTTATTAAATGTTTTCGACCGTTTTAAACGTTTTCATCGTTTCGAATATCACGTGATATTCGAATAGCACAAGTGATATTCGAATAGCACAAGTGATATTCTCAATATCACAAATGATAACGTGAATATCGCAAGTGATGTTATGTGATATTCGAATATCACAAGTGATATTCGTGATATTCGAATATCACTGTGATATTCGAATACCACAAGTGATTTTTGAATATAACAACCGATTTTCAACTAATGTTTTGTAACATGAAAATCATACGTGATATTCAAAATATCACATGATGATATCAAGAAAATCACAGTGATATTGATAATATCGCAAAGTGATATTCATACTATCGCAAAGTGATATTCATAATATCGCAAACTCATATTCAAAATATCACAAAATGATATTCAGAATATCACAGAGTGATATTCAAAATATCACAGAGTGATATTCAAAATATCACAGAGTGATATTCAAAATATCACAGAGTGATATTCACAAAATCACAAGTGATATTCAGAATATCACAACGTGATATTAACAAAATATCACTTGTGTTTTCGAATATCATAAAGTGATATTCGAGATAATCACAGTAATATTCGAATATCACGTAAATCACTGTGATAGTCGTAAACGATGAAAACGAACGAAAACTTAAGAAAATAGACGAAAACGTAAGAATACGGACGAATCGTATGAAACAAAGTAAAACGTATGAAAGAGTAAAACACGATGAAAACGGATGAAACGTATGAAAATGGACGAAATGAAAGAAAAATGATGAAAAAAGCGAAACGTAAGAAAACGGATAAGAACGTATGAAAGCAGATGAAAACGTATGAAATCGAAGAAAAACACGAATAAAAAACGCGAAATTAAAAAACGCGAAAAAATTATAATAATAATCGTCAATTAAGAAAAAAAAAAAAAAAAAAAAAAAAAAAAAAAAAAAAAGTGTATAAAAAAAAAAAGACAAAAGACAAGAAAAAAACATGGACTTAGGTTTATCTACTAAATTTTAGGTTAATCCTCACCATTAGATCAAACTAGATGGATGGTGAGGATTTGTCCTTTGGTAAGAATGAATTTTTGGGTAAGCAAAATAAAATGCCTCTACATAACTAAAGTATTTACGGGATAAATTTTTAAGTTCTAACAATAATCATATGGTGTCAAGTTATTTTACATCTAGTTATTTTCCTACATTTTAAGAGATTAATGTGAAACACACTAACTATTTGATCTAATGAATCAAATGATATATAAAAAACTATTAACATCTCAACCTTCCACGTTCCACTCCCATCTTTTTAATTAACTTGCAAAAATAGTTCTTGTAGTATGGCCAAATTATAGGTTTCGTCCATAACCTTTCGAAAGTGCATGCACCTTCTATGTAGAGAACTTTGGGTTGCAATTTCCGTCCTTATTCAAAGTAAAATGACTAAAACGCCCTTATCAAAATCTGCAACCCAAGGACGAAAACTGCAACGCAAAATTCCCCGCAAGGACGGTGCATGGACTTTCGAAAAGCGAGGAACGAAACCTGCGATATGGCCAAACCACAAGGTCGATTTTTGCAATTTACTCTTAACACCCAGCTTCACCCCTCCTTTTTGAAAACTACAATCTCAAAAAACGTAAACCGTTAACTTACGTAAATTACACCATCGTGACGAACATTTAATTATTGATACTATTGAGGTTGATGTTTTTGTTCAAATTTAACTACTGGTATCATATTGTACATAATATGCGAGTTTAATAGCATATAATGACCGTTAATGAAGTTAAATAAGAAGTTTTCATATCTAAGCTTTTAATAGGAATTACATGAGTCGTTGTTATAAGTACAATCACATATATCTATTTTCATGTCACAATAACATGTTACTCCCTCTGTCCCTAAATAAATGTCCACTTTTCACTTTTGAAATATTTATTTTTCAACTTTGACCTTAAATATTTTTGTTTTATTATATAATACTTGATGAAAATTATACCAATTAATTTATAATCTCGTGCATATACATGTTGTATTTTTTGAACAACGTATATGTTATAGTTTTAAAATATAAAGTGTATGGGGTATAGAAATCTAAAAGGGTATTTGATTATTTTGTAAAGTTATTAAAAAAACATGAAAACTTATAAGTTTCCACTTAACTTCATTTAATTTATTTAAAATTCAACCACTAAAGTTTTATTAATTACCTATTCTTTTTTAAGTTTTAGTTTTCACAAACTTGACACATACATTTGATGTTTTTTTCCCTGCCATATTTATCAAAGTTTTGACCATCTTTTTCATTTTTAACTTTCATTTCGGGCCAATAAGAATACTCTATTTTGGCACGTGTTAAACTAAACCAATCTAATTGGCTCAAATTTTTTTCTCAATAAGATTGTTTTAGCAAAATATTTCTAAAATGATGTATTTTTTTTATTATATAAAATATGTTTCATATTGGTCAATAAAAAGAGTTTTTTTTTTGTTTTTTGTTTTTTTTAGAGTTTACTTAATTTTAATATTCTTTTAGCAATATTTTATTTTAATTAGTGGTATTAAAATCAAGTTTTATCCGAATTGCTTTTTGAATATTTGAATTTTCTAAAACATACAGTATGTTGAGATGACAATTTGTGCTCAAAATAAAAAAAAAAAATTGGCCAATTTGAGCTAATTTATAAAAGATTTAGGCATATTTTGCCTTTTTTTTTTTAAAAATATGGGCATGCATGGCTCATTTAAAAGTTAAATGAGAATTAACAGGCACATATTTTCTCTTAAGTGGAGAACATTGCAATTAATTTTAAAGAAAAACTTATAGATATAATATATTTATTGTTTTAAATATAAGTGAGGTGTTACGTTTGAGTAATTTATTTTATCGTTTTGAATCTTTTCTAAAGCGATTCGTATAACATGCGCCCGTTTAGTCTGTGCCGTTTAAGCACGTGCATATTTGGGCCCGAGCCGGTTTAGATCATGGCACGTGCCCGCCCGTTTTGTCACCTCTGATAGTGTGTTACGGTGGCTTGGAAGAGGACTAAAAGAGAAAAGTTAGGAAAGATATAACCTTGTATTAAAAATAATAATAATAATAATAATAATAACAATAATAATAATAATAATAATAATAATACGAGTAATAAATTAGGAGTGCGATTAAAGGATAATTTTATAGGTATTAAAGAAGTCATAGGCATTAGGGTTAAGATACCAACGTAGCCACTTTTTTGTACTTTCTTTTCCTCTAATGGGATCTGCTAGTTTTCTTTGTGTCTATCCTCCCTCTGTACCTTCATACCTTCAATGGATATTTCATCCATCAATCACAAAAAGAGTCCACAGAAAAAACAAATCCAATGTAAAAAAAAAAGGAACTCACCCCAAAAAAAAGTAATTTCGATAACAAAAAACAATTGTACCCAATCTGACCGAAGAGTGAGTTAGAATTTAGGAGGTACACAATCATATCTCTATATCTTTTTTCAGAGTCGTGTAGACAGATCATACTCCTGCCGTAAAAGACTGCTATCTTTCAACAAGAGCAATTCATTAAAAATAAAAACTCAGAAAAGCAAATTCGATTTAAAAGTTGAAGGTGCTCAATTTCACCCTCAAGTAAGGTTTGTTTTACAGTTTTTATTTACTCCTTGATTATTATTAATAATAACAATGTATATATCATTTTTTGACACTACCAAAGTAGTAGTGATTTTATACCAATTTCTGCAAAATGTAAATCATTGCTAAAAATTTAAAACAAACTAACAACAAAAGTATCTACTTAACTGGGCCGTTTTATAACCGTGGATCATTTCAGCCCATCTTTGAGTCTGTTAGTCATTTTCCTTCCATACCCTAGTTATCAAAACCCCCAAAACATTACACAAAACCTTTGTTCTCAAATATTTTAAAAACACTTGCAATATCATGTCTGAGTCTGCTGAATCTGCTGATGCTCGTTTGTTAAGGGTAATATTTTTTTACATTTTCTTGTGCTTGTTTTATAGAAAAATTTTTATTTTGTGCAAGTTCTTTTTGTTTGTTCTAGATTTATAGTTTATGCCATGTTTTTTAGCTGTTTATAACATGTTTTTTTAGCTAAAACATTGAATATTTGTTGGGTTTTTAGGATGCATATCTGTTAAGTCTGACCTTTTGTCATGTTTTTAGCTGTTTATAACATGTTTTAGGGGTTGTTTGGCTAAGCTTTTGAATTCGGCTGCTTGTGTTATATAAGCCTAAACGGTTTGTATATTATAAGTTCATAAGCCCATGTTAAGTGTTGAATTTAGCTTATATTTAAAAGTTGATAAGTTAAGTGTTTACCCAAACACACCCTGATATTGCTTTTCATCTAGAGCATCTTAGATTTGTTTGGTTTTTGGTATGCAAATCTGTTAAGTATGTCTTATAGGTGTTTCTATCTTGTTCAGTAGGTGTTTACAACACTGGTTTTAATTATTATCATTGACAACATGTTATATTTGTTGGGTTTTTAGGATATGCAAATCTGTTATGCACGCCTTTTAGGTGTTTATACAAATGTTTTGCTAAAAAAACTGCTTATCATCTAAAACATGTTTTATTTTGTAGGATCTTTAGTTGCTTACGACATGTGCTCTACTGGTTTTCATGATAAACATGTTTTATTTTTTGAGTTTATAGGTTACAAATCTGCGGTATATGCCTTTTTAGGTGTATTGCACAATAACGAATTTAGTGTTTTTATTTGATAACAGTTTAGCCACTCTTATCTTGGTCACCTAAAAGTCAGAGATGAACCGGAAGATGAGTTAAAAAGACTCGGTCAAAGGTGAAATAACGTTGCTTTATTTTTATTATGCTTATTGTCGTGATATTATAACATTTATATTTATGCTTTAGACTTGTGCGCTGTGGCTTCAAACAATGGGAAGTTAAGATTGTGGTGATATTATAACATTTATGTTTTTGATTTAGACTTGCGCGCTATGGCTTCAAACAATGGGAAGTTAAGGGGGACGGTAATTGTGTCCTCCGTGCTTTATCTCATCAGCTCTTCGGTACTCAGAAGTATCATGTTTATGTTCGCCGTACTGCTGTGGCCCAGGTAAAACCCTACGACCTTTAGTAAGAGTTATAAAAAGTATAAAAGAAACAAATACAAGTATTTATTTAGATTTTTTTTCCCGCTTCAGCTAAAGGCTCATCGCAATTTGTATATAAAGGGCAGATCTGATGCTCAGTATGATCGTTATTGTTATCGTGTTTCCAAATTGTACGCTCTTTCCAGTCTTTTACACTATTAATTTTTATAGTTGCTTTTTATGAATCTAACATTTTAAGGTTTGCAGAGGAACTTGTGTGCGTGAAGAGGTAACTCAAGCTGCAATTGATGCTGTAAGTATTTTCTATCCAACTAAGTTTTTAATCCCACATATATGCATAATTTTTATATTTTGTATGATTTGATTATTCTTATGCAGTTAAAAGTAAAAATGATTGAACTCGTTTCTTTAAAAACTTACTCAATTGCTGAGCTAATTCCAGCAAGTGGAGCATTTAAAACTGGTACGCGAGTAGTTAGAGGGTATATTATTTGTCTGTGTAAAACACTCTGGTACTCGCTTGATTTACTTAAGCCACATAAAATCCATCTTATCCTATAGCCTGGCTATATTTAAAACATAGTTGGGCACTGCAATATATACAGTTAGCCTTAATAGGAACTGATTGAACCTGACTACAATGAAAACAATTTATACAAACAACCTTAGTAGGAAACGATCGAACTTGAAGCTAGACTACACTGAAAAACCATCTTTTATCAGTGGTTACACTAGGACATTAGGATATACAATGTAGCTTGTAGCTTAAACAAAAGAACTAGTAAAGACACTTATTGAACCATGTCCTGTTGGTTGCTTTAAAGTATGTGCATGCCAGTGTCGGTGTTAATTGAAAAAGGTCATTAAGCCATCCCTTACTAGAACACTTGCTTTTTTCAGTGGTTTTATATTTGTATTTGTTTGTGTATCTATGTAGATGTTGTACTTACTTGCCTTGCCTCATATTTGTTCTTTCTTCTGCCAGAAATCTATTTATGTTCAACGGCTGATCATTCTGACTCAATGTTCCCAGCTGACAGTAATATTCTTAAAAACTTTTCTATATTTAAATTTTTCTTAAGTCAATTTTTTTTTTTAATTAAGTTCTCTTGTTACATCAGGAAAGCGACCTGAGGTACTTCCACCTCTAACTTCAGAAAGGATAAAAAGTATCAAAGACACGGGTTTCTTTAAAAGTGAAGATTTGAAGAGGCACAAGCGTATCAAATTTGCTTAAGACTGGACAGACAAAGGTATCAAATTCATATCAACAGTTGATTTTACAGATAAGCATAAAGTCTTGAAATGCAAATTTTTCTGATATTCTTTTTGTCTCTATTTTTGTGCAGCTTGAACAGATTGGCCTTTGTTTTGTGAAGCTGGTTAAAATGTTGCAGTTAATTGGATTTGTTGATGTGTTAATATTTTGATATTTTTGTTTGAAGCTCTAGTTTACTTAAGAGTTAGTTATACATTCGGTTAAGAATGGTCAGGTTTAATTTAGTTTTGGCCTAAAACTGCAACTATATCCTATTGATTGGTATTAGGCACACATTCATTGCCTCCGTTTGGTTTCAAGTGGCTTAATTCTGCTGTCTTTATTTGAATTGGTGTTGCCCTTATTAATCTTATTCGTGGATTAATCTATCGTATTGTTTATTTGTGTTATTTATAGTTTCATAACATTTAGGTTCACACATAATATTATTGTGTTTAAACTACAATGCCCTTGCATGATATTATGAGGTGTTGGTCAAGTTGGCGTATGGTTGTCAAGAACCAAGTATCAAGTAACAATTTTAAATTGAATGGTTTATTGCAGAACTAAATCATTTTTTTTAATGAAGTGTTCTTAAAAGTTGAAGGTTTATCGCGGAAGTAACAATCAACCCTAGTACTGCATATTTGATAAGCTCCTTAGTCTTCCCATTGTTGAAAAGTTATTCAAACAACATTTGAAAATAAGTCAACTATTTGTCAAAAACAGTCCCAATAAATACATTATGAATTTAATGCGACCAATGTGTGCAGCAACAAGATAGAATTCAAAATCGTGCCCAAGCAATGGGCATGAAAGGTTTAAGTCATAAGAGGCTGAATGTGATGCGCGCAACGACACATATATCATCTTCCTATCAGAAAATAACTGTCTGAAACCAGTGTTGTAAAAAGCGGGCGGCGGCGCTGGCGCTAGAGATACACCGCCCGATTTAGAAGCAATCGCCAAGTAAGCGGAAAAGTCAAAATCGGTCAAACATCCGCCAAAGCGAGCTAGTCGGTCTAAGCGGCCTAGGCGGTCAACGAAAGTCAACCAAAGTCAATGTTTTTTATAAAAAATAGGGTTTTAAATTTCAATTGAGGTTTTCGATCCGGGTTTTAATTTTGAAACCCTAGTTGATTTGGAGTTATGGATCCGAAATTGAAATCTAGTTGACTTCAATTGGGGTTTTGATTTTCATAATTTTGTTTTAATTGGTGGAGGGAGGTTGAGAGAGAAAAAGAAGTGAAGCTAGGTTATTAATGTCACAGAACCACAATAATAAGTGTTTCTTGCCCATTAAAATTTTATACAATAAGCACAACAAATAACTCATTGGGCTTTAATAAAAGTATACCAAAACTTAATCAAAACAACACATAATGTAAATTTTGCAACATATACAAAAGATATATAATTAAAAAATTAATATAATTATTTAAAATATATAAATTATGCATATTTTATATCAAATACATATAATTTTACATTTTTATATAGAAAGTTCAATCCGCTTGGCGGCGCTAAGCGGCGCAAGCGCTTAGGCGGTGGTCGACCGCCCGACTAGCGCCTAGCGGTTTTTGCAACCTAGTCTGAAACGAGTAGTCTTGATATCGTTCAGAAGTCTACCAATTTCAAGTACATGGATCACAAACATGCATGAAAGGTTTTCACTTAAAAGGTTTGTTACACAATCTTACACACGATGTTAAACCTCTCCACTAGCGACATCCGTTGTCAGTTAAACCAATTGGATTTCACTACATTGAGTCGGCGTGCTCCTTCAGTTTTAACAAATGAAAAGCATCAAATGATACAAAAAATAATCAACAGGAAATCAACATTACTTCAAAAGGCTACTATTTATCAAATATTACGTGTAGAGCATATGCCTATTATATCATTCGGTTTGGTCTTTCCAAAGGTTCCTCTGCAGTCAATCGTTCCTGCGTCATTATTCCAAAAGAGTACAATACATATAAAATCAAAGATGTATTACCAAAACAAAATATTATTAAAGGTTAAAAGTGGAATGATAATCTACTGAATGAATATCATAAACTGACCTTTTCATTGACCATTTCTACGGAAAAGGGATTGCGCTATCCATGGTATTGTTCTCCCCCAAAAAATACCCAGCTTGGTCTCCATTTATCAGTCACTCTCTGCAATTCAAACAAATAGGAGAAACATGAAAATCAAAAAACCAATCATAATAACATCGTAAAACTCTGAAGATGGAAACATGATGATACATTGTCATAAGTATAGAGATTAATCACTGATAGTCCAAAATATAACTTGAACCATGATAAAGAAAATATATCCTATAATAATACCAACTAAATCCTTACAAGAATAATGCAAAGGTAACTTCAATTAACTTTAGTTTACCTTTCCACCAATTTGAAAAGCTTGAGCAAGATCACATATCAAGTAAATGCATGATCATTAAAAAACAGTTTATATATTACATCAAACTGAATATATAAAAAATAGTCTAAATGGGGTTGGGTCGACTGTCAAACACTTATTGTCCACACCAAAAACTTAATACAGTAATTAATGGATTAATTATGATTACGAAAAATAGTTTCACCAAATGACAAATTAAATCTTCAAGTCATTCTACCTTTTGACCCATTCCCCTTTCGGCTGAACTTTTTATTGACCCATTTGAGGTATATATACACGCCAAACTGACCCAGTTATAAGTTAACCGGTCGAAATTTCCACCTCTGGCACGAACATAACACTTTTCTGGATCGTTCAAGAATACGAAGAAAAGGTACTAGTGTCAAATATCGCAATAAAGTCAACTGTTTGTGTCATGCTGATGCTATATGTTCTACTGGTACAAAGTTTCAAGTGACCATAAAGTTTAATATACGATAGTCAAAGTCAAACAATGGAGACACTCTTATAAACTCCAATAGTGACATATGTAGTTATAATGATTTAAATTATTAATTAGAATTCACATGTAGAAACGGTTGGGCATCAAACCACTGTGAAATTGAAGTTTGGAACAATAGGTTTGCCCCAAAGTCGGTCAGTTCATTTATTGGAATGATATAAATATCATACATGCAAACAATATGCAAAAATAAGTGCAGGTTGACTTTTGTGGTAAAAATATCAGCAATATGAATACTTCAAGTCAAGTTTTTGTGCAATTACCTTAACACGTTTCGTTGTAAGCCGACTTTTTGTTTTACCGATTTGGCTACTAAGAGATAGAGCTAGCCTGAATTGACCCATTCATAAGCAAATAGGTTGAACTTGCCACTAGTAAAAAAAAGGGTAACCGACCCTCTGGCGGCCCACGCCGACCAGTAAACAGCATGTAACCCGGTTACTTATCGAACCTTGGGGAGTTGGAGGTAAAGATAGAATGTCTGGTTGGCCAGTGGACCATAAAGTACAGGCTATTTATGCAATGCACTTTCCAGCTGTGCAGGAGGAAGCTAAAGAGAAGCAAAACAACCAAATAAATAACACCATGAGGCAGATAGCTATTGTAGTCTAACCATAAGCAAGTGATACTGATGAAATCAAACAATTTAATCATAATATACTAATATAGGAAGTCAATAGGGCATAGCCAAAAAAGAAACTGTGATAATTAGTAGGGCACACCTGAAATACCACACAAAAAGACTCTGACTTTGTTAACTGAGCACATTTCAAGAATCCTACCCATTGTGTAAAATATAAGCATAACATCAGATAATAAGCATTAAACACATGTCTAACCTGCTTGCTCACAAGACGAGATAGAGTCTCCACATAAAATCCATCTGTAAAATATATTTTCAGCGTCACTTTGATTATGGAAGATAAAAACTGAGAATTGATAAATTTTAGTACAAAACATATAGCACAAGCACCCTAAAGGAACAATCAAAGGCCTGAACATTAAATATACTTATAATACAATGGTGATCCTTTTCCCTAGAAAACTGATCGCATTAATCACCTAGTCCTGAAGAGATCATTGTTGTTCATGGACAGTATACACCCTTTTTTTCTAACATAACTTTGCATAAAAGTTGGATATAAGAAAAAGTAAGATATTCATGGAAATACAACATTCCCTTGTCTAGTTATGATTTCAGTGAACAAAGTTCATATGCCAATGAACGAAAAACAAGGAAAACCGTATACAGGATATATGCTTAATCTTTCTATAGTCCTGTAATAAAGGCGATAACTAGACCATCATTCCTGATTAATAGCAATACACATGACAACCACACAAGATATAGATAGATATACACAATAAAAAGAAAATTTACAAAGAGACAATCCAAGGCTCGGCTATGAAAAAACTGTAGTGTTTATACTTGATGTGATCATACCGGAAGGCCTATGGTAACTTCCATTTACCTCAGCATTTAATGGATAATACTTGATGTGACAAAAATGGCGTTTGGTAACAGGTTTGATAAATAAAAGGGATACATGTAGGTCGCGACAAGCTGGGTTGAACCACGAACACTCTTTCTCTATCTCTTTGTATGAGAATATAAAATTAAACACACCAAACGTAACTATAAAAATTGATGCTACTAAAAAAGTAAAGATAGCAATCTAATTTTGATTAAATTGAGGAGTTCGCAAATTTTTTTTGAGACTTTGGGTGATTTGCCAGCCTGTTGGGCGGGTTCAATCTAGTTAACCCGTTTCATCACTACCTAAGTTTCACTAGAGGTGAAATATAACCTGGCATTGACCCAGTTAGTGGGTCGAAATTGCCACCTCTAAGAATCTATATAACACAATCTGTACATGTACGCTAAAGCCTAAAGCTAAAGGTATCCTACACTATCCATCCATCAAATTAGAGCATTCCAACAGAATCAGGATCAACTGCAATATTTCTCGATTGAATCTGGCAAGGAATTTACTCAATATCTATCTACATATACCAACCAAATGCTGATGTGATGAATGCAAACAAAAGGCTTGTGTTTTTGTAGTGAAACTAACTCTAAAGAAATCCATATATATCCCAGTACATACTCGTCCAAAAATAATGTATTTTGAGCCAAGCCTGTAAATGCCAAATCGACTGACATAACAATAATTGTAAGTGCCAATAAGTAAGCTTACAGCACCATAGCAAACGAGCCTAGTTTAGCCAATGGAACAAAAGTCAAAACTATACATTACATAAAAGGGAGGATTACCTAGTAATCAAATAACAACATCGAGGATGTGATTTGTGGATCCAACGATCTAATGACGGCGTGTTACAATATAATTGCTGCAACCTAAACAGCTCAACAAATTCTTCTTATAAGAAACCTATAGAAGATCCTCCTCCTAGTTTTGTGTGAAATAGATAACTTCATCATCATTATGATGTCCACTCTGTCACTGAATTGTTTTATTTCTTCCAAGTCAATTTTAAGCTAGTGAAAATATTGGTTGAGATCAAGGGTAAATTTGGCACTTGGCAGCAACTAGCAACAGCGTTTTGTACACAATGGCAACAAGCAACTAGCGTTTGTTGTTTTTTTAAACACTCCAAATCAAAACGCTACTTCTAGTAGCAATTACTAGCGTTTACACTTGGTAATCCAAAACGCCAAACATACCCTAAAACCACCACGGTTAAATGTAATCAACAACCAATAATAATAATAAATAACAAACAAACAAACTAAGATGGAATTTTATAATTTGGGACGGAAGGAGTACATCACAAGTCGAAATCCACGAAAAACAAGCTAATAAATAAAAGTAAATTAAAAAAAAAAACATAAAAACGACAGCGAACGAGTACTAGTCTTGGCGTGCCGTAGCGGCTTTCTTCTTCCTTTTCTTATTTTCCCTTTTCTTCCTGTTCTTGTCCCTTTTCTTCTTCCTTTTCCTTTCAATTTCCTCATCCTCATCTGGAGAACATTCAGACGAGGTTGTTGATGTTGTTGTTGATGTTAATGTTGATGATGATGTTGTTGATGAAGAAGTTGTTGATGATGTTTTTGCAGCTAGTTTTTTAGCGCGAATTTTGCGCATTAAACGTTCGCACATGTCTTCAGCTTTTGGGATGTGTGTTTTGTAGAGATAATCATCATCATCTATGAATACGTAAGGTGTGTTTGATGGTAACCCTTTCTTCTTCAAAATCTCTTGCCATAAACGTTTTGCTAACCTTTCATCGGAACAACAAACACCTTCTTCTTCCGAATCAGACGAATCATCATACTCGGATTGCATCATGCCTATTTAGGGTTTGGGTGTTGGTTTGGTTTGGTTTGGGGGTAAATCGAATTAAGGTGGGAGGGGGTTATTTAACTATTTATAAGGAATGATGGAAAAGGGAGGGGTTATTTAGAGCCAGTTTGGTATAAAGGTGGGTTTTGGATTGGGGTTTTGGATTTAATGTTAGAAAGAAAGAGAAAATAAAACGAGAAAATAATATAATTAAATTAAAAAAATATATTTTAATAATAAATAAAAGTATTTAAAATTAATTTTATTAATATGTAATATAATTTGAAGAGATATAAAGAATAATGTTTTTGGGCGAGTGATATTTGAATTGGGTCAAGTTACTGGGCGTTTACTGGGCAAGAGGATTAATAATGAGATGTGAAATATATGTTATGTAAAAAATTTGAACAAAAATTTAAAGAAACATCATGTCAAAAAGTATTTAAAATTTTTATGTAAAATATTTCTATTAAAAATTTGTTAAAATTTCTGTAAAAAAAATTAAAAATATTTTGAATATCTTTGAATACTTTTGAATTATAAATATTAATATTGATTTTAATACTTAAGTGAATAATAGAAAAAAAAAAACTAGAGATTAAATTCGTAATATCTCACAAATTATAAGGATCATACTTTTAAACGTAATACTGTATTTATGTAGCCAAACTTATAGAAATAGTGATCAAAGGAACGAAACCGTCGACAAACCACATGGACCATTTATGTAATTAACTCTACAACAAATGAAAATGACTTAATTTTGTGGAGGGCAAATGATAAAAAAGATTATCATATTGCCATCATTTTTCTTCATGGAATGAACAATTTTTTTTTTCTTTTGTAGAGTCTTATCTTTCAATTCATCCTCTTTAGGGTCTTATGCGACATTTTGCTTTTCGGAAAAGAAATTTCTATTATCTAAGAGGCAAAATGTCCAAAATTTCGCAAAATACCCTAAAGAGGATGAATTTGAAAGATAAGATCTACAAAAATAAAAATTTTGTTGTTATTCCACAAGAAGAAATGATGTCAAGTATAATATTATTTTTTTTATCATTTGCCCATTTTGTGGATGTAGCATCTATATAATGTTTACTTTGTAGCTACACAATATTTTCAGGGATTTTTACTAAACGTACTTTTCATTAATAAATTATTAGCGAACCAAAATAAAATTATGTACATTTATTTTTTAACATAGGAGATAAGTTGTTTTGTGTGATGAAATGTTGACGAAACTATATGGTAAAATTAGAAACTAAAGATGGGAAGAAAGAAACTTGTAAAGCTCTAATAGCTATTCATATTTGTGATATTATAAATAGGGAAATGCTAACAACAGCCTTAAGGGTGGTTGTTAACAACAAACTTTTTCACAAAATTGTGTGATATTAAGACGTTGTGAGAAACCAACTTCTTATTTTTCGCTAATATGACCAATAGCAGAAGTGAATTGTATTTGTATTTGAGAAATCCTAGAGTGGTTAATGATTTTTAGTGATTTTGTTTGAACATTATGCATTGTCTTAAAATAAATTTCGGTAATTAGTTGTTGAGAATAGCTCTAATTAAGGGTTGTTGTTAGCAAAACCCAAATAAATATATTAAATACCCAAAGTCGAAGAGCTCGTTAGGCCTCGTATACTTCCCATCTATCAACATTCGCGACAAATTTTGCCATATTTGTAGCACAAACCCATTCAACTATATTTCATTTATCGAAAAACCTTTTTGATGGATAATGGATTTGACTGGATTCTTGCTGACATGGCAATAACTTTAGTAGCAATGAAGCTTAGATGGAAAAAATGGTCAACAACATACAACAACTACACTAAAATTATAGTAGCCACCATATCCACAATGCTAACCAAACTGAGATCATCACCTTCTGCAACCCCGAAATGGACTGGCGACTAGCGAGGAAGTACAAGGACGGTTTAGTGGAGGTGTTGAAAGAGTGGCCGAATAAAATAAGATGGCATACCAGCGAAAATAGCTGCTGAAACTGACTATATTTGCTTTTGTATATGTTTCACTTATGAAACATATACAAAAGCAAATGACTTAATATGGCTTTGAAGAATTCAAAGAAAACTTGACAGCTCAATAATAGAAAGTAACCCAGGTATGAACTAAGAGTATCATATCTATATCATCAAGCTAAAACAGTTGCAAGACTTTGCTACAATAGCAATTAGAAAAATTTACAAACTTAAAACTTATGTCATCTGTATAATATCACATAAAAGTAGTTGCATAACCATGAAACATATGTGTGATTTATGGGATGTGTGAGAGATATAGTAGTGTGTGTGTGTAGATTTGCCTGTGTATTAAAGAATAAAAAGTAGCCGCATAACATTTTCGTCCAAAAAAAGGTCGTATTAAAAAGGAACAGACTATTATGCCCGACCTGTGTAGAACATTGTATTCCATGACCGCACGTATCTGTTGGGTAAGCATCTTTACACAATTTCTGAGATATCCGCAACTATCATATTTCAGGAAGAGAGTTGGTAACTCCGATTATACATACCAATCAAAACAAAATAACCGGTTCAGTATAGTTGTTGATCCAGGTGCATATGATATCATTTAAGTCCTCACGAGATAAAATGTAGCAGAAGAATCATATCACCAGCAACAAATGATGCAGCAGGAAAAAAAGAGCATGCTCATGACAGCAACCCATGATGCAAAAAAACCATATAATCACCCAAAAGGCATGTTATATATAAGGAGGCATCCAAAGTTTGCCAATAAGTTTCAACAAATCGACCAAAAGGCGAGTCAACTTTCAAATAGTTTTTTGTGTACACCAAAATGACGAAAACACCTCTAACCAGATAAGTATCAGTAGATAATACAAAACGCCAAGTGGCCAACAAGCACAAATTATGACAAATGAGTTTTGTACCTTTTCCATGGTTAATTGTTCATGGTGCTGGACATGCATAGTATTCAACGGCCACCACCAATAACCAAATACCTTTAACACATGCACGACTCATGAATGAATTTATGAATTTAAATGCTACTGTGTCAAATAAGCAAAACAGAGCTTTTTCGAAGAAAATAATAAGCAAAATAGAGTATTAAATCACCTCCATTCTTCCGAACTCGGGGTCTTCTGGTAAAATGTTGTATTGCTCAAGGTTTACAAGAGACCATCTGTCTTTGGTTTGACCATAACTTTTGACCAAGAGATTCTATGATAGTGCGGATGTTGCCAAACCCATATACTTGATGCTCATCTTGAATTAGGCTTGATAGCGAATTGTTATGTTGTGCATAAAGTTTGATAACTTCTTTCAAACTCTACTGCTCATATCATCCATCCATCTGGTATGTATCAAAACTCACAGAACCTTGTTGCTCGACCTCTGCAGCCGCAGCTGCGTTCTGTTGAGCTTCATATTGTCTTTGTTCATGTGTTTTTAGGTAGCTAATGTTTTCTCTAATACCAGGTTGGACCACCTCCATCCGATTGGTTCATCATGTCCAGAACCATGCTGAGACGAACCCACATATGTTCACTGGATAAAAGCTCAGTCAGGATAAGATCCATCCAAGCCATATATCAATGATGAATTGGAATGACAGAAGCCCATGTATTGACCCAACAGGTTGACTTTGAGTTCATGCCTGACGGTTACTAATTTAGGAACGATACACCAAACCCTTTAGTTTTCCAAGCTTCCGGTATTAAAGCAGGCTTCCATGGTGTATGGTATGATAATGTCTTGGCAATTTACCCAATAACTGTAGCCATAAATGAACCCTGAAATGTATGGGGATGGTATCTGTACATGGGTCCCATAATTTGACAGTAGAATCCATAACTATGGCATGACAACATATTTAAGTAAGGTTTGAAGGGCTGAGTGTGGCAGTAACCGGTCCCACAAATCAATATACTTCAGCAATGGTTCAAGGTGTTTGGCTAGCCATGTGTTGGTGTTTGATATCCTAACAGAAGGAGAAGACGACTTCCATGAAAAGTTTTAGGATGAATCAAATAGTGTCAATTTTTTAAATGACCACAATACACCATGAGTTACCAAAATGAACCATCGAAAAGTGTGTTACCAAAATGAACATTGTAAAAGGTCTCTCCATACCGATCTAACATCTGTGTGATCTGCTGCCTGGCTTTATCCGTGGGACGCATTCTTATAATCCTTTAAAGCACTAAGGCAAAGCAGACGGGCATGCAATTGTAGGCAAACTAGAAAGCTCGTACTCATTGGGAGCCATTTTTTCAAGTTCCCAAATAAGTCAATAAGTAAGTCAAGAGTTAAAGTTCTCAAACGGATCTCTTTATCTAGCCGATCTAAAACAGTAACAATCTCATTTTGGGCCGTCATCCTTTTATTTGTGAAGTCCTGATCAACGTTCTGTATATCAAGCTCCACCGAATGAACAAACACGTTAAGGTTATGTTGGAGCTCCTGCATGGGGATATCATTCTCCCCTGACTCCTCTTCAGCATTCATATTATCCAAATCTATCAAGGCTCAAACTTCTGGTTCCCTCATATCAATCACATTTTGAACAACATCCATGTTTTTGCTTTTTTGCCTGCAAATCCACTTCAGTTGCAAAAAATTTCCTCCTCCCTTTTTGGCCGGTTTTGCTTCAACCATAGCTTCGGCTGACCCAATGCCTAATTACCTCCAATAGTTCTTGCATTGTTGGCACATTAGCATTTTCTTTGTAGTCTTTAAACCCAAACCCCATATTCTTGGGACACGCTTTTCCTTTCAGTTGGAGCAACGATACCTTGTCCTTTATACCCAGCCATGTACTCAAGCAATTTCATAGCGACAGACTCTCTGGATATCTCCATTTCCTGGTTTCGTTCATCGTCCTTCAGAAAACAAACCTGTAAAATAGTGGCAACAGTTTGGTGCCACATATTTTATGCATCTTACCTAATCACCTACAATACATTCATATTTACATGATTGAAACCAAAAACACAGTCAATATATCAGAAAATTACATTACTTATTTACTTTTACCAATAGTGTGTGCATTGTGCACAATAGAGGTGGCAGATTCAACTGATTTACTTATGGATGGGTTAATTTGGTTATGGGTTATATCTAACTGTTGAAACAAAAAGTTATCTAAAAGACGACCGCCCAAAAGGGTTGATGGTTACTCAAAAAGCATATTGTCACCCCGCTGGGCGGGACTTATCCTTTGGACTGAGTTCCTAGTATCATTTTGCAAATTATATGTTCAGCTTTATTGAAGCCGTAACTCTGAAAAATAACATATCCAGTCCGATGAAAAACAGCAATCCTTACAAACATCTTATCTTTGGAAAAATCACTTGCCTAGTACTACATAATTTTGAAAGTTGTAAGTTCAGACAGATCGAGAAATGCAGCAGCCACAACTATGAAAATTTGATTCTGCGATGATAATCAACAAGACACCCAATCCCGATGAGCGAAGCAATGATAAACAACAAAAAACATAAGAAAGACAAATTAACCTTAAAACATCTTAATCTAGAAACACAAACATCTAACAGTCTTGGTACATCAGTGAATATTCAAACAACATTTCAAAAAATCTAGTGATTCTTGTTCTTCTTTTTCTTGTCCTTTTTCTTGCTTGTGGTTGCGCCTTCATCTTTGTCCTGATGTTTCCTCTTCTTCTCACTGCTGCTGCATCTTGCAAGTACAGGTTTCTCCTTCTTCTCCTCCTCCTCCTCAGCTTCTTCTTCTTCTTCTTGTGGTTTCTGTTTCTTTTTGTCAGCACGAATTTTTCTCATTAAATAATCGCAGGTGGCTTCACTCTTGTGCATTGCCTGAAAAATTTCCTCATCATTTTTGAAAACATAAGGAGTGTCCAATGGCAACCCTTTTCTCTCACAAATTTCTTGCCACAGATCTTTTGCTAACTGTTCCTCATCCAAAGGTCCACTTAACAAACCAGTTGATGGGTCGTGTTTCTTGAAGATGATGCTCATCTTTGATTTCTGTTGTTGTTGGTGGTGGTGGTGGTGGTAGGTTGAGATGTATTAATGTTGGGGTTTTTTTGTGATCTTTCCCCAATTTCAAGTTTTAGGGTTGAGACTTGGCCAAATGGTATAAAAAAGTATCTTTTATTTTTCTTTCTTTCTATCAGCTTTATTCTTTTAGCCAAATTTCTATTAAGGCTACCCCCAGTGGGGTGAATCTTCTGTCGATCGTGGGTATAGACGATCGACTTGAGTCGATCGTCGTTGTTGTGGAAGAATCGATCGAGGGCCATGATGGTCGTGGTGCCGATCGAATGCAAAGCATACTTCAAATGAAAACTTGCAACGGTTATAAAAAAAAAAAAAAAAAAAAATCCTACCTTATAAATACACAATACAAACACACTTCAATCCACAAATCTATTACACACAATTCAAACTTAAAATACTTCTCAACACAAGATATTCAAATTAAAATGGCTTGCCTCTCCCATTCCGTTGAAGATATGCAGTGTACGCTCAAAATCAATGTAATATCGACGATGAGGCTCGAAAACCGCTATTTTAAGCGTGATCGATATGTTTGATCAAAGCGGCGGAGAAGGAACAAATGAGACAAAACTACCAGAGTTGCAACGACATTACTCCGAAAGAAAAGCGCGATCGACAAATTTTGAAAGATCAAGCCCGCAAAGATCGCGAGGTTGTCGACAAGTTGTGGAAAGTCGCTTCGATGATAACGAACAACATCGACACCAAAATCAATTGGAGCTATCGGAGAACAAAGACGATGGTGTTGGTGCATCAACTTCGACTACCAACTTGAGCCACTGGGGAACCTCGTTCGGTGGATTTGCCGGCTCGTACTCCTCGTATGACTCGCATGCGGGAGCATTCAGATTAGATTTATGTATTTCGTATTGTTTGAATTTAGCATTATAACCATAACGGTTTAATTATTAATGAAATTTTATTTTGTGTTAAAATGTTAAAAAAAAAAAAAAAAAAAAAAAAAGCAATCGCCTTACTGGGGCACCTAATCGCCTGAAGGTCGCTGGAGAGAGAAAGCTGACGTGGCAGGGAAAATGAAGGGGATTGGAGTTCCTTACTGGGGCTAGCCTTAAATATTTTAGTAGGAATGACATTGTGTTGGTAGCAGAATCGGCGGAAGGGTTGAACTCCAGGCTGGAGCTCTGGAGGAAGGCTCTTGAAGACAACGGACTCCGGGTGAGCAGAGAGAAGACCGAATACCTGAGATGTGATTTTAGTAGGAACGAGGCTGGTCAACACGAGGATATTCAGATCGGCGACGGATCCCGCCTCCCAAAGAGTCCTTTAGATATCCGGGATCGATGATCCATAAATCGTGGAGGATAGATGAGGATGTAACCCACCGGATCGAGTGGTTGGGCGAAATGGAGGCGGCCGGAGTCCTCTGTGACAGAACGCCCGCGAAGTTAAAGGGAAATTTTATAGGATGGCGACAGACCGGCTATCTTGTACGGGTCCAGTGTTGGCCCATCTCCAAGGCGCATGCTAACGGGGTGGAAGTGGCGAACCGAGAATGCTAAGATGGACTTGTGGAAAATCTTTGCTTGACATGATCCCGAACGGAGTTTTCGGATCTAAACTTGAAGTCGGAAATATTATTTCAAGATGAGAGAAGGTAGGTTGAGGTGGTTCGGTCATGTCAAGAGAGGCCCCAATCGTAGCGGTGAGAAGGGTAGGCGCTTGTAGTAGATGGAGTGAGAAGAAGGCGACCCAAACTCGGTGGGAGGAGACTTAAGATTGATATGTCTGAGCTTCACTTGCCGGAGGACATGACCTCGAGATAGGAAAGGGTGGAGAGATAGGATTAGGATCTGCGGCTAGTTTTTTGGCTTGGGGCTTTCTGGGATTAGGTAGTTTGGGTGGGTTTGGCTTTTAGGCGTTCCACTTGTTTTACACTGTCTTGCTTAGAGTGTTAGGCCCCGTGCGTTGCTCTGCTTTGCTTGTGTTGTTTGGGCTTGCATGCTTTTCTTGCTTTTCTTGCCCTGCTTGGCTTGTGGTGCTTTGTTTTGCCCTTCTTTTGCTTTGGGCCGTGCGTCTTTTTATTTTTATTTTTTATTTATTATTTAATATTTTTATTTGTTGGCTCCCTTAGGTCTGCCTGCTTTCTTTGCGCTTATCTATGCTGCCATGCCTTGTTTTTGCCTGTCTTCTTTTCTGCATGTGCTTGATGTTTTCTGTCTTCTGCTCTCTTAGGTCTGATTGCTTTCTTTGCGCTTATCTATGTTGCCTTGCCTTGTTCTTGCCTGTTTTCTTTACTGCATGTGCTTGATGCTTACTGTCCTCTGCTCTCTTTCTTTCTCTTTCTCACGCACACACCTACACTTGCCGGAGGTCTCGTTGGAAGCAGTCTCCCTACTTCAGGGTTTTTCCCTGGGGTGGGGGTAGGATCTGTCTACATTTTACTTCCCCCATACCTCGCTTAGGCGGGATTGGGTATGTTGTTGTTGTTTGTCTATTAAATATTTAAGAGTAAATTACACCGTTCGTCCTTGTGGTTTGCATTGACCGCAGGGTTTCGTCCTTTGACCAAAAAAGTTGCACTGTCCGTCCTTAAGTTGGAAACGTTATGCATCGTTCGTCCCTCCATCCAACTGGCCCCACCAATTCCCACTAACGTTAGTTAAGTCACTTAACCCATGAGGGTATTTCCGTCATTTCTTACCCCACCCACCCACATAATCCTAAATCCACCCTTTTGCCCCATCATTTTCTTTTCTCGCCATTTTCCTCCACGCCCTACACCAAAACATCAAACCTACTAACCTTCTTCCGAACATAAAAGTTGATCCATCATTATCAAGCCCTTCAAACAGAGACCTATATTGTTAGACCTCACATGAGGGTACTAGAACGTGGCTATGGGAGAAACGCGAGCCGTAAGAAGTAATACCCTAAGCACTAGGTCAAGAAAGCAAGAATACATCATCCTCTTCATTCATTTATACATAGGAAGGCTCCTTATGTGTTTTCTTCACTTTTCACTCACAATCACATAAAAATTAGGGTTTGTAAAGTTAGGGTTTCTCAAAATTGATTTGGGGTTTTGTTAATTCGAGTGGCAAGTGTTCAATTCAGGTGTAATTGGTTCAATTCAAGTGAAATAAATCTTTGTAATCGAATTCTTTCTTGTTCTTGCTCGGGTTCATTCCAGTCGACCCACCATCTCATGTAAGGATCATTTTGATATTTTTATTCTTGACTTTGGTGATAAATAAATCTGATATTATTAACAAACTTGAGATTTGATGTTTTTATAACTTATAAGAATGATTATATATGTTGTTGTTGTTGTCAAGATGTGGCATTAAAAAAATATATATTGAATCCTAAAAATATTGTTAATCTGCGCATTTGGTTTTCATATTTTTAACATGCGGCTTAGAATCTGAATTGTAACCTCCGGCTTAAGTTATGGCTTATCCGCACAACCCACCAACCCCTTGCCACACTCCACCACCATGTAGATCTTGGATGAAATGGAGCAACACACCTTTATGTGGGTTTGGTCTTGTATTCATTTAAGAGTTTGATCAGTTGATTGTTGTGACTTGTATTTAATTTGATAGTTGGGCAAGATAATGATTTTGCTTATTTTTTAGTTTTACAATATGGTAGTGATGGTGTTTCTGTGTTACTTTTAGAAAATTGGTGGTGAGGATAGACAAGAAACCTTGCATTGAAATGATGGTAGTAATGGTTAAGAGAAGAAGATAGTGAGGGTATTTTAGTATTTTTACCCGAGTTTAACAGTCAAACTTAACGTCGTTTGGTCAAGGGACGAACGACGCATAACGTTTCACACTTAAGGACGAACGGTGCAACTTTTTTGGTCAAATGACGAAACCCTGCGGTCAACGCAAACCACAAGGACGAACGGTGTAATTTACTCAATATTTAACGATCATCTATTAAGTTTTATATTTCAATCTTACAATTGCTACTACCATCATCAATCATTGTCGCCACCACCAACCCCACCCACCAATACCACCACCAACCTCACCTCATCGTTTAAGCCTAACGCCACTGAACACTATCATCATCGCCGCTGTCATCAATAACCAACACAATTGTTATTACCAACCTAGCCCATTGCCACCATCACCACCATACCCAACCAATACCGCCGTCCGTGATTGGTGGTGGTGAATGGGTTGGTGATTGTGGTTGAGATTGGTGGTTTGCGATGATGGTGGTGGGGGGTTAGTAATAAAGACGGTGCTTGGTACTGGTGGTGGTGGGCAGGGTTGGTGGTGGCGACGATGATTGGTATGGTGACGGAGGCGGTGGACTTGAAATGTAAAGCTTAACGGATGGTCGTTAGATATTTAACAAAATAACCAAATTGGCCAAAAAGATAAGTTGTGTATCTTTTTATGCAAAGAAAAAAGTGTGACACATTAATCGAAAATGACTTCTAATTTGGATATCTTTTTGTGTCATTTTATCTAGAGTAAAATACACCGTTGGTCCCTAAACTTGGCAAAAAAAATATCACGGTGGGACAAACTTCGTCGTCTAAGGTCATTTTTTTAAGTTTTTAGTATCAACGAGGTCCCTTGACCCGTAATGCTCTTGTCAAACCCGTTCCTTTCCGTTTGACTTTGTTTTTAGTTAAGGGCATTATCGTCATTTTGCAATTTCGCTATACCGAGTAAAGAAGTACACGCGGCTTATGAGAGTGCTACAATAATTTTGTTGATATAAAAATGGTAAAATTTTTATCACCACTCATCCATAAACTTTCCATTCTCCTAAAATCTTATCTTCTAATCCAATCGAAAAAATGGTGCGTTGTTCTTGCAATCAAAGGGTTGTGGTTTGAACCTGTTGGAACAACACGAACCCCGGAAGGCAGTCTATGCCTGTCCAAGACATGCTTGGACACTTTATTTATTTTTTTCAATATAAAGTTTAATGGTGGTGCTTTAGATTAAATGTGTTGTTTATAGTATAATGTTGGTTTAATTATAATAGGGATTTTAGTTTAAAGTTTAATTTTAGTAGTTTAAACAATAACAAATGTGGTTTTAGTATCAGTTTAAGCTGCATAGAGATGGTAACAATTTGATTTTTGGTTTTAGGCATCTACATGTCCATTCAATGGGTGGTACGATCCACCCATGTCAAGGAGAGCAAGGGAAGTAATAAGCTACTTGCAGCGTAACATCCACCAGCATGAGGCGGCATTACAACAATGCCAAGCCAACCTCATTGCTCAGACAGACTTAGTTGTTGACTCGGCTAACGCCCAAGAGGCAGCTCACCAAGCATGACTAGCTAATCTCCTTCTTGATAAGGAGAAAGTTTGCAGGCTGGGGAACTTTTTTGTGGTCTCTTGGATTGTGATCATCTTCGCTTTTCTATGGTTTATCTAGTATTTTTAGAAACCGCATTGTTTTTTGCGTTTTGTTTGGTTTTAGATGGTATGTAAATGGTAAAGCTTATCTAGGAAGCCTTAATTTTGGTTGAATGGTAACAACTCTTGAGTTGTTGTATTCTGGTCCTTGTACAATCGTTTAAATATATATGCATTTCTATTATTTTTTGTACTTGTATTGTACTTCTTTTTTTGGTTTAACTCTTTGGTCCTTGCCAAAAAATGTGTTACATACATCCGTAAATAGAATAACATTCTTCAAGTCAAAACACATAAAAGTAGCATGATCCAAGTGACTTCATCTACAATTGAAGGAAATCCATTTGACAAATCAACTAAAACTACAACATCCGGTATACCAACTCAAAGCTGGTATTTGACTATTGAATAGTCAATTTTCAAGTGAAATGACATTAATTGACTTTCTAAAAGTCAACATAATTGTAACATCTGCAAGTGAATCAACTCCATTTTCAAGTCAAGGGAATCCATTTGACAAACAAACTAAAACTACAACAACTAAGATACCAATTGAAGCTGGTATTTTACTATTAAATAGTCAATTTTCATGTGTAATGACATTAATTGACTTACTAAAAGTCAACATAACTACATATGCAAATGGATACTTTTAAAATTCACCATCCCATAGACTAACATGAGATGATTTCATAGATAATGCAAATGGATATATTTTCAAATGTATAAAATTTGTTAGTCTACATAGTATAGTAACACAAATTGTTTAAATAGACCAAACATTGTCTAGGAATTACATGTCAAATAAAAAACATTGTTCATTAAGACATATGGCCTATGGTGAGGCCACTCTTGTTGCATAAATCTTCTTCCTTGTCCAATTTGCTGGTGAAGTCACACCTCCATAACCAACATCCACTTGACTTCCAGATTCACATTGGACCACATCTGGTTGAACTGCATTATGACATTGAGAATTAGATGGGACCGGATTTTCTTGAATATGGCTTTCATATTGTTCACCAGATGAATGAACATGAATTTCAGATTGACCACCAGTGGCTTGCATATGACTTTGAGATTGAGCATCACTTTGACCTTCAACTTGGTTTTTTGCTTCAGTCTTCTTACTTTTAACCTGAGTCTTCTTCTTTGATGCAACATTTGGCTGGGAACATGAACCTGTTTTTTGAGAATGACATCTATTGCCTTGACTTCCATTTACACCTCCTTGCCTAAGACATGTTTTCTTATTGTGTCCAACATTGCCACAAATACCACAAACTACACTCCTACTATCTTTATCATTATCATCATTTTCAGTAAAAGCCCTTGTTCTTTTCTTTCTTGGCCTACCCAATGGTTTATGATGTTTAGGTGGAAGAATGCTTGTGGGCATATTTGAATTTCCCAATGTTGATAACCATTTATCGGTTGGATGGTGTGTTTGTAAGTTTCATGCCAAGTCTTAAGTAAGTAACATGGATGAACCCATGATTCCACATATCCTACTTGCATTCCATTGAAGCTAATATACCGATTGGTAGCAACAACATATTTACATGACATACATGTAAGCTCCCATCTTCTACAAGTAGAAGCCCTAGCTTCAACATTCACAAGACATTTATCTCCCTATCCACTAACCTGATAGTTATCTCCTTCAATTCGTAAAACAATGTTGTTAATACAAATAAGCCGTAAAAACGTTTATTTATATTTTACGATCTTCTAATGTTTTGTCGATAACAAACGTAAAATCATATTAACGAAACAAATAAAATACGTAAATGGTTTGAACTAATAGTTTCTAACATATTCATATTTTCACATAAAACACTAAAACAAGTATAAGTGATTTTATTATTTAGATACATATGTACAACAACTAGTGTTTACATATTGGGTTAGCATATACTTAAACTAAGTATACTAAAATGAGTAAAAACATGTAAATACTAAAATGGGTAAAAACTAGCAAATGGTATTGACTCATAACCCATGGTTTTATATATACCACTTAACCAAGTTCATTGTATCCTTAAGATACATTGTATCTAGAAAGAAAACCATGGATCAACCCATGACCCATGACCCATGACCCATAACCAAAAATACTCATGGGTAAATAGGAGCGTTCCACGGATCCCTAGCTTTGTGCTAGCCAGATCCCTTGTGGTAGGGATCCGTGGGATCCGGGGAACAGTAGGATTTTTCCTCTATAAATAGTGAGCCATTTCTTCATTATTTATCACCCCTTTCTAACATACTCTCCCCTGAGTTAAATATCACTAACCTTAGATCCAAGAGATCTATGTTTGTAGTTTTGTTTTTGTGTGATCTTTTAGGTTCCTCTTAAAGGCAAGATCACCACCTTTGAAGTCGAGCAAGCTCAAGTCCATGAGTTGCCATGCTTCCTCATCATCAAGGCTACCGAAGTCTTCTTGTTGATGATCCCTTTCTTTCTTCAAAGAAGTTTAGTGTTGAAGACATTAGTGAAAGATGTCTCAAGTGTCAAGACGAAGATATTAGTGAAGGGTATCTATTGTCTATAGGATAAGCACTTGTGGTAGGTGCTTAGAAGTCAAGACAAAGAAGCATTAGTGAAAGGTGCTTAGAAGTCAAGAAAAAAGAAGCATTAGTGAAAGGTGCTTAGAAGTGAAGACACAAGACATTAGTGAAAGGTGTCTTGTAGATCTAGTCAAAGGCATTAGTGAAAGGTGCCTTAGATGTACATTCGATATGGTGTGTTTCGATGTACAAGATACACTAGTATTAGATCCAAGGATATTGATATCCTTGATGATGTTGTAAAGGAGTAGATCTCCTTTGGGATTAGTCGTTGGTGTAGTGTGGTAGTAGTTCCTCCATTGCAATGGAACTAGGTGCTTAGCCTAGTACCTAATAAAGGGTAGGCGACGTTGTGAAGGTGTAGTTCACCTTGGAGTGAAAGAACTAGGTACTTAGCCTAGTACCTTATAAAGGGTAGGCGACGTTGTGTAGGTGTGGTTCACCTTGGAGTGAAAGAACCCGGTGGTTAGCCTAGCACCGAAAAAAGGGTAGGCGACGTTGTGAAGGCTTCTCCGCCATAAGGAGAGTGGTGTAGTGATTACGAACTCTCGAGTAGGGGACTCGGGGAGTGGAGTAGGGCAAGGAAGGTGTCCTTGTAGCCGAACCACTATAAATACTCGTGTTGTGGTTTTGTGCTTCTTACTCTTATCTTTTCATTACTTAGCTTTATATACCCAATTCTTTGTATCATCCTTACTTTGATTTATATGTTTTATATTCTTTCGTGATACATTAGAAGTCATGTATGCATGCTAAAAGAAAATATAGGATAAAACATATTTCGTGGCATAAAAACTGTAAAACCTATGTCTTTATCAAATCTGTTTCTGTTACTACAGATCCACGGATCCCGGAAGATATACTAGCCGGATCCCTTTTGTAAAAGAACCGTGGGATCCGTCCTACTGGAAAACAGTTTTTCATGCATATTAAAACCCACTATCTTTCTAAATGTAATAATCCACTAGAAAGTCAAAACCTTGATTAAGTTAAAGTGCTAAATAGCATTGTTAATAAAAATCTAGTAAAAACATTAGATCATCATAGGTTGGCCACAAACATCTCTTTTTATTAACTTATCATTTCTATAGGTTCTACTATGACGCATGAATATGAGTTTGATTTTTCACTCACTAGCGTCTACACCCCGAACATCTCTCTCGAACCCAACACACCTGGCAATCATGTTCGTGGGTTCAATAATCTCGAAAACCATCACTTCCATGAAGGACGTATTGTAGACACCTCTCTACAATTCGAAGAGGGTATCAATACCTCCTTCCGAGCCATAGGACTAGAATGTCTTCTTGAAATCAACGAGAAGATATGTCCAAGGTTCATAATGGAATTCTTCCGTCAAGTCGAACTCGTTCGTAACGAGGATCGCTCTCTATCACTTTGGTTTTATATCAAAAACCAAAAGTTCACCCTAAGCCTTGGGCATTTTGCTCACATCCTCCGAATTCCAAATCATGGACAATGTGCCTTCACCGAAGATTGGTCTCTTGATTCTCTCTTCAACTTTCGTGAAGAAAATAGTCCATATTGTTCACACATACCCTCTCGAAGATTTAAATCGCATAATATGCAAACCTCGACCATATTACTCCGATCCAAACATTATCTTTACAAGGATATCCGAGAAGAGTACAAGCCTCTTGCACTCATCCTACGTGAAAATGTTTGGAGCCTTAGGGAAATCGAGAAGTCCTTCCCGCTTGTTGTGCTCACATGTTGTACTGTTTGCTAACACAACAACCATACAATCTCGCCTACTTCTTCGCAAGGCGAATTGCCAATCTTCAAGGCTCCAAGAATAAACTCATCCCTTATGGAATGTTCTTGACACGCTTCTATCATAATGTTATGCACTTCCATCCTTAATTTCAAAGTCCGTTGTACATACTTGTGAACAAGATGATGGAACCGCTAAACATATCTCTCATGAAGACTTTCTTCCTTGATTCCACCAACACTCATCAATCACATAATGATCCATCTAGTGAAAACACTCAAGGAATTTAGTAGTAATTCAAATAGGATCAATTCTCTTATACTCGTGCTTTATCAATGTAATCCAATTCCTTTCATGAAATAAAACATCTTACATTTGATATCTTAGTATTAGAACTCTTTTTTAGACTATCTTTGAGATATAATGCATTGTCAAGATCATTGCACACCTTTAGTAAAGGTCCTGCTGAGCAGATGGGCGGATCCCAAAGTTTGTGCTAGATGGATCCCTACACTAAGGGAACCGTGGGATCCGGCAACCAGAAAATGCAATTGCAAGCATTATATTTCAAACATATCCTTAGAACATCTCACACTAAGCTAAACATAGTGTCTTAAGGCAAATTAAGCCCTTATCAAGATAGGTTGATCCTTCCTATTCACACATAACTCACACTCTAAGACGCTTGTAGATCTACCATTTCATCTTTAAACCATTACTCTTCCGCTCTCAAACTCACACTTCATTTTCTACTTGATCCCTCACATCTAGTCTTAGAAATCTTTCAATTATGGCAAAATTGCTCATAAATTATCCTCACCTCAAAATTGATCAAAGTTGATCAAACTCTAGTTTGTCCCATCTCAAAGCTTCTAGGAGATTTTCCAAAAACACTATCCTAAGTCACAACCTGATCTCTAGGATCATTTAGCTTCAATTGACACTCTCATCTTTAGTGTCATCCTTGCTCATCCATTGGTACTCTTGAAAGTCCCAAATCCTTCCATAAAAGATAATCATTAGCTACATCACTCATTACCTTCAAGTACTTAAGCAACCCTTCATTTAAGAAACTTAGGAGGACTGAAACACTCAATATGTTTTAGGTCTTAGATCTTAGAAACATCATTTCCACTCTTTTGTAGCTGCTGAGAGCCGGATCCCTAGGATTAGCCTAGACGGATCCCTCTATGGAGGGAACCGTGGGATCCGGATGACAGTTTAGGTCAAATCTTGCTAAAACAATCATTTCAACTCATCTTCCTAACTCAAACACTCCATCTCATCTTAAATGAGTTCCTAGATCAGTGCAAACTCTGAAGTTGACTCTTGTGCATGTTAATCATCACATTCCAATGAATCCTAGTGGCTTAAGGCTTAAATGCACTTGCCAAATGTCTTGGTTTATAAACCACCTTGTTAGGACCTCCATAGTCATCACTCTCATCCTAACTTTTAGCCCTTTAGAAACCCTTACAACCATCTCATCATGAGGAAAACCCCAAGTAGTAACTTATCCACCAAAAAACTACCCATGAAAAAGGCTCGTGTTATACACGAAATCTCTTCAACCGAATCATCTCCGGTCAAGCCAACAAATGATAGGATCCTTCATCATCCAATCAAACCAACTCCTAAAAGGATAATACCCACAAAACTACCAATGCCAAACACCACCATACCTCCTAGGCCAAACAATATCATCTCTAGTAAACCATCACCATTGGTTCCTAGAGCTATTTTATTTACATCCCCACTTTCATCACCACACATCTACAATTTAGAGGACTTGCCTCCTAGGCCGTCTCATCCGCTTCCGCCGACAACATTCTCCTCATTAGGAGGAATAACGGTTCAAAATCAAGGTGTTGAGTCAACACTTGCTCCGGCTTCCTTTTCGCCGTTTCCATCCCATAATCCTATTTGGATTACGAGAAATCATCAAAGTCAACCACCCGACCATATGGAAGTTGACACCTCTCTACCACCACCATAATTCTTGGTTGAGTCATTCTCAAATGCACCTCCACCAATCCCTCCATCCTTTGAAGCTCCACAAGCCGCTTCACTTGATCCTTCGCATCAAGCCATTTCATTTCTTCCACCACCACTACCTAGCCATGAAAAAGATTGCTATCATTGTCAACATGTTGAAAGTTTGATACATGAAGTACGAGAAGACCAACGTTTCATGTTCTATCATCTCCTCGAACGTTTCGACGAGATCAAACCTAAACAAAACTTGAGCTAGAAGATTTTAGTGGTGTCCTAGCATCAAGCAATAGTTAGTTTAGAAATTCCTAGTCATGTATTTTCTTATTTTCTTAGTTTTTAGAGTCATGTATATCATAACTCTAGTTTTATTAAATGGAATTACATGCTACCTGTTATTTTTCTGAGCATATGATTACCTTGTATTCATATCTCATTTTTGTGATAACATTACTTGTTATATCACCTTCTTTGAAATTAATCGCTGTTAATACAAATAAGTCGTAAAACGTTTATTTATATTTTACGATCTTCTAATGTTTTGTCGATAACAAACGTAAAATCATATTAACGAAACAAATAAAATACGTAAATGGTTTGAACTAATAGTTTCTAACATATTCACATTTTCACATAAAACACTAAAACAAGTATAAGTGATTTTATGATTTAGATACATATGTACAACAACTAGTGTTTACATATTGGGTTAGCATATACTTAAACTAAGTATACTAAAATGGGTAAAACATGTAAATACTAAAATGGGTACTAAGGTAAAACTAGCAAATGGTATTGACCCATAACCCATGGTTTTATATATACCACTTAACCAAGTTCATTGTATCCTTAAGATACATTGTATCTAGAAAGAAAACCATGGATCAACCCATAACCCATGACCCATGACCCATAACCAAAAATACCCATGGGTAAAGAGGCGTTCCACGGATCCCTAGCTTTGTGCTAGCGGATCCCTTGTGGTAGGGATCCGTGGGATCCGGGAACAGAGGATTTTTCCTCTATAAATAGTGAGCCATTTCTTCATTATTTCTCACCCCTTTCTAACATACTTTCTCCCCTGAGTTAAATCTCACTAACCTTAGATCCAAGAGATCTATGTTTGTAGTTTTGTTTTTGTGTGATCTTTTAGGTTCCTCTTAAAGGCAAGATCACCACCTTTGAAGTCGAGCAAGCTCAAGTCCATGAGTTGCCATGCTTCCTCATCATCAAGGCTACTGAAGTCTTCTTGTTGATGATCTCTTTCTTTCTTCAAAGAAGTGTAGTGTTGAAGACATTAGTGAAAGATGTCTCAAGTGTCAAGACGAAGATATTAGTGAAGGGTATCTATCGTCTATAGGATAAGCACTTGTGGTAGGTGCTTAGAAGTCAAGACAAAGAAGCATTAGTGAAAGGTGCTTAGAAGTCAAGACAAAGAAGCATTAGTGAAAGGTGCTTAGAAGTGAAGACACAAGACATTAGTGAAAGGTGTCTTGTAGATCTAGTCAAAGGCATTAGTGAAAGGTGCCTTAGATGTACATTCGATATGGTGTGTTTCGATGTACAAGATAGACTAGTATTAGATCCAAGGATATTGATATCCTTGATGATGTTGTAAAGGAGTAGATCTCCTTTGGGATTAGTCGTTGGTGTAGTGTGGTAGTAGTTCCTCCATTGCAATGGAACTAGGTGCTTAGCCTAGTACCTAATAAAGGGTAGGCGACGTTGTGAAGGTGTAGTTCACCTTGGAGTGAAAGAACTAGGTACTTAGCCTAGTACCTTATAAAGGGTAGGCGACGTTGTGTAGGTGTGGTTCACCTTGGAGTGAAAGAACCCGGTGGTTAGCCTAGCACCGGAAAAAGGGTAGGCAACGTTGTGAAGGCTTCTCCGCCATAAGGAGATTGGTGTAGTGATTACGAACTCTCGAGTAGGTGACTCGGGGAGTGGAGTAGGGCAAGGAAGGTGTCCTTGTAGCCGAACCACTATAAATACTCGTGTTGTGGTTTTGTGCTTCTTACTCTTATCTTTTCATTACTTACCTTTATATGCTTGTTTATCAACATCCAACACACACATCCAAATAGATTGACATAAGTCGATCTAAATAGATTAAAAGGAAGTTTTAATTGGTAAAACTATTCAACCCCCCTTCTAGTTTTCCACAATTGGCATCAGAGCTTCGTTACCAAGTTTCTTGAAGTATATTGTACTTTAAAAACTTGATACGATCCATGGTTAATTGAAAACTACAAAGAAGGGTTTTCATAAAAGCAAACACCATGTCTTTCAAAACTATATGTTTGGATGTTGAGTTGATAACAACATTTTTCTTATTTACTTTTTCATTTAATTGCACTAATCTTCTTTGTCATGTTGATTAGTCAAAGCTCATACCCACCAAGCTTTAGGAGTCGCTTGGTAACAAGAATACCTTCCTTAAGAAGGTATCTTAAACGCAAAGGAGCGGGAATCGTCTAAGTGACATTTGTTGTGTCATTTGTAAAGACATTCCTAAGTGCGCTAGAGGTATGATTTTCTTTTTACTTTGCTTGATAATTAAGTATACCTATTTAGGTATTTATATGATTATCTTTTGTGCTTATACATGTTTTACATGAAGCTTCATTAGGAAGCCTTTTTCTCACATACGTGTTATATTTCTCGTCTATAGTCGTAGTATATAAAACTTATGTTTTATTTCTTTTAATCCAATAATAAAACAAAACACGAATTTCAAAATTCCTCCTTCCCTATAAATAATCCCACCGTCGACCACTCTACCAAAACCTCACTTTTCAAATTTTCCAATTTCAAAAATTTCCTCTCATTCAAAACTTCATCTTCCTCCTCATTTCATCTCAACCGAAACCAAGAAAGATCCATCATCAACATGGTTTACATCGCACTCGTGCTCATCGCCTAACACTCATCGCACTTGTGTTCCCTATGATGAAGTTCACATACGGAGACATTTACTTTGTGTTGTTAATCTACATTGGGGTTATATACCCAATCCTTTGTATCATCCTTAGTATTGAAATGCAATATTATTAATAATCTAGTTTATCTAGGTTATTTTTATCATAATGTGTTTGTCACTTACTTTGATTTATATGTTTTATATTCTTTCGTGATACATTAGAAGTCATGTATGCATGCTAAAAGAAAATGTAGGATAAAACATATTTCGTGGTATAAAAGAGTAAAACCTATGTTTTTATCAAATCTATTTCTGTTACTACAGATCCACGGATCCCGGAAGATATACTAGCTGGATCCCTTTTGAAAAGGAACCGTGGGATCCGTCCTACTGGAAAACAGTTTTTCATGCAAATTAAAAACCACTATCTTTCTAAATGTAATAATCCACTAGAAAGTCAAAACCTTGAGTAGGTTAAAGTGTTAAATACCATTGTTAATAAAAATCTAGTAAAAACATTAGATAATCATAGGTTGATCACAAACATCACTTTTCTATTAACTCATCATTTCTATAGGTTCAACTATGACGCATGAATATGAGTTTGATTTTTCACTCACTAGCGTCTACACTCCGAACATCTCCCTTGAACCCAACACACCTGGCAATCATGTCCGTGGGTTCAATAATCTCGAAAACCGTCACTTCCATGAAGGACGTATTGTAGACACCTCTCTACAATTCGAAGAAGGTATCAATACCTCCTTCCGAGCCATAGGACTAGAATGTCTTCTTGAAATCAACGAGAAGATATGTCCAAGGTTCATAATGGAATTCTTCCGTCAAGTCGAACTCGTTCGTAACGAGGATCGCTCTCTATCACTTTGGTTTTATATCAAAAACCAAAAGTTCACCCTAAGCCTTGGGCATTTTGCTCACATCCTCCGAATTCCAAATCATGGACAATGTGCCTTCACCGAAGATTGGTCTCTTGATTCTCTCTTCAACTTTCGTGAAGAAAATAGCCCATATTGTTCACACATACCCTCTCCAGAAGATTTAAATCGCATAATATGCAAACCTCGACCATATTACTCTGATCCAAACATTATCTTCACAAGGGATATCCGAGAAGAGTACAAGCTTCTTGCACTCATCCAACGTGAAAATGTTTGGAGCCTTAGGGGAAATCGAGAAATTCTTCCCGCTTGTTGTGCTTACATGTTGTACTGTTTGCTAACACAACAACCATACAATCTCGCCTACTTCTTTGCAAGGCGAATTGCAAATCTTCAAGGCTCCAAGAATAAACTAATCCCTTATGGAATGTTCTTGACACGCCTCTATCATAATTTTATGCACTTCCATCCTCAATTTCAAAGTCCGTTATGCGTACTTGTGAACAAGATGATGGAACCGCTGAACATATCTCTCATGAAGACGTTCTTCATTCTTGCATCCGCCAACACTCATCAACCATTTGATGATCCATCTAGCGAAAACACTCAAGGAACTTAGTAGTCTTTCAAATAGGATCAATTCTTTTGTACTCGTGCTTTATCAATGTAATCCAATTTCTTTCATGAAATAAAACATCTTACATTTGATATCTTAGTATTAGAACTCTTTTTAGACTATCTTTGAGATATAATGCATTGTCAAGATCATTGCATACCTTTAGTAAAGGTCTCTTGAGCGGATGGGCGGATCCCAAAGTTTGTGCTAGACGGATCCCTACACTTAGGGAACCGTGGGATTCGGCCAACAGAAAATGCAATTGCAAGCATTATATTTCAAACATATCCTTAGAACACCTCACACTAAGCTAAACATAGTGTTTTAAGGCAAATTAAGTCCTTATCAAGATAGGTTGATCCTTCCTATTCACACATAACACACCTAGATCACACTCTAAGACGCTTGTAGATCTACCATTTCATCTTTAACCCATTACTCTTCCGCTCTCAAACTCACACTTCATTTTCGACTTGATCCCTCACATCTAGTCTTAGAAATCTTTTGATTATGGCAAAATTGCTCATAAATCATTCTCACCTCAAAATTGATCAAAGTTGATCAAACTCTAGTTTGTCCCATCTCAAAGCTTCTAGGATATTTTCCAAAACACTATCCTAAGTCACAACCTGATCTCTAGGATCATTTAGCTTCAATTGACACTCTCATCTTTAGTGTCATCCTTGCTCATCCATTGGTACTCTTGAAAGTTCCAAATCCTTCCATAAAAGACAATCATTAGCTACATCACTCATTACCTTCAAGTACTTAAGCAACCCTTCATTTAAGACACTTAGGAGGACTGAAACACTCAAGATGTTATAGGTCTTAGATCTTAGAAACATCATTTCCACTCTTTCATAGCTGCTGAGAGCCGGATCCCTAGGATTAGCCTAGACGGATCCCTCTGAGGAGGGAACCGTGGGATCCGGATGACAGTTTAGGTCAAATCTTGCTAAAACAATCATTTCAACTCATCTTCCTAACTCAAACACTCCATCTCATCTTAAATGAGTTCCTAGATCAGTGCAAACTCTGAAGTTGACTCTTGTGCATGTTAATCATCACATTCCAATGAATCCTAGTGGCTTAAGGCTTAAATGCACTTGCCAAATCTCTTGGTTTATAAACCACCTTGTTAGGACCTCCATAGTCATCACTCTCATCCTAACTTTCAGCCCTTTAGAAACCCTTACAACCATCTCATCATGAGGAAAACCCCAAGTAGTAACTTATCCACCAAAGAACCACCCATGAAAAAGGCTCGTGTTATACACGAAATCTCTTCAACCGAATCATCTCCGGTCAAGCCAAAAAATGATAGGATCCTTCATAATCCAATCAAACCAATTCCTAAAAGGATAGTACCAACAAAACTACCTATGCCAAACACCACCATACCTCCTAGGCCAAACAATATCATCTCCACTAAACCATCACCATTGGTTCCTAGAGCTATTTCATTTACATCCCCACTATCATCACCACACCTCTACAATTTAGAGGACTTGCCTCCTAGGCCGTCTCATCCGCTTCCGACGACTACATTCTCCTCATTAGGAGGAATAATTATACAAAATCAAGGTGTTGAGTCAACACTTGCTCCGGCTTCCTTTTCGCCGTTTCCATCATATAATCCCATTTGGATTATGAGAAATCATCAAAGTCAACCACCCGACCATATGGAATTTGACACGTCTCTTCCACCACCATCATTCTTGGTTGAGCCATTCTCTAATGCACCTCTACCAATCCCTCCATCGTTTGAAGCTCCACAAGCCGCTTCACTTGATCCTTCACATCAAGCCATTTTATTTCTTCCACCACCACTACCTAGCCATGACAAAGATTGCTATCATTGTCAACATGCTGAAAGTTTGATACATGAAGTACGAGAAGACCAACGTTTCATGTTCTACCATCTCCTCGAACGTTTCGACGAGATCAAACCTAAACAAAACTTGAGCTAGAAGATTTTAGTGGTGTCCTAGCATCAGCGATAGTTGGTTTAGAAATTCCTAGTCATGTATTTTCTTATTTTCTTAGTTTTTAGAGTCATGTATATCATAACTCTAGTTTTATTAAATGGAATTACATGCTACTTGTTATTTTTCCGAGCATATGATTACCTTGTATTCATATCTCATTTTGTGATAACATTACTTGTTATATCACCTTTCTTTGAAATTAATCGCCTAATACGGATCCTCGAATTGCCTAGACGGATCCCTACTAGGAGGGAACCGCGGGATCCGTGAGACAGAAAGCTTTCTTTCTACTAACTTGGACCACATTTGCAGGAAATTGTGAATTATACTTGCTTTCTAACCTTTGTTTTGTAGTTATTCAATTTACACATGAAGACTTTGACATCCTAAAGCTAGGGGAGCTTTATGTCAAAGCAATACATTGCAAATTACTTGCAATACTAGGTTTACATTTCGTGACATCCCCTTGCATAATTGCAATCATCAAGGGGGAGCACATTCGTCTCTTAGACGAAATCTTTTGCAAACTCATTTGCAACCAAACTAGATTAGTATCACTTATTTGACGCCCTTACATAGGGATGGACTCGTCAAGGGGGAGTAAAGACGAGATCCTTTCCCGTTAATTGCTCTCTATCTCTTTTTACTTTTACTTCTTTCACATGTTTTTCTTAAAAACGATGTGTTGCTTTCTTCAAACACTTTTGTTTCGACAAAAGGGGAGAAGAAAGTAAAACTACAAATTCAAACTTTTACAATTTTAGCTTTTCCTTAAAATAATTTTATGTTTTGTCATCAACAAAAGGGAGATTGTTAATACAAATAAGCCGTAAAACGTTTATTTATATTTTACGATCTTCTAATGTTTTGTCGATAACAAACGTAAAATCATATTAACGAAACAAATAAAATACGTAAATGGTTTGAACTAATAGTTTCTAACATATTCACATTTTCACATAAAACACTAAAACAAGTATAAGTGATTTTATGATTTAGATACATATGTACAACAACTAGTGTTTACATATTGGGTTAGCATATACTTAAACTAAGTATACTAAAATGGGTAAAACATGTAAATACTAAAATGGGGTAAAACTAGCAAATGGTATTGACCCATAACCCATGGTTTTATATATACCACTTAACCAAGTTCATTGTATCCTTAAGATACATTGTATCTAGAAAGAAAACCATGGATCAACCCATAACCCATGACCCATGACCCATAACCAAAAATACCCATGGGTAAAGAGGGCGTTCCACGGATCCCTAGCTTTGTGCTAGTCGGATCCCTTGTGGAAGGGATCCGTGGGATCCGGGAACAGTGGGATTTTCCTCTATAAATAGTGAGCCATTTCTTCATTATTTCTCACCCTTTCTAACATACTTTCTCCCCGAGTTAAATCTCACTAACCTTAGATCCAAGAGATCTATGTTTGTAGTTTTGTTTTGTGTGATCTTTTAGGTTCCTCTTAAAGGCAAGATCACCACCTTTGAAGTCGAGCAAGCTCAAGTCCATGAGTTGCCATGCTTCTTCATCATCAAGGCTACTCAAGTCTTCTTGTTGATGATTACTTTCTTTCTTCAAAGAAGTGTAGTGTTGAAGACATTAGTGAAAGATGTCTCAAGTGTCAAGACGAAGATATTAGTGAAGGGTATCTATCGTCTATAGGATAAGCACTTGTGGTAGGTGCTTAGAAGTCAATACAAAGAAGCATTAGTGAAAGGTGCTTAGAAGTCAAGACAAAGAAGCATTAGTGAAAGGTGCTTAGAAGTGAAGACACAAGACATTAGTGAAAGGTGTCTTGTAGATCTAGTCAAAGGCATTAGTGAAAGGTGCCTTAGATGTACATTCGATATGGTGTGTTTCGATGTACAAGATAGACTAGTATTAGATCCAAGGATATTGATATCCTTGATGATGTTGTAAAGGAGTAGATCTCCTTTGGGATTAGTCGTTGGTGTAGTGTGGTAGTAGTTCCTCCATTGCAATGGAACTAGGTGCTTAGCCTAGTACCTAATAAAGGGTAGGCGACGTTGTGAAGGTGTAGTTCACCTTGGAGTGAAAGAACTAGGTACTTAGCCTAGTACCTTATAAAGGGTAGGCGACGTTGTGTAGGTGTGGTTCACCTTGGGTGAAAGAACCCGGTGGTTAGCCTAGCACCGGAAAAAGGGTGGCGACGTTGTGAAGGCTTCTCCGCCATAAGGAGATTGGTGTAGTGATTACGAACTCTCGAGTAGGTGACTCGGGAGTGGAGTAGGGCAAGGAAGGTGTCCTTGTAGCCGAACCACTATAAATACTCGTGTTGTGGTTTTGTGCTTCTTACTCTTATCTTTTCATTACTTACCTTTATATGCTTGTTTATCAACATCCAACACACACATCCAAATAGATTGACATAAGTCGATCTAAATAGATTAAAAGGAAGTTTTAATTGGTAAAACTATTCAACCCCCTTCTAGTTTTCCACATGTCATCGATAAAAGTGTAGTTGATTTGGCTATAAGTCAAGATCATCGCTAGACATTCAAGAAATCAAGTCCATGAATCTTTGTTTTCACACGCAACAACATAGATTAAAGGGTATATTCCATTGTTGCTATCAATTGCAACAAATTGTAAAAAGCTTACCAAGAAAAGGACCCTCATAAAAGCACCATCTAATCCTAACAACTCTCTTTGACAAGCTTTATATCATTCCTTCAAAGCACCTAAGCATTGAAAACTTTGGTTGGACTAGTTGGATCATTGCGGTTTGTATACTTATCCTAATCGTTGTATTAGGGTTTGTTTCTGCAACCCTACAACATAGTCTCTCAAATGGTGTATTGTAGCTTATGATCACCCCTAATCTCTAATCTCAATTTACGCCCTTTTTTTTTTTTTTTTTTGCCTTAATGCCTTTTACATAGACACTTGAACTTCAAACTGTTTAGAGAGTTAATCTTGAACACCTTGATTGGAATATTTAGATTGACTTAAACTTGGTCAAGTATTTTCTTTGAGAGAAAATTGTAGTCACAAGCTCTGATCTCTCTTGATTGCCAACATTTGTGTTCATCATTGAAAGTTCTAATACTCCATAAATCTTTAGCTTTATCTTTTGCTACGTATAACAACCATGGGCAATCTTTTGGTCGCTCATTGGGTGCTCGAAAAGATACACCCTTTCTGAGGGATCTAGTTAAAGGACCAATTTTTTTTTGGGGTTGTACCCAGCCCAACACCTTCACTTGCACCACAAACTGATATTGTTCCCACACACCTAGCCTTAATTCTTTGTTTGTCAATTTCCTCCTAGTTTGAATTGAATGCGGGTTGATCTTATATTTTCTTTTGAAGTTAGAAAAGTTTGACCACAGAAAAAGAATATTTCGTCGTCTACTAGTTCTGCCTCACTTAACTTTTTTTCTTGTATGCCTTCATCTGTTTCTTCCTAATTAGATACTCAATCTCATTCTCAGAACCACTTGCAAACTCATTATCATCTACGAGATCTAACTCATTTTGCACAAAAAAATCATCTGGTATCTGGCTAGAGCTACCTATATTGGGTAATTGTGTAGTCTCAGAGTAGCATCAACATCAGGCTCCTCAAATGTATTCTCTTCATCAACAACTATGTTTCGATCTTGAATGTTCTCAATAACATCATCATCACTCTCATAACTATCTATTTCACTCACATTGTCATCACCTAACTCTTCATCAATTTCATAGAACTCTACAGATTTACCTTTTTGCATATGCTCAACAGGTGTATCTATTTCCTCGTCTTAATGACCTAACTCTTGTTCAGTTCAACATACCTCAACAAGATTATCTATTTGGATGTGGTCAACAGGTTTATCTATTTGCTCATTACCATCACCTAAAACATCATCAGTTTGACAGACCTCTACAGATGAAAATAATGGTTCAATTTCTGGCAACTAACTAGATTGTCCCAAAGTATTGACTTCCAAATGTGTTTGTGTAACTTGACTTAAATCCTCTACCACGGGCTTATTAACAACGTTTTCTAAGAACAATTGTTTTGGATCAATATGGAACAATAATAAGAGTTGCCTTCTTCTTTCTCGCATCCACGTTAACAATAAGCGTCTAATTGACTTTGGTGACATTTCACTAAGATCCAATCTTGTCTTACCATTTTCAACATAAATTTCTATCATCTTTTGGACATCAATAAGATCTTTCAATATTTTTAAATTACCAGTCTCACTTAAGCTATACAAACCATCATCTAAATTACTACTAGGCTTAACAAAGTAATAGTAATTTTTTTCCTAGCTCGTAGCCCAATTCATACATAAGAACATCCAACTCTTTAACTGATAAAGTATCAACATCAACCAGATCAACTATGGTTTTCATACCTCCATTGTATATTCTACCAGGCCGGTATTTAAAAACACCATTGTGATCAACCCTCGTGCTAAACATATTAGATCTACCATCAGACACAAATACAAAAAACAAAGCAAATTATCAAACCTTAACTGCAAAAAAGATAAACCTATTAGATATTCCAACGATTATAACAAAAAAAAACATGTCGTATTTCTTCTTAGCAGAGTTGTATAGAACGATATCATCAACCGGAAAACCCGGATCTCTTCTTAGTTTCCATAAAGTAAAATCCATGTTTTGGGATTCTGAATAATATAGAACTGGTTTTGTGACAAGCAATTAGAGTTTGTGAATTGTGATAACTCTTGTAAAGAAAATTTGGGGATGAAAAAAAAAGATGGAGTCTAAATGTTATAGATATATAGAGTTGAGAGCGATATAGATTCAGATTACCATATATCCAATAAATTATCTTAGTCATCCATTTTTTTTATCAAATTAATAAAAATCATTTCTCAACTTTTAAAAATAACATATCTTGCAAACGGTAAATCTTCAAACTACAAAAATATACCATCGCGACAAGAATTAAATTATCTATCTATAGATATGCACTCTCTATATTTTCGACAAACTTTTTTCAAAATTCGATCGGAAAATCACATTTGATTTTCAAAATCACATGTGATTTGTAAAATCAAATCATATATGATTTTTCAAATCATATATGATTTTTACAAATCGCATATGATTTGAAAAATCATATGTGATTTGTAAAATCGAATCACATGTGATTTTCACAAATCACATATGATTTTTCTAGGCGAAATTTTGGAAAAATCGTTAAAAATATATAGAAGTGCATATCTATAGAAAGATAATTTAATTTCGTCTAATGGTATGATTTTTTGCGTAACGATTAACGGTTTCGAGATATTTAATTTTATAAAAAGGGTGAAAGTTTATTTTTTTGTTTTGATTAGAAAAATGAATATGTATGATTGGTTCATTGGATCATGGAATTTGAGATCTATATCAAATTTTGGCTAGAAATATATGGGGCGGGAAGAGGGATGGGACATGTGAAAATAATACAGAATCGGTATAGCGAAATTGCAAAATGACAATAATGCCCTTAACTAAAAACAAAATCAAACGGAAAGGAGCGGGTTTGACCAGAGCATTATGGGTCAAGGGACCTCATTGATACAAAAAACTTGAAAAAAGGACCTCAGACGTTGAAAAGGCCCAGATTTAGCCTACCGTAATGTTTTTTTGCCAAATTTAAAGACCAACGGTGTATTATACTCTTTTATTTACCTATTTTATTATTTAAAAATAATATAATAATAACAACGGATCTTTTTACCTCTGATTTAACCTACCAAATAGCTACTATTTTTTAAATTAGATGGCAAACCTACTTTCACTTTATTTTTCAAAGATTAATATCTCATAAACTATTATTATTTGTTGTTAAAAATACACCATCGCGACAAACATCTAATTATTTTTCTATAAACGCACCTTTTGGTATATACTTTCGGCAAACTTTGTTTTTGTCTTTTTCTCACGTTTCTCATCTTTTTTTTCTTCTTATTTTTCGTTGTTGAAACTTGCATAAGAAATCACATGTAAACTAAACACTAATTTTAATATTCGAATATCTAAACATGTAATACAATGAACATAAATTTTTCTACAATATTTTGAAAGTTTCATCATTTTTTTCTTGGAAATTAGACATTCACAACTTTCCAACCATATGTCACACATTATATTTCGAATATATTAGCGCAGTTAATTTGTCAAATATGAATAAAACACATAAAATCACAAGTGATTTTAACCACACGTGATCTCAATCATATGTGATTTTTAATAAATGTGATTTTTTACATGTGATTATAGAAGTTCCAAAATAAAATGCTAAAATCTATAATTCAAATAAAGTGTGTGATATATGGTTGGAAAGTCATGAATATGTGTTTTTTCATTGCAAAAAGAAAAAAATCTTTGATTTATAGACAAATACTTATGTCGGTTTAGTACATATGTTTAGTGTTCGAACTCGATACTAGTTTTAAATCACATGTGATATGTCATGCAATTTCAATAAAAAAGCGTGAAAAGCGACAAACAAAGTTTTGTCTAAAGTATTGTGTCATTTATTGAAAGATAATTAAATGATCGTCGTGTCGGTATAACTTGTTTTGTCTAATAATTAACGGTTTATAAGATATTTAAATTATAAAAAGAGTGTAATTGAATGTTTAGTTTAAAGATTAATTAATTTCCCTTTTTGTAACAGAAAAATGAGTGGCTTATATTTGTCTTTTGATATGTTAAACAATTTTGGTATGCAAAAGATTGCTCATCTTTAACTTTTTATATAAAAACTCGATTAATTTTAGAATTTTGTAAAAAAAGTTATTTTCATTTTTATCTGAAAACTCAAAAAGTTTCAACAACGACAAAAAAAAAAAAAAAACGAATCAAAGTTCGTCGAAAGTATATCAAAGTCTTTAGAAAAATAATTAAATGTTCATCGTGATTTTGTAATTTTTTTCGCTTAACGATTAACGGTTTAAAAAATATTAATTTTTTAAAAAATAGGATAAAAATGAGTTTATGATTTAATATAAAAAATGATTAACTAGAATTTATCTCTTGTATGCGAAAACTTTTGGTACGTAAATCATCTCTCCTCATAATTAAGCCATAAAATTTTGGGGAAATCATACCTACATTACAATGTAGGCAATTCACTACATTTCTTTTGAAAAAAAAGGTAGGGACAGGGGGAAAACATGTATTAGGGACTTACCGCAAGGACTTAACTATACATTTTAAAAACTTTTTTCAAAAAAAATGTAGGGAATTGCCTACATTGTAATGTAGTATGATTTCTAAAATTTTATCTAATCAAACATTCTCTCAAGAGAGATCATTTTCGTCTGAACATTTCTCTCTTTAGCTCTTTTACATCGTTCTCCTTTTATAGTTGCCCTTCTTGAGGTCAAATTATAGGGCTGCCTTTGGAATTTCCAGTATAGAATCAAAATCATAACATTTCTGAATAGAAATAACAGTGTAACACAATAAAGTAAACATAGAGCATGTAAGATGTAAAATTACATGCAGGTACTGATCCACTTCATTAATACATCAAAACTATAACTGCATGCAAAAATTAAAACTTCTAATCAAAATTTTGTGAGTGCTTTGGACATAATTGCCAATTTAAATACATCCAGGCAGTTACTTGCTAGCAAAATCACATTTTTTAATCTAAAAAGTTGAGATTGGTAATCTTTTAGACTAATAACGAGCAAATCTATTTAAATACAAACATCATCTATGCTTGATTTTGAATCTTTGGCCCGAGATATGCACCAATAATACAAGCATGGCCTTCTACAAAAGGCTGAAGAGTCACCTGCTCAATAGGTTTCAAACGCTTAGCCTGAAGCTTCTCTGCCTCTGAAGAAAACACTACATCAAGAGGAATACTTGTCCATGGGTCAATGCAAACAGTTGCCCTTGGGTCAATGCAAACAGCCTGTGGATTTTAAATAAACATTTATTTAATATCACAAAACTGAAATAAGATCAAGAAAGAATTAACATAATATTACAAACCTTGGTGAGCATGAGAAAGTGGCCACCAACTTTCAAGAATCTGGATGCATTGCTGGCCAGTATTTCTACCTGCATAAAGGTTACACCATAAAAGATCATATAACAGGTGGATAATCAGAGTAAAAAAATTTGCTACCCATATCATAAACTTACCACCAAAGTAAATAAGCAGCTACCTTTACATATAAAAAATGTACATTATAGCATTAGAAACTCAATTTTTGCATCACCCTTTACTTATAAAAAACGTTAACTATAGCATAAAAAACTCAATTTTTGCAACACCATTAGTGATTTATTCTTGAAGGGAATTTTGAGGCTCATCAAGCACTTGACTTGATGGTCATACTCAACTTACTTACAACAACATACCCAATCCCGCAACTCAACTTACTTGATAAATATAAATTTTCCTACAAACATAATATATCGGTAACCTTTACAATATAGAGCAAAAACAAAAAATTTAAGAACGCAAAAAAGTCGTTAATGCACAGGATACTTGGTTTATATCATCCAAGATATCCTAAAAAGGAATCCGGGTAAGCTCATCCAAGATGTCCGAAAGAAAGAAACAATCCATATTGTAGTTTATAATGATTATAAAACTACAAAAGAAGATTATTCAAAAAAGAAGATTTATTAAGTAATAAGTTTCCAAAAAGAAAACGTATAACTAATAAAAAACAGTAATACAAAATTGGGTCATAAATTTAAAAGATGTAACTGTAGAGCAAACCTGGTCAGGTTGATTAACATCACAATATATGACGTCGACCTTGTCATCAAGCATCTTCTTATACTTATCAAGCTTCATCTCATACTTGGCTGGATTTCTGGCGTCCCCAAAATAGGAATAAGATTTGTTCTTTTTAGACATGACAAACAGATCTGCAGAACACTTGAGAAGACTCAACCATAAAAACAACTCCAGTCTAAGCAAGATGAAATATAAATAAATAAAAATTTAATGGTTTATCATGATCATAAAAAGAACTTGTATAGTTACGGAAGCTGCTTACCGGGCCAACAAGATCAGAGACGTGAGACTGTAATTCCAAAGGCAGCCCCAAGTATAAGACCTTAGAACCAGGTGCCTAAATCGAAAAATAAAATATAATAAGAATGTAACATTAAAAAAGTAATCAAAGACAATGGATGTAATGTGAATTTACCATCCATATATCGTCCACTTTGACGCAAATAACAGCCGCCAATAATGATCTATAGGGGTTCCATACTCTGTATTCCACTTCCACGCCAACTTCATTCTGATCAAACAAATTCTAACTTTTTTAAATGAATATATATAAAGAAAAACATACCGCAAGATTCAATTGTTTCAGTTATATAGATCCATGTTACAAATTAGGAGATCTTCTACACAAAGCTAATGTTGACATAAAGTTTAATACTCTAACCAGCTTAGTATACAACAATACAAATAATTATAAAGTTACTGATGTATAAACATAAATAACACAACTGAAGTAAAATATATATGTGTATGAACCTAGTAAATTGCTATTTTATCTATTCCCTGCTAGGGAACAAGAACATGAGCACAACAATCACCATATACTTTAATTCCATACATATATCTATATTACTGGTATTGTGTTTGGTTAGTTATAAAGTTTGATTTGATTGTGGTTGATTTGGTAACTTTGGAAACTAGGGTTTAAGGTTCTCGTTGTTGAATGGCATACATACATTTTGTATCTACATATGTATGTAAGTCAAAACACAAGATGTCATCTATATCTTAATTTATCTCATTTAGAGTCGGTCATGTGAGTGGGGACACGAGTCCCATGTTATAGAATGTTCGGGAAGAGGTCAGGGTCATGTCGATTGCAAATATCAATCGGATCATGAACAAATATGAATGGATGACAAACAGACTGTTCAAGAGTGTGTTTTTGAGCTGAAACTGAAACTGCATAATTAACTGAAAAAGACTTTGGTTCCTTCTCAAAAATCTCAAAGTATAGTTAACTGAAACTGCACTTACATTATAGGGCTGGGTTTGGCAAATAATTTAGATATTTTTTTATGGTAAATCAGTGTATTAGCATTGTGGTATAGGTCTCCTTTCATCAACAAACTTTAAGTAGTAACAAATTTCGTATATTTGCTTTCCGACTCTAAATCTCTAAAGTTAGATTAAGGGGTGTTTGTTTAAGCTTATTTGGCCAGCTTATGGGCTTATTGAACTTTTGAAAAGCACATAAGCACAAGATTTTTGGCTTATGAGCTTATCAACGTGATCTTATGGCTAATTGAAGCATAAGCTCAAGTTTATAAGCTCATAAGCCAAAAAAAATTGAGATTATGAGCCACCAAAAGTTTAAAAAGCCCATAAGCCGGCCAAATAAGTTCAAAACAAACACCCATTGCATCAGAACGAGAACAATAAAAGAAAGAAATAGTCTTTTAAACAATCCCATTTTTAACACATCCATGTTTAATAATCAATTTTATACAAAACAAAATTAAAAATCGTCTTTACACAACAATTATAAACAAACTAAATTACCAATTTTTTTTGTTGGTAACCATGGTTTCCGACCTTTTGGCCCGACTAATCCACGGGGTTTAAACCCACCGCCAGTAAAGCACTATAGGGTTGTTTGCACCTAACAAGAATTGAACTCGACACCTAACACATTTTAGTGTGATAGACACAAACCATTTTACCACAAGGCTATGGGCACATCATTTACAAACAACATATCCAAAATAAGAAAAGAACTTAAATGATGAAAAAAAAAAAAAAAAATATATACCTGAGCTTTAAACAGCCTTTCCCTGTATACAGAATCACCAGGAACCAAATTTTGAGTACAATAAGCTTTTTCTCCATTCTCCTTTTTAGCCTTAAAAACACCTTCATATTTATAGGGTTTTAGCAACAGCTTACTACTCTCCTTTTTACCTCTTCTTTCTCCAGCGCCACGTCCCCTCCCTCTTCCGCCACGTGTCACCTCACCCCGTTTTCCAGCTCTTAGTGGTACTCTCATTTTTTTTTTCACAGCGGCGTGGTAGGTGTACTGGTGGGTTTAGGGTTTTGCTTTAGCTTATACACAAAAAAATTTAGTATTTTGAAAATGTAGGTGTGAAATATCAAATATGTGTGAAATGAAAAGGTTTTGATCTTTGTTTCAGGGACAACTTTTTATTTAAACGTTGTAACAAAAGATTTCGTACCATATCGTGTTTGGTTTATTGTCATTGGGATTCTCGTTTTGTTCTACTTTTACGTAGTATTTAAGAGATTATTTAATTTCATCGACTTTCTAAACGACTGTTTGTTTCAGCTTATATAAAAGGTTGGCTTATTGAGTCAAGTTCAATTAAGTGTTTGAATAAGGCTTTAGAGCCTCGGGTACAGTCGCGTTTTGGCTTGGGTTGGCCGACAAGCTGAGACTATGGCGAGAGGAACCACACTCGATGTGGGTTGGTCGGTCTTGCCGACGAAGCCACTAGCTCACGCCATCAATTTTTCTTTTTTTTTTTTTTTTTTTGGGTTTTTAGTGCGGCATATGTAGACATATTTCATCACTTTTATACCAAGGAGGTTGTTTTGATGCTATGGGCAAAAAGTGCTGAGGTGGCATCACTTTTGCCCAAAACACCAACCGCATTTCTAGCTCTCTTAAGATTATATTAGATGCGCAAGACGCAAAGTGACGATGTATAACAAAATAAATTTCATGTTGTCGCCAAAGCGAGATCCCAAGTCTTTTATTTATTCGCCAAAAATTAAACAACCGCAAAAATAAAATAAAGCAATACACGTTTGGCGACAACCCACGTTGTCTCCAAAAGTGAGGTTACATTTTATTTTATTTTTTGCCTGAAAATAAAATAGCCGTAAAAAATTAAAAAGAAAAAAAAACTCCGCCTTACCTTTGGCGACCACACGGGTTTTCTCTAAAAGTGATGTTACAAAAAATTATATTTTTAGCAGAAATAAAATACCGATAAAGAAAATTAAAAATCCCACGAAAATAATGTTAAAAAAATTTAAAATTATTTATATATCTGAAATTAATTTTTTAAAAATATTTAAATTAGTTTATTCACAAAATTACTATTTTTTTAAGGTATGATAATTATATTTGTAATTGAAGTGTGTTTAAAATTATTTATACTTGTTAAAATTAATTTTTAAAGATATATAAATTAGTTTATTCATAAAAATAATATTCTATTAATGTATTAAGTGGATTCCTATTTATTAATGTTTTTAAAACTATTATAATTATTAAAAAAGTTAAAAGATATGTAAATTAGTCGAGATGATATTGATATATAATACATTTTAAACGGGTTAGTCAAAATGATATTGATATACATTAAATGTTAAACGGATGATTCGAGTGTAATTAATATACAAATTATGTTAAACGGATTGGTCGAGATGGTATGGATTTACAAGTTATGTTAAACAAAAACAATAGTGGGGGTGAAGAGGCAGAAATCACCTTAAACCGACTTGGGATGCGGTTAAAGGTTGTTATTTCAATTGAAGCTTTAAAACCAAAGCGAAAGTGATGCGGGTTTCTTGACTGTGTCTTAATATTTATAGTGTCTCGCTACACCTATGGTTCACCCTAATGCACTAGCAGGCGGTGTGCGGTCGTGTGTAGTGTAGTAAATGGTAAAGCCGAGGTCGTCCCAAGAGCTGTGTGTTGGATTATTACTAAGTCTAATTGTCACAGAATAATAAATGTTTTGATAGGGATTTAATTAATTAAACTACTAATGCGTAATATAAAATAAAAGCAAATAAATGGTAAAGGAAATCAATAGAGGAGTAGTGGTGCTAACCTAGTTAATCCTCCTAGCTAGTTATGTCTCGTCTACCTACTTCCAATTACTTGGTGGGGTCAAATTCGAGAGGACAACATTTGGTCAATTCGCCTAACCTATCAAAGAAAGATGCCACCACAGAGAAATCAGCGCCGTCATAAGTCCTGTTGTTCACGGTCCCTAGCCGAGTCATTAAGTACCGCTACATGCTAGATTCTAAATAGTGAGTGCCGGCCGTTAGGAACTTAGACACTACACCCCAATTCTTAAGTTCATCCAAACGATGGGTGATCGGTTGGTCGAATCGCACAAGTAGAAAGGGTCGTGGGTTGGTCATATCTTACCCTTCCGTCTCGATCCGCTCACCTAGGGTTGGTTGGTCATATCTCCTAGGCAAGCGGCCTCTATAGCCATTCAAAACTACCGAACCAATGGTGACTACCAAAGAACTATGCATGCGCATACACTTAGAAATAATTGTGCGAAGTAAAGTTAAACGCAAACAAAATAATTAAGGAATCATAACTAGGCTAACACCAAAGGGTGCTTAAGCTCATATTAATCATGCAAATCAATTCAATATTCAAAGGTACGAAATACATGAATTGAAAGTAAAAGAAATAATAAACGCTAAAGCTTATCGTAATGGTGTGACTTCTCCCTTAAAGCGACCGATGCTTCCCTAGACCGCCTTGAGCTTTTTCTCACGTTCTCAAAGTGTTGTGTGTGGAATGGGATGCTTTGAAATCTTTGGAATTCATGGGGTATTTATAGGCAGTGTCCGGGTTACGGCGTAACCAATAGAGGAGTTAAGCCATAACCTTCTATTTCTTCGTAAATGCACTAGATCGCTAGTTACGGCGTAACCTTATAAGTAGTTACGCGTAGTCTTCAATAAACTCGGTTATGTCGTAAGTGATGCAGTAGCTACGGCGTAAGTATCGTGGCGTGGAACCTCTTTTGACCTAATGGAGTTACGTCGTAACCTTTGGGAAGAGTTACGCCAGTAACCTCTTGATAAGTTGGACTTACGGGTCATGCAATAGTTACGCGTAATGTGAGAGATGAGTTACGCCGTAACTTCTTCAAAATAGGCATCTTGTGATAAATCTTTAGTAATGTTTCCATTTCCGCGTCTCTTTAGCTCCAATGCTCGTAATTTACACGAAAGTGGTAAACAATGAAAACAAGTGTAAATCCATATAAATGATATAAATAACGAGCATTATCGGAAATTGACACTTAATATTCGGGACCAAAAGAATTCATCTTTTCCTAATCTTCGAGTTGCTTCCCCATTACACATATCGTCATAAGGGTTGCATGACGCCCATAAAATTTCCCGGAGATTTTACTTTTCGCACCGATGATTGCGTAGTTCCTTGTTGTCGGTTTCACTTAAATGCTCATCCGTGCGAGTATATCTTTATTAGTCTCTTCCTACGAATGTGCTCCTCGTAATCAATTTTAGCTTCATAAGAAGATTTGGATTGATCTTGGCATCCCCAAATTGAATTGCGTACCAATCTTTAAAGGCCATTGCGAATTTAATACCATGTCTTTCACGCTCATGAGGGCATGTCCATTCTTCCTTTCTTTCATTGTCTCCTCCATTGCAATACTCGTGAAAGGGCGCATGTAAGCCATGCCCTTGTGGTTTCTTCATCGATGTGTGACGAGTACACCGGTGAGTGATAAGTGGCTCTTCTTCATCTTCAAGGAGAGTTCCTCGAGTTTTTCGACTCGTCCATGTCGAGGAATTTTTCGCCCATGTATCCCGCCACGCCGTGAATCGAGATTCTTAATTACTGGCGTAATTCTTTAGAGTCACTCTCCTCAAGTATTCTTCACAACCCGTTGTCGTTGTCAAACACGAGGTTCGCCAGTAACTCATTAGGCATGTTACGGCGTAACTCGGATCTGATGACGAAATCGTCCCTAAACCCGTATCAACGGCACGAACCTTCGAGTTATCGTCGGAAAAAATTACCTTACATTCCATAGTGGTTTAGATCCTTGGGTTTATCGTTATTTCTCCTTACTTTTCATCGAGCTTTATCACCATGGATTCAAGGTTTTCGAGTTGAGTCATGTTTGGAAATGTTTACATCGGTGTTTTCTGGAATTCCTTCAACCACTCATCTTGCTCCTTTTGTCTTTGGGCTAAATTTTCCGAAATTTATTAATTGTTTCTTCAAGACTGGGCTTTCTTTCTCCATAAGGCCCACGGTTATAATTTCCACGATAACCATTACTATTTCGATTAGCTTTAAAACCAAAGCGAAAGTGATAGCGATGAATAGGTTTCAACGTGCTCATATCGATCCTGTTTCTGAAAAAGGGTTAGCGAAGCTCCCTCACAAATTGGTCTTAATATTTATAGTGTCTCTAGTCAGCCATTCCCTCATGGTTAAAAACTTCCATGGTACGAAAACCTAATGCAATATTAATCCTAGCGCCAAAAACTTGATGCGGGGCGGTGCTACACCTATGGTCTACCCTAATGCACTAGCAGGCAGTGTACCCGTGTGTAGTGTAGTAAATGGTAAAGCCGAGGTCGTCCCAAGAGCTATGTGTGTTGGATTATTACTAAGTCTAATTGTCACGAGAATAATAAATGTTTTGATAGGGATTTAATTAATTAAACTACTAATGCGAATATAAAATAAAAGCAAATAAATGGTAAAGGAAATCAATAGAGGAGTAGTGGTGCTAACCTAGTTAATCCTCCTAGCTAGTTATGTCTCGTCACCTACTTCCAATTACTTGGTGGGGTCAAATTCGAGAGGACAACATTTGGTCAATTATGCTAACCTATCGGCAAAGATGCCACCACAGGAGAAATCGGTAGCCGTCATAAGTCTGTTGTTCACGGTCCCTAAGCCGAGTCATTAAGTACCGCTACATGCTAGATTCTAAATAGTGAGTGCGGCCGTTAGGAACTTAGACACTACACCCCAATTCTTAAGTTCATCCAAGCGATAGGTGATCGGTTGGTCAATCGCACAAGTAGAAAGGGTCGTCGGGTTGGTCATATCTTACCCTTCCGTCTCGGTCCGCTCACCTAGGGTGGGTTGGTCATATCTCCTAGGGCGGCCTCTATAGCCATTCAAAACTACCGAACCAATGGTGACTACCAAAGAACTATGCATGCGCATACACTTAGAAATAATTGTGCGGAGTAAAGTTAAGCGCAAACAAAATAATTAAGGAATCATAACTAGGCTAACACCAAAGGGTGCTTAACAGCTCATATTAATCATGCAAATCAATTCAATATTCAAAGGTGCGAAATACATGAATTGAAAGTAAAAGAAATAATAAACGCTAAAGCTTATCGTAATGGTGTGACTTCTCCTTAGAAACGACCAGTATGCTTCCTAGACCTGCCTTGAGCTTTTTCTCACGTTCTCAAAGTGTTGTGTGTGGAATGGGATGCTTTGAAATGCTGGAATTCATGGGGTATTTATAGGCCAGGTCTGGGTTACGGCGTAACCAATAGAGGAGTTAAGCCATAACCTTCTATTTCTTCGTAAATGCACTAGATCTGCTAGTTACGGCGTAACCTTATAAGTAGTTACGCCGTAGTCTTCAATAAACTCGGTTATGTCGTAAGTGATGCAGTAGCTACGGCGTAAGTATCAGCGGCGTGGAACCTCTTTTGACCTAATGGAGTTACGTCGTAACCTTTGGGAAGAGTTACGCCGTAACCTCTTGATAAGTTGGACTTCTGGGTCATGCAATAGTTACGGCGTAATGTGAGAGATGAGTTACGCCGTAACTTCTTCAAAATAGGCATACTGTGATAAATCTTTAGTAATGTTTCCATTTCCGCGTCTCTTTAGCTCAATGCTCGTAATTTACGAAAGTGGTAAACAATGAAAAACAAGTGTAAATCCATATAAATGATATAAATAACGAGCATTATCGGAAATTGACACTTAATATTCGGGACCAAAAGAATTCATCTTTTCCTAATCTTCGAGTTGCTTCCCCATTACACATATCGTCATAAGGGTTGCATGACGCCCATAAAATTTCCCGGAGATTTTACTTTTCGCACCGATGATTGCGTAGTTCCTTGTTGTCGGTTTCACTTAAATGCTCATCCGTGCGAGTATATCTTTATTAGTCTCTTCCTACGAATGTGCTCCTCGTAATCAATTTTAGCTTCATAAGAAGATTTGGATTGATCTTGGCATCCCAAATTGAATTGCGTACCAATCTTTAAAGGCCAAATTGCGAATTTAATACCATGTCTTTCACGCTCATGAGGGCATGTCCATTCTTCCTTTCTTTCATTGTCTCCTCCATTGCAATACTCGTGAAAGGGGTGCATGTAAGCCATGCCCTTGTGGTTTCTTCATCGATGTGTGACGGAGTACACCGTGAGTGATAAGTGGCTCTTCTTCATCTTCAAGGAGAGTTCCTCGAGTTTTTCGACTCGTCCATGTCGAGGAATTTTACGCCCATGTATCCCGATTCGCCGTGGCGAGATTCTTAATTCTGGCGTAATTCTTTAGAGTCACTCTCCTCGGTATTCTTCACAACCCGTTGTCGTTGTCAAACACGAGGTTCTGCCAGTAACTCATTAGGCATGTTACGGCGTAACTTCGGATCTGATGACGAAATCGCCCCTAAACCCGTATCACCGGCACGAACCTTGAGTTATCGTCGGAAAAATTACCTTACATTCCATAGTGGTTTAGATCCTTGAGTTTATCGTTATTTCTCCTTACTTTTCACCGAGCTTTATCACCATGGATTCAAGGTTTTCGAGTTGAGTCATGTTTGGAAATGTTTACATCGGTGTTTTCACGGAATTCCTTCAACCACTCATCTTGCTCCTTTTGTCTTTGGGCTAAATTTTCCGAAATTTATTAATTGTTTCTTCAAGAATGGGCTTTCTTTCTCCATAAGGCCCACGGTTATAATTTCCACGATAACCATTACTATTTCGATTATCACCGTAAAATGGTCGATTTTCTTCATACTTAGCCTCTTGATACCTCTTCGTCCATATGAGGCAATTCTTCGTAAGATGTCCTCCTCCAGACTTTCACAACCCACTTGGATGGCATGAGCGGTTTCTCGACCTTGACATATCTCGTGAGACTTTCAATTTTACTAGCGATTCTTTGCAATTCCGTCGAAACTTCCGCCTTGGTTTCTTTTACTTCCACCGTCGTGCCATTTTGAGAATGGTCCGCCATTTTCGAATGGCTTCAATTGCGATAGTAGGAGTCATGTTGGGGTAGGTCCTTGATAGTCCAACATCCATCTTGTAGTTATATTTATTCCTTTGTAGAAAATATTGACCTTCTGCTGGTTATTTAGATCATTGGTAGGACACTTATAAAGAAGATCGTTATGTCATCCCAAGCTTGATCTGAGTTTCGTCGTCTTCTTGTTTGAAATTAAGGATCTCCAAGAGTTTATTAGAAATCTTTGATGGCGGGCAATATCTTTGAATAAAGTGTTTCTTTAGTAGTGCCCAAGTATTAAGCGCCCGTGGCAATCTTCGATCCATCTTCTATCGCTCCGGTGAGAGTCATTAGGAAGACCACGAGCATATGACATCATGAGACACGCCGGAATGTTGAAAAGGCTAGCGATGAATAGGACATTTTCAACGTGCTCATATCGTCTTCATCCTGTTTCTGAAAAGGGTTAGCGAAGCTCCCTCACAAATTGGTCTTTAATCTCGAAGCGAACATTCGCTCGATTGTCGGTCTTACGAGACCCGACCCTTGATCTGCTCTAGTCAACGCCAAGTATTCCTCAAGAGTAAGGTCATCGATGTTAAAACTTCCATGGTACCGAAAACTTGAAATATGATCGTGAGAAAAGTTTAAAATGAAAAGAAAGACTCAATATTAATCCTAATATAGCTCCCGCGGCGCCAAAAACTTGATGCGGGTTTCTTGACTGGTCTTAATATTTATAGTGTCTCGCTACACCTATGGTCTACCCTAATGCACTAACGGGCAGTGTACCCGGTCGTGTGTAGTGTAGTAAATGGTAAAGCCGAGGTCGTCCCAAGAGCTATGTGTGTTGGATTATTACTAAGTCTAATTGTCACAGAATAATAAATGTTTTGATAGGGATTTAATTAATTAAACTACTAATGCATAATATAAAATAAAAGCAAATAAATGGTAAAGGGAAATCAATAGAGGAGTAGTGGTGCTAACCTAGTTAATCCTCCTAGCTAGTTATGTCTACGTCTACCTACTTCCAATTACTTCAGGTGGGGTCAAATTCGAGAGGACAACATTTGGTCAATTCGCCCTAACCTATCAGCAAAGATGCCACCACGAGAAATCAAAGCACCGTCATAAGTCTGTTGTTCACGGTCCCCTAAGCCGAGTCATTAAGTACCGCTACATGCTAGATTCTAAATAGTGAGTGCCGGCCGTTAGGAACTTAGACACTACACCCCAATTCTTAAGTTCATCCAAACGATAGGTGATCGGTTGGTCAAATCGCACAAGTAGAAAGGGTCGTCGGTTGGTCATATCTTACCCTTCCGTCTCGATCCGCTCACCTAGGGTCGGTTGGTCATATCTCTAGGCAAGCGGCCTCTATAGCCATTCAAAACTACCGAACCAATGGTGACTACCAAAGAACTATGCATGCGCATACACTTAGAAATAATTGTACGGAAGTAAAGTTAAACGCAAACAAAATAATTAAGGAATCATAACTAGGCTAGCACCAAAGGGTGCTTAACCGCTCATATTAATCATGCAAATCAATTCAATATTCAAAGGTACGAAATACATGAATTGAAAGTAAAAGAAATAATAAACGCTAAAGCTTATCGTAATGGTGTGACTTCTCCTTAGAAAGCGACCAGTATGCTTCCCTAGACCGCCTTGAGCTTTTCTCACGTTCTCAAAGTGTTGTGTGTGGAATGGGATGCTTTGAAATCTTTGGAATTCATGGGGTATTTATAGGCGGTGCGGGTTCTGGCGTAACCAATAGAGGAGTTAAGCCATAACCTTCTATTTCTTCGTAAATGCACTAGATCGCTAGTTATGGGGTAACCTTATAAGTAGTTACGCCGTAGTCTTCAATAAACTTCGGTTATGTCGTAAGTGATGCGGTAGCTACGGCGTAAGTATCGGGCGTGGAACCTCTTTTGACCTAATGGAGTTACGTCGTAACCTTTGGGAAGAGTTACGCAGTAACCTCTTGATAAGTTGGACTTCGGGTCATGCAATAGTTACGGCGTAATGTGAGAGATGAGTTACGCCGTAACTTCTTCAAAATAGGCATCTTGTGATAAATCTTTAGTAATGTTTCCATTTCGCGTCTCTTTAGCTCCAATGCTCGTAATTTACGAAAGTGGTAAACAATGAAAAACAAGTGTAAATCCATATAAATGATATAAATAACGAGCATTATGGGAAATTGACACTTAATATTAGGACCAAAAGAATTCATCTTTTCCTAATCTTCGAGTTGCTTCCCCATTACACATATCGTCATAAGGGTTGCATGACGCCCATAAAATTTCCCAGGAGATTTTACTTTTCGCACCTGATGTTGCGTAGTTCCTTGTTGTCGGTTTCACTTAAATGCTCATCCGTGCGAGTATATCTTTATTAGTCTCTTCCTTACGAATGTGCTCCTCGTAATCAATTTTAGCTTCATAAGAAGATTTGGATTGATCTTGGCATCCCAAATTGAATTGCGTACCAATCTTTAAAGGCCAAATTACCGAATTTAATACCATGTCTTTCACGCTCATGAGGGCATGTCCATTCTTCCTTTCTTTCATTGTCTCCTCCATTGCAATACTCGTGAAAGGGGTGCATGTAAGCCATGCCCTTGTGGTTTCTTCATCGATGTGACGACTGTGAGTACACCGGTGAGTGATAAGTGGCTCTTCTTCATCTTGAGGAGAGTTCCTCGAGTTTTTTGACTCGTCCATGTCGAGGAATTTTACGCCCATGTATCGATTCGCCGTAATGGCGAGATTCTTAATTCTGGCGTAATTCTTTAGAGTCACTCTCCTCGGTATTCTTCACAACCCGTTGTCGTTGTCAAACACGAGGTTACGCCAGTAACTCATTAGGCATGTTACGGCGTAACTTTCGGATCTGCTGATGAAATCGTCCCTAAACCCGTATCACCGGCACGAACCTTCGAGTTATCGTCGGAAAAATTACCTTACATTCCATAGTCGGTTTAGATCCTTGGGTTTATCGTTATTTCTCCTTACTTTTCTTGAGCTTTATCACCATGGATTCAAGGTTTTCGAGTTGAGTCATGTTTGGAAATGTTTACGTCGGTGTTTTCACGGAATTCCTTCAACCACTCATCTTGCTCCTTTTGTCTTTGGGCTAAATTTTCCGTAAATTTATTAATTGTTTCTTCAAGAATGGGCTTTCTTTCTCCATAAGGCCCACGGTTATAATTTCCACGATAACCATTACTATTTCGATTATCACCGTAAAATGGTCGATTTTCTTCATACTTAGCCTCTTGATACCCTCTTCGTCCATATGAGGCAATTCTTCGTAAGATGTCCTCCTCCTGACTTTCACAACCCACTTGGATGGCATGAACGGTTTCTCGACCTTGACATATCTCGATCGAGACTTTCAATTTTACTAGCGATTCTTTCGCAATTAAAGTCGAAACTTCCGCCTTGGTTTCTTTTACTTCCACCGTCGTGCCATTTTTGAGAATGGTCCGCCATTTTCGAATGGCTTCAATTGCGATAGTAGGAGTCATGTTGGGGTAGGTCCTTGATAGTCCGACATCCGTCTTGTAGTTATATTTATTCCTTTGTAGAAAATATTGACCTTCTGTCACGGTTATTTAGATCATTGGTAGGACACTTATAAAGAAGATCGTTGTATCATCCCAAGCTTGATCTGAGTTTCGCTGCCTTCTTGTTTGAAATTAAGGATCTCCAAGAGTTTATTAGAAATCTTTGATGGCGGGCAATATCTTTGAATAAAGTGTTTCTTTAGTAGTGCCCAGTATTAAGCGCCCGTGGGCAATCTTCGATCCATCTTCTATCTGCTCGGTGAGAGTCATTAGGAAGACCACGAGCATATGACATCATGAGACACGCCGGAATGTTGAAAAGGCTAGCGATGAATAGGACATTTTCAACGTGCTCATATGCGTCTTCATCCTGTTTCGAAAAGGGTTAGCGCAAGCTCCTCACAAATTGGTCTTTAATCTCGAAACGAACATTCGCTCGATTCTTCGGTCTTACGAGACCCGACCCTTGATCCGCTCTAGTCAACGCCAAGTATTCCTCAAGAGTAAGGTCATCGATGTTAAAACTTCCATGGTACCGAAAACTTGAAATATGATCGTGAGAAAAGTTTAAAATGAAAAGAAAGACTCAATATTAATCCTAATATAGCTCCCGCGGCGCCAAAAACTTGATGCAGGTTTTCTTGACTGGTCTTAATATTTATAGTGTCTCGCACACCTATGGTCTACCCTAATGCACTAACAGGCGGTGTACCGGTCGTGTGTAGTGTAGTAAATGGTAAAGCCGAGGTCGTCCCATGAGCTATGTGTGTTGGATTATTACTAAGTCTAATTGTCACGAGAATAATAAATGTTTTGATAGGGATTTAATTAATTAAACTACTAATGCATAATATAAAATAAAAGCAAATAAATGGTAAAGGAAATCAATAGAGGAGTAGTGGTGCTAACCTAGTTAATCCTCCTAGCTAGTTATGTATCGTCTACCTACTTCCAATTACTTGGTGGGGTCAAATTCGAGAGGACAACATTTGGTCAATTCGCCTAACCTATCGGCAAAGATGCCACCACGGGAGAAATCAGTAGCACCGTCATAAGTCTGTTGTTCCCGGTCCCTAAGCCGAGTCATTAAGCACCGCTACATGCTAGATTCTAAATAGTGAGTGCCGGCCGTTAGGAACTTAGACACTACACCCCAATTCTTAAGTTCATCCAAGCGATAGGTGATCGGTTGGTCAAATCGCACAAGTAGAAAGGGTCGTCGGTTGGTCATATCTTACCCTTTCCGTCTCGATCCGCTCACCTAGGGTCGGGTTGGTCATATCTCTAGGAAATTGGCCTCTATAGCCATTCAAAACTACCGAACCAAGGGTGACTACCAAAGAACTATGCATGCATACACTTAGAAATAATTGTACGGAGTAAAGGTAAACGCAAACAAAACAATTAAGGAATCATAACTAGGCTAGCACCAAAGGGTGCTTAGCCACTCATATTAATCATGCAAATCAATTCAATATTCAAAGGTACGAAATACATGAATTGAAAGTAAAAGAAATAATAAACGCTAAAGCTTATCGTAATGGTGTGACTTCTCCTTAGAAAGCGACCAGATGCTTCCCTAGACCTGCCTTGAGATTTTCCCACGTTCTCAAAGTGTTGTGTATGGAATGGGATGCTTTGAAATGTTGGAATTAGTGGGGTATTTATAGGCTGTGTCCGGGTTACGGCGTAACCAATAGAGGAGTTCGCCGTAACCTTCTATTTCTTCGTAAATGCACTAGATCGCTGGTTATGGGGTAACCTTATAAGTGGTTACGCCGTAGTCTTCAATAAACTTCGGTTACGTCGTAAGTGATGCGATGAGTTACTGGCGTAAGTATCGGCGTGGAACATCTTTTGACCTAATGGAGTTACGTCGTAACCTTTGGGAAGAGTTCGCAGTAACCTCTTGATAAGTTGGACTTACGGGTCATGCAATAGTTACGGCGTAATGTGAGAGATGAGTTACGCCGTAACTTCTTCAAAATAGGCATCTTGTGATAAATCTTTAGTAATGTTTCCATTTCGCGTCTCTTTAGCTCCAATGATCGTAATTTACACGAAAGTTGTAAACAATGGAAAACAAGCGTAAATCCTTATAAATGATATAAATAACGAGCATTATCGGGGGAAATTGACACTTAATATTCAGGACTATTTGATGTTATCAGAAAGATAAAAAGACTTTATCATATCAACATTAGTAAATAGATAAAACGTAACAATATCATATCAATATACATCCTAACTAAGAAATATGTAACCTTATGAGATAGACACTATCTTGAATCAATCCAACAAGATAAACTATAAGCAACAGTACTGTTGGGTTTTGAGATACTACTGCTGATATTGCTGCTCTTATAAGTTTTAACTGCTCAAGTGAATTCATTGAAGAATGCTCTAAGTTGTTACTGTTGCTGTTATAGTGTGATACTACTGCTAGTGTATTTTAACTACTGCTGGTGTTCCTGAAAGTGATCAAGAAAGTACACTAAGTGGTAACTACTGCTAGACTAAGAGTTTCTATTGCTAGTGCAAAGTTACTCTTCTTGAATATTTAATCTTGCTAGAGTTATGATTTCTCTTCTTGAAGTATATGTCGGTTTGTGTTTATAGAATGTCTTGTCTTAGAAAGTTTAGTATTAGACAAACATAGAAAAGATTCTATAAAGATACACGTTGTATAGAAAGTTATTGTAAGCCAACTAGGACTCCTTAATCTATAAAAGGAGGTCCTAGGGCATTGTGTAGAGTACGATTTTGTTTTATAGCTTAAAGGTTGTAAACCCTAATACTATTAAGAGTATTCGTAGTATATCAATAATATTGAAGCGTTTGGTTTGTTATTCTCTATGTTCTTCTTAATCATAAAGTGTTAGATTCCGCATAATACTTATTGAATCAAATAGCTTCTTAACCTAAGCTATCTGATCGATCTATATTTACAAGTGTAGCTGGGATCAACAAGTGGTATCGAGCTCGGGAGCTCGTGATCTAGGATCTACAAGGTTTTCTTGAAGAAAAGAAACAATTTGAATATGGAAAAAATTTGTATCTTTCTACTGTGTCGGTTTTCAAGCGGTGATATCTCATTCGTTGACCGTTGGATCGGAGCGAAATTGGTTTTGAAGGTTCTTGATATATTAAGGTAAATTATCAGGAGAGGATCTTCTATATAAGCTTTTAATTGAAAGATATGATGTCTCGAAGTCTACTGCAGAAACATATCAGAAGGTCAAATTTTTCTGGTTTGTTTAGGGTTTTATGGGTATCGACTTTTTATTGTATTTGTTATCTGATTTATACTTCAAATACTAAACCCTAGGTTTTCAAGTAAATTTCTTTTTAGGGTTTATAAAGCAGTAGGTTAGTGACACTAAAAAGTGTCACTAAAAACTAAAAAGTGTCGTCTTTATACTTTAAAAAAACAGAAAAAAAGGTAGTTATTATACACAATATCAAAATTATCCAATATGGAAGATGGTGAGTTGGTATTATTACGCTTTAAACTTCATTGAAGCCTGAGTTTATTGATGATTAGACGAGATTTCTATTGTGCGTCTACTATTTGAAGTTTTTAGGGTTTCGTACTTTTGGAACTCTAGATACTTAGGGTTGTTTTTTGCGTTTTGTTGTTCTGATACACTAGAAGGGTTTCTGGTCTTGGCTATTTATGATAATTTGAATAGAGGTTGTATCCAAGACAATAAAGTGACTAGGGGTTGAAGGTGGACGTGGTTTTTCTTGTGTCTCTTGCAACACAAATATTCAATTGGGTTTGGTATGATCCGTTGGAATGAGGTTCTTGTTAAGAGGATGTAAGTTTCTTCTTTGTTGTGAAATGTCGTGTATTGTTCATGCTACCTAGTTGTTGTTCTTCATTATCGATTCGATTGATCTTGTGAAAGCGTAGCTTATTTCGATTGCTAGAGATTTACAAAACCCTAATCGTTGGAAAATCTTGCTATGAGTAAGGATACGATTTGTGTTTGTACTGCTACCTTATCATTAATGCTGCTAGTAGTAGTTTTTAGTACTGCTCGTATTGATTTTAATGTTGCTAGCTTTATTCAAACTATTGCTACTAGTCGTATCTGCTGCTGGAATGTTTCTATTGTTGTCTTTACGAATATGTTGCTGGAAGTGATTACTACTGCTAGTTCTTCCAGTTAATGCTGATGCTTTAATCGTTGAAATTTAATGTTGCTAGTTGAATGTGAAAGTTGTTGCTTAATTTTAAGGCTGCTCGGTTTGGTTAAAACTGCTTGTTCAGAGTTAATTTAAATGCTAGAGTTTGCTTATAAATCTGTTGTGTGAGTCGTATGTCAAAGAAGTATAAGCAAGCAACTGAGAATATTTGTACAAGTTTTTTTGAAAAGTGAGTTAATGATACTCAAAGGGAACACAATTTTACTACTACTTGTTACAGATATCGGATAAAGTACATGGTTTTGTTTCTCAAGAGATATGGAATTATTGGAATACACACACAAGTTTGATTTTGTTTGGTTTATATGTTCTTAAATGTTCAAAGGCTCATATTTGTTCTAAATTGGGATAATTGGTTATGAAAAAAAATCGTATCACTTATTTGGAGTCAAGTAGAATTTCTTGGATCGTGTTCTTATCATATCTTAAAGTGGGTGTTACGCTTTAAAGATAACTTGTTCTGCGTTTAAGGATGTTGACAAAGACTTGAAAAATCTAGCAAGTGGGTTTTGCTATCACTTAAAGGAGTTACGTTATTGTGCTCGGTGTCTCATAGAAGATGAGGATTTTGTCAAGAGATTGTGATCTACTTATACTTTTGGTTTCGTATAAGTTCGAGTCACGTGGATAGTACAAGACATAAGACATAAGCTCGAAGTTACACGGTCATTGTGATGCCTTTTCAAAGTCTCATTTTCTTTAAGTAATTTAGCCACATAAATTTCCAATTCGATGTTTCTTGTTTTAATAGCATCGATGTCATGTTTAGTCTTGACTATATTACTTTTCTCATGCATATCTGCAATCCGTTTTTTCAAAACGTTGATCATAGTGTTTTTGGCTTATAGCTCAGCTTTTAACGTGTTTATTTCAAAAAATTCATGAAATTCCGGATTCTTACATGGTTTGTTCATTTGAAAACTTTCTTCCTTATGTTGTATTGCAATTTCAAAAGAAATGCAATGTTTTTCAAGTTGTGAGAATCTGTCTGAAAGTTCTTTATAAGCTTATTTATCAACCATATTATTTGTTTTTAAAGACTTAGCCTTAAGCAAAGAACATTTTACATGATCATGCTCAAGATCTGGTCAACCTCTCTCCCTATGACTCATATTTGTTGAATCGGGAGTAACACTGCTAGAAACCTTGTTGGAATCACTTTTAAACTATATATCAAGTGTTTGTAATTAACATGTAATAGGTTGTAATTAGGCTTTTATGTTTGTATTAATGGCAAAGCTTATGTAGAAAGCCCATAAGCCTTGGCCCATGTTCAATAAGGAAAGGAAGGGAACTTGTGTGTTGTCCTAGTTCCTTTCCCTATATAAACACTTGTAAACCTTCATTTGAAGGTTGGTTGTTCACATTTCATAATATCCTACGCATAACTTTCACATACTCATACGTGTATATTGTGTTTGTGTGTTCATCCGCTCTACTTCATCTATACTTCTTACATATTGATGCTTGTGTTACAATATGGTGACCTAACAATGGTATCATTTGCCATCTAGTTGGGTGAAACATATTTGTTTTTGAAGTTTGTTATTCATACGCGTGGGTTTTATAAGCTAATCTTTCATATGCCTAAAAGCTTTGAATTTTACACTTAAAAACTCAAGATTTTGTGGTTTAAGGTCTATTTAGTGTTAAAGTTTAAGTTTTTAGCATCAAGTTTGAAACTTTACGTGTGTAGAATAGTTTTGGCGTGATTTTGTGCGTATACATCCTGCTCACGCGTAAGGTGAAAACGTGTCTTAGATCATCAAGTTTTAAACTTTTGTGTTATTTTGGTGATATTGAAGCTCTTTCATCATAAAAATCGGGTTTCTAAACACTTTTGGGCATAAAAATCAGTTTTGGTGATAGTTTGTACTTTCTACTGTAACAAAACCCTAGTTTTACTCGTAAGGTCAAGGTCTACATAAGCGGCATCTCTCGCGTAAGCGATTCATCATTTGATCTTGATCTTTGTTGGTTTACTCGGTGTTTTCTTGCTTGGATAAGCACGAAAACACTTCGACTTTTTGATATCTTTTACACTTGTATAAGTGTAAAGATTTGGCAAACCCTAGTTTTACGCCTAAGTCTAATTCTTCGCGTAGAATACTTTTGCCTAATCCTTTCCTACGCATAAGCTTGTCTTACGCTTAAGGAAGTATTATGCATAAGCATTCTACTCCCGAGTCTTTGGTTTACGCCTAAGCTAAGCTTTTCTCTAGTTTACGTGTAAGCTCTCTCACGCGTAAGTTCTTTTTTACGCATAAGTTGGGTGTTACGAGTAAGATTACTTTATACGCCTAAGCTGATTTCTACGCATAAGGGTACTTCATCAACAAACTCTAAGTTTCATTCGACTACAAAGATCCATCATCAACACAAGTTTCAAGATGTCTCAACCACCATACTCTAACTACTTTCCTTATGAGTATCCTCAACAACAACAACAACAACAACAACAACAATTCTATCAACAACATCCTCCACCATCTCCACAACAATTTCAACACTTTCCTCAATGAGCAATTCCTCTTCCACCACAAATGGTTCCACCAAACCCTCATCAACAAGTACAACATTACACATACTTTCAAAATCGATCCCGCCAAGTATGCTATGAATGTTACAACACCAAAGGAACCGTCTTGGTTTGCAAAGATGTGAAGCTTTAAGTAGCCAACAATCCATTCATGAAGTGGATCCTTTGCGGACCTCCAATGCTCACTCCCGAAAACTATGATCAATGGGTGATAAGGTTCTTTAGGTTATGTGATCTAAAGCCACATGGAAAGTTTTGAAGAAGGTCATCCTTGAAGGTACTTTTCGGATGCCTACTCTCCTTTGTGCATCGGAGATCCGAATGCTAACCCACCAAGAGATGATGTCACCAAGCGTTGTCGGTCTTGATCAACTTACTACCGACCAACTTCTACACTTAGAAGCCGATGAACTTGCAATGCAACATATCCTTTTGGGATTACCCAATCTGATACTTCGTAGTGTTGATGTTCAGACGACTGCTAAAGCAATGTGGGAGCACATTCATCTTCTAATGGAAGGCACAAAACTCAATCAAGAGGACATGGAATCCAAATCTACTTAGCATATGAATACTTCATGATTGAACCAGGGGAGACATTAGAGTCGTATCATCATCGGTTCTCATACATCATCAATGACTTGGAAAACATAATATCATTATGCCAAGGATTGCGATCAACACAAAGTTCTGGCGGTCTTGGTCACGATTGGGAAAAGTGTGTTATCTTTATCCGTCAGCGAAGAATCTTCATCAAGCTACATACTGAGACTATTGTATGACTATTTGAAACACCATCAAAAGGAAGTCGACAAAGAAAGAATCATCCGTGGAGTCCCTGCTTCGCCTTCACTTCCGGATAATCAAACTCTAGCTTTGTGGGCTCAAGCATGTTATCCTCAATTCTCGACCTTGCCAACAACCTTCACAAATCCTCCACCACCAACTGCTCGAATCATACCATATGATCCCTCACAGCAACAACAGTCACAAGAAAATCAACTGGTTCCATACAACAACAACAATGATCAAGCACTTTACAGTGAATCTAATGAGGATGCATAAGCTTTCGATGCATTACAAAAATGGTTTGTCATGATTGCTAGAGCCTTCGGCCGATATTCTAACAAATCCAACAATCGCATTTGTACCTCATCCAACACAAGGAATCAAGCTGTTGTTAACAACGGAAGAGTTGAAGTTCAGAATCGTGGTAATGTTCGTCAGATGGGTAGTGGTCAAGGATTTAATCCTAATGGAAGGAATAACATGGGTGCTCCACAACAACAAAGGGTTCAAGTGGTTGATCAGGGAAATGCTCAGACTGGGGTTAATGGTCTCCGATGCTATAACTATAATGAGAAGGGTCATCTGGCTAATGCATGCCCAAAGCCGAGGACAAGAGGCAGCGCTTATCACAAAGAGGCTTTACTCTTGGCTCTCAAGGATGAAGCTGGTAGAACGCTTACCAACAAGGAACAGAGCTTCATGGCTAATGCAGATTCTGATGATGACATGGAGGACTTGCATGCTAATGTTGCTGTGATGTTAATGGCAAACATGCAAGAACTCCACATGAGTGACACAGGCCCAGTGTATGACACTGACGGCTTGTCTCAGGTACTGGATCAACACATTCTCATTAATGATTTGATATCTCCGCCAACATCTGCATCCGACGAGGCTCAGAGTGTTCAACATGAATCTTCTACATATCATTCCGATGATAATCAAATAGATCCCGTAGTTATATTTGACGATCACGATGACCTTATGGTTAATATTGATAATCAAGTTGACTCCGTGGTTATATTTGAGGATCTAAACAATGATCATGTTGAGCCTCACGTTGAACAAGATGAACCTTTGTCTAATCCAGATCTTAAGCTCATGACCAACTTAATCAAGACCACCCAATCTCAAATGGAAAAGTGCACTAACATCAATAAGAAATTGCAAGACAAAATTGCACTATTGACTAAGGATAATGAATGCTTTTAGTTCCAACTCAACATTTTTCAAACTAAAGAGAAACGTGAAAAAGGTTTTTAAGTCGCATTTGCTAAATGGTACCAAAATGAAAAATCTTTGAAAAAACAGATATGTGATCTAGTTGCATCCAAGAATGCTTTTTTGTCTCAAATAGAACAACTGAAATATGATCCTAAACAACAACTAAACGCTCTCACTTCGGAAACTCAAAAAGCCAAGTCTGAGTTGTTAACTTGTCAAAAACAGTTTGGTGAATACAAAAAGCATTCGAGGAAATAAATAATAACTATCTTGAGGAAATTGTCGACTTACAACACAAAATCAAAGAGTTTAGAAATGTTGTTTACAAACATGGAGAGCCAATCACAACGATACAAAATTTTCTTTTAAACCAAATCAAAATCGATATGGACCAATTCTTGCGATTGCAAACCACGTTTTCACATAGAGCATTCAAACCAACTCCTCAAGTCTACAAAGGCGTAACATCGAATTGATGATTCCATTATGAATGTTGTTGAATATAATCGCGATGAGGAATTAGATGCAGAAGACGAGAGTTGGTCAAAAATGGAAAATATTGTTTATTGCAAACAATTTAACTATTCAAAAGCCATAACTTTCGTCTCACAACAGGATAATTCTAACACACCTTGGGTTATCACACCACCTCCTGAGTCCTCTTCTAATGACAGTCCCCGACACAGTGTTGCACAAGTTAATGGTCCTTTACCGTCTTTCAGTGAAGTTAAATCATTACCCGACAAATGTCAAATTCTTAAATATTTTGCTACATTCATGTCTGACATCAAACTTTTAGAACGTGAAATTGAAGTTAATTCTGAAATAAAAGCTGAACATTTTCAATCGCCACATGCGCGAAATCAAAGAGATATCTTTCATAAAAGACTTTTAACCCATGTTCAAAATTTGAAAATGTGTGCAATATATTGGGAACGGGATCTTCAGAAGGAGATTGGTCTTATGAAAAAAGTTTTCGATCAAACAGAAACATCGATTTCAAATACAAAACGTAAAAAGAAACTGTTACGAAAACAAGTTGACCAACTCTTGGAAGATGTTATATGTGCTTATATCATAAATGTTGTGTTATTACATTCTGTTGCATATGCATTTGATTATATCGTTGTTGATTCTGTTGATTATGTTGAAAATGTTGAGAAAACCGATACTGTGTCACAAATCGAGTCTTTAAAAATTGAAAATGAGCGATTGTTAAACGAGCTTTCAAATGCAAAACGGCGTCTTCAATGGTGTCAAAAAGATTGTCAAAATTGTGAACTTGCTTTACAAAACAAAATCAACCAGTTGAGTTCAAAATTTTCTAATCCAAAAATAGAACAACTGGATGATGAAAACGTGTCTTTATAATGTCAAATTTCAAAATATGAACAAGAAATTGCCAAAGTCAAAACATAATATGGTGTCATATTTGATTTGCTCAAAAGACTCGTGCTCAGCGTCTAAAGATACCGATGATCATCTTGCATACACCACGGATGTTTTACGACAAAATGGAAACACTCGCTCGAAAATCAAGATTTGTTACACACTATTCATGATCTAAAAGCGAGTTGGTGAAACTTAAGCAAGATAAGATTAGTAACACAAATGCTCTTGCCCGAAATGTTTAAAATTGACACTAGAACGCCTAATGACAAACCACAAGATACTAATGTACTTCCTTCCTTTGAAGCAAGAATAGTTGCCTCTTTTCCCAACGTAGCACTTCACGACTTAAGAGCAAAAATATTCTTCTAAAACAAAATAGAAAATATAAAATTCATAAAATACAAAATATTCTTCTATCTAAATTTCTTTCAACATTGCAAGTACAAATCTTCCGTCAACACTTTACTCTTTCAAACAATTCAATATTTTCACGGTCAAGTGTTGAGAGGAGAACATAAATATTTTCATTTCATAAAACCTTGTACTTGCATGTTACCAAATATTGGTTGTTTCTTTGATAATGGTGGATCGTTTCTTATCTCTCGAACACTCCTCGGACTCATATTTGTAAAATTTCTCTATTTTTAAGTCGAGAGGAGTGTCATTAAGTTTCTTTCCAAACTTTCACTTCTTGCTTAACCAAATTGGAAGTTATGGGCTATGGATGAAAATGGTTGAGGTGGAGGGGCCATATTTGTCAAAAGTTCAAACTTAATTTAACAAAACCTCTTCACCTAATTTTACTTACATTTATTTCAAACATTAAATTCTTCATCCTACGCCTATAATTCATCTTCCAATCCGTGTTATAAACTTCAAATCGTAAGTGATATAAGTTTCATTGAGTAAATTCAAACATAGGTTTTTAATAGTTTGTAAATCCAACGGCTTGATCTTTCTCTACGCTTGATTCAAGCTTTTACGCTCACGCGTATAAACTTGATATCATGTTCGGTTGTTTTACGTGAAATGGGAGTGCTAAAATGTTTCAAATATCATTCCTAAACCTGTTTCCAACATCTAATTTAACCCGACGTTTTTAATCACTTTTCAAAATTTAGGGTTTATGCGTGAGTTTTGGGTATTCTTTATTGTGAATGTTTAAGGAAAATTAGAAGCTTGTAAGATGTTTGAAATGTGTTTAATTAACCAATAACACTCTTTAATCTAACCCAGAAACATTATAATGGTGAAATTTAATTTTAGGGTTTAAGTATTCGAACAATTGGGTATTTTTGATTCAAGTGGTGTTTGATGTTAAAACTTGTTGAAAGCAACTCATAATGCTCCTAAAACATCCCAGAAATAATTTGGTTGTGTTTACATGGTTAGATTGTTTAGGCGTAGGATTTGAATTATTAGGGTTTAACCTTTACGCTTAAGCTAATCCTAGGCGTAACCATATTCAATTTGTGATGCCATGTGATTTTAAAATAGGATTGAATAAAATGTTAATAAAGATGTTACGAATGATTTATTTTCGTGTTTTACGCGTGCAAAATCGTAATCAAGGTTAAAATTGGATTCTAAGCATAAGGAATACCTTACGCGTAGATGTTACACGTCAGAGAAATCTTACGCGTAAGGGTCTACAAAGGGACTACGCGTATCCTGTGAAGGATATGCGTAAACTTGGTTTCTTACGCATAAGGCTTGGTCTTGTTAGGAATTAGATAATTCAATCGTTAAAGAGTCGGTCACCTCAAGTATAAGCATTCAAGAGAAAGCTCGTAGTCGTAGTTATGTTATGTCAGTAAGTAGTTTGTTAAGTAACACCGTGGAGGACGGACGGGTCTTTACCCACTGTATGCCTGATCCACAACCCGTAGGTGGCGTTTATTTGTAAGACACTATAAATACCCTCTACCTCTCAAGGTAGATGGTTGGAGCTTCTATACCATTTTTCTTTGTTTCACATAGTTCCCAACTCTATTCCATTTCTCTCTAGAACTTTCTCTCTCTAAACTATTGTGAAAGCCCCATATGTTATTGATATGATGTGTTAGTGAAATCCTATATGTTACAATTGGTATCAAGAGCCATGGTTTGATCACTCATCTTTCATGCTCTTTGTTTTGGTGGATTTCATAAGGTTTTTGGGGTATTAAGGGTTTAGGAGAGTTTGATTCATTTGGACAAATTCTAGTGTTAAAGTTTGAATTTTGCTTGTACTTTTGTGCTTAGAGTCATAATATGTGTTTATGTTTTGAATTGGAAGGCTTAAATCATTGTGGTTTGGTTGTTCTTGATTGATAAAGTGGTTATTTGTGAACATAGGACGAAGCGAGTTGAGTCTCGGACTTGTTTTTCAAAGCGAGTTGCTTTGTTTCGTATCTTGAGTTAGTATATGCGACTTGGCTATTTAGCGAGTTGATTTTCATGCGACTTGTTTCATTAAGCGAGTTGTGTGTCTTGCGAGTTGATACTAAAGCGAGTTGGCTATTTAGCGACTTGTTCCATTAAGCGTGTTGACAGTGTTGCGAGTTGATGCTAATGCGACTTGGCTATTTAGCGAGTTGATTCCTTAAGCGAGTTGTCTCCTTGAGCGAGTTGGTTGTTTAGCGAGTTGATAACTAAGCGAGTTGTGTGTTTTGCTACTTGTCTATTTCAGGCTTGTTACTTCTTCGTGTTACATTCTTACGGTTGTTCTTTTGGTTTAGTAAAATCCCGTGAAAGAATCAATTTCCCGGTTTAATCAAAGAATAGTAAAATCCGCAGAACTTGTAATCATGGCAAACATCGCTCCTACTATTTCTTGATGTCGAGGGCGTTCAAGCGGTCGGTCGGACACATCCACCTATGCTTGATGAGCGATTATGACTCTTGGGCACAACGAATCCGATTGTCTTGTTTGGGAAAAGAAAACGGAGTCAACATTCTCAAGTCAATTGTGAAGGACCTTATCGATTGAGACTACTAGAGACTTAATTGATACATTGCAGATGGAACAATGATCTATGGAATAGGCGGACCAAAGACATATGATGAGCTCGATGATAAGGAGAAAAGAGATTCGATCTTGATATCGTGGCTTTAACATCGTACTTCAAGGTCTTCCAAAAGATATCTACAAGCTAATCAATCACAACACGAAGCCAAGGCGGTGTGGGATAATGTCAAGATGCTTACGTCGGTTCGAATTAACTATGGAAGGCAGAGAATCACAACTCTATGATGAGTTTGAGCACTTCAAGATGAAACCAAATGAGAGTGTCTATGAATATTACGTGAGATTCCACAAGCTTGTCAATGACATGAGGAACATCGAATGACCATGCCAAACATTCGATTGAACTCTAAATTTGTGAACAACATAAATCCCGAATGGCACAAGTTTGTCACTTCGTGAAGCTAACCAAAGGATTGAAGAATACAAACTATGAGCAACTCTATGCATTCCTTCTTCGAATGAGAGACATGCTATGTTTGAAAAAGGATTCTTAATCGGTTCAAAACCAACCGTGGAGAGACAAGCTCTTGAATGATTCAACCGCCTTCTACTCTAACATTGGAATCACAACCAAAGCCTCACAAGTCATACCCATGGGTAATGGTAATCACAAACTCATTCCCGATCCAATGTTCAAACAAGTCGATCTTGATGCACACGTGGAAACTTCATTAATCAACGGCTCTCATGATCATTCAAAGCATGAACACTCTCCCACACACCAACAACAACCTCGAGCGCATCTAATCCACACAATCAAGCCACCGTCGAGACGGAAAGGTTATGGTACAACTTTGTTCAAGAAAGACAAGATGAACAAGGAAGAGGTGGAGTTGGTAGAGGTTTTTTGCAAATCGAATAGGGAAGGAACGGAAATCAAGGACAAGTAAAGCCGATCAAGTGTTACAAGCGTGGTGGTGAGGACATATTGCAAGGGCGCACATCGCCAAAACGCCTCGTAATGCCGAGTACTTGAGGATAAGATGTTGCTAGTACAAGCTCGGGACAATGGAGCTGCATTGGATGAAGAGGAGTTCTTGTTTCTTCTTGAAGGAATGCCAAGACATATGATCTCGATGTTGATGAACAGACCAATTCGGAGATTAGTCATAATCATCATAATGCCTTTAAAGTAGCCGATTGTGATGCATTTGACTCGATGTAGATGATGAACCTCTCGCTCAAACAATCTTCATGGCTAGCATCTCACCTATGGTTTCTCAAAAATTTCTTCACCACAACAAATGGTCCATCCAAAGACAAAATCATTTCGAGGTACTTAAACTATACGATGAAGTTGATGAGCAAAAGATACATGATGAAGTACAATCAATCGTAATTATTGAGTCGGATATTGAAAATATGGGCAATATCGATTTTGTCCCATATGATCAATATGTGAAACAAAGTGAAAGTGAGATTGTACCAAGTGATGTATCTTATGCGGTCAATGATGACTATGCTTTTGGCGAATACATTGCATGTACTCGATGAGTCTATTATCTACGAACTTAATGCTTATAAAGAGCGTGTTGCTATTTATGAGCAACGAGCTAAGTTTGAGTTAACCACTCATGAGCGAGGAGATGGATGACCAAATGCGTACAACTATTAGACAAAGTAAGTTTAGAGAAGAAGTATTAAAACAAGAGTTAAACTCCTTACAAGAAAAGCTTTCTAAAAGCGCTAAGCGAAAACAAGAACTTCAAGAAAATGTTAAAATGCTTAAGCAAGAATTACGTGCTAAGGAATCAAAACTTTTGAATGATTTTTCTAATCTAAAACCTTGAAAAACAAGCTTGAAAATAAGTTATGCGTACAAGGAAATACCATTCAAGCTGTTCACTTAATCACTAAGCACGAGTTTTAAGTGATAAGCATAGTACTCCCTTGTTGAGGAACCAAATCCAGAGGTCATTAAAAAGGCTAGAAGTGCTCATAAGGTAATCTATGATGGTAATAAAATCCTTAAGCCTAGAGCAGAAACCTAGTTGCGTTGAGTGCACCGAGGAAGATAGAAAATTAAATGATGCATCTAGGAGAAAATGAATAAGAAGCTAGATGATCACGAATGTAAAAAGAATAACATAATGATCAAACCCCATGATTACAAGAAGGAAAACTGGATCTCCTTAAACAAATTTAAGCCTCAAACGTTGTTAACACCGAACAAGTATTCGGAAAAGGGACTTAGATAAGCAAAAAGTCGAAAATCTTGTTGAAACAAACCCTCCCTTAGGAAAATGCTGCAATGATCGCTCATCCTCCAAATACACCAATGCATTTAGTTCCTAAAACTATTGCCACTAAGAGCAAGACCTTAATCGGTCAATATGTTATTTTTCAACTATTTGTCGATTTTGAGAAAACTTGTAAGAAAAGGATCACGCCCATCTGGGATTATTGAAGGGAAAGGGTTTGAGCAAACAAAAGAATGATATCTAAGCGAGGTCATGCCTTTCTTTAAATAAATAAAAGATCAATTTGAGAGTCTTAAAAGGGATAGATTCGGATATTAAAGGAATGGAAAAAGAATTTGATGCAATGATAGTTGAGGTTAGTGACTATGAGCGAGCACTAAAATATAATGAGATTGAGAGGAAGAACTTGCATACATTGAATGAGACTCTTATTTCGAATGTATTACTCAAGATGTGTTTTACACTACTACGAATTGTTCCATTAATGCTTCTCGATTTCATGAATTATTTGTTGCTCGAAAGTCTTCCATGATCGTGTCATTGAGCTTGAAAAACTAACTCTAAAGCGCATGATAAAGTTGAACAGGATGATCATGATAACTGTTAAAAGCAGTTTTCTAAATTAGAAGTTGAGCATCGGCTTTGCAATTAAAATATCAACATCCGAAAGAAAATGTTAAAGCCTCAAATATCAAGACATCTTTGGATGTTCCCGAATTTCATGCGCTTTTGAAATTAGCAAACGTGATGAGCAGATTCGAGCTCATTGTAACACGATCGAAAGTTGAAAGCCCAAATTTCTCAATTAAAGGGTGAAATGAACAATGTGTTGGCTCCCAAATGCCTCCTCCTTTAGATTCTCGAATTCTCAAAATTTTCATCTTCAAAACTTGGTCAATGCTTTACAAAAGGAAAATGAGAGTTTTCTAGAAGAAAATGAAAAGGTTAAACGTCATTTCAATGAGTTATTTGAGTCAATAAAAGTCACTCGTAATAAAAATAATGAACAAATTACTTAGTTGTAAAAGGAAATTGAGAATCTGAAGAGTCAGGTAAAAGGGAAAATGCCAATGACCAATGGGGAGAATGGTGCATCAAAGGTGCATGGTTGTAATAAATATGCTTTGTCTGTGAAATATGTTCCTCCTCACCTTAGGAATAACAAACTTGCCATGCAAACATATTTCTCTTACCTTAAGGATAGTCTAGAATGTCTCCGTGAGATTGTAGAAGAGGATAAGTTAGAGAAACCACTTGATAATGCAATTGGTCATGCATGCTTATATGCCAAACGATCTCAAGAACTTCTAGAATGCTTAATTACAATATGCCCTAAATCCTTAGGAGTAATCAGTGACATTAAAGCGAGCAGGCCAAAGTCTCAAGACAATACAAAGAATGATAGGACCTCGCAAGCTAAGAATGTGCATTGGAAGAGAGTAGAAGACCAACCTAGGAACTTTAAGTTTGAGTCGAATAAAAAGAATCGTGTTGATTCTAGTATTAGCCATAGGCGTATTGTAATTAATTCAATTCTAATACTTTTGCAAACCTTGTAATGATGTCTCGCTTGAATTACATTACTATTCATGAATATGGTGTGAATGCTTTGTCTAATGTTGTCAAATCCCGATTAATATTGTTAATGCAAAATATCATGCTAAGAAGGCAAAAAGGCAAAGGCGAAAGAAAGTTAGAAAATTGTCACAATTCTCAAATTCCGGTCATTCCTCATACTCCGTATTCATCATTTCATAACGGTTCATTCATGATTTTTGCATTTTTCATTAAACGCGTAAATTTCATAATAAATAAACGTCATCGCGTGAGTTATTATTTTAAAATTTTAAGCCGATACTTCCAAAAATGATCCCAATATATTTTTATACTTACATTTAGTTTGTAAAAACTATATTTTGAGTTTACCTAGTGTTTTAAATTTATTTGGTATATAAATCGTTAAATTTATATTATTACGACGTTTTTCTTAAAAACTACTCGGTAATTATTTTATCACTCAAATTTTACAAAGAATGTATTTTTATAATTTTTATAATATCATTATACTTTACTTTGATCCCCTAAAAACTTAGTTTAATTCTTACTACTCTAATATCACAACCATGTACAAGTTACTACTTATACTTATTTAACTTATACATCTTACTTACACAATATATATAAAAAAAAAAAAAAAAAATAATTGAGAAACAAAAGCCCACAAAATCCGGTCCTATGGGATTTGCATTTATGAGTTGGTAAGAATTTGTTACTTGTATAGACTTGGACTCAAAAATTCATTCACTTCATTCTACTAAAATAATTCAAGTGTTGGTAAAACTTCTCTCTTCTTGTTTTGCTCCTCCATAACCGGGTTTTCACTAGGGATCATCCAAAAATTTTGCTAGCACAAGTATAACAATCTAGATCACACTCTTGTTTAGGTTTTGAAATAAAAACCTAGGGTGTTTAGGTTTAATCCTTGGTTCTAATCACCTCATCATATCACTTGTAAGCATATTTCTATTATTTTACACCTTTCCTTTTCATTTCATAAGTATTTGATCATTTTCATAGCAAGCATGCAAGACTTGTGTTGTTTATACCATTTTTACTTTGATTTTTAGAGTTTTATACATATAAAGTCATCCTATAATTATTCCCTTGGTATACTTTGGTCTTGATGATGTTTAGGAACCCATGACACCCTAAGAAGGTGTATGGTAGGATTAGATTAGCTTTGGAGTTGATTTGAAGGGATTAGAATAGGTTTAGTACGAGAAAAACTATTTTCGATACGTATAAAATATGTTCTGTCCTTGTTTTGATTTTCTGGAAAATCCGACAGTAGGCACGAAACTTTGGCCTTGATAATTAGAAAATATACTTTAAAACGAATCCGTGGCGCTTGAGCGGATAAAAGCGGAGTTATAACGAAGAAGTTATGAATTTTTAAAGTTTGGAGACGAAATATATGTTTTTCGAAAATTCAGCAACCTATTATTGTTTTATTCGAGTCAAAAGCGAGTCCTAAGCTTTACAAATTATTTCGACTTGTCAAAATATATTAGTATACTTTGATACGAAGCTAAGGACGTATTATCGTAGAAAGCGGTTTGAAACGACAAAGATATGCACGTTTTCATAAAATTGCCGTAACTATTATTTTACGAAAAACTATATTATTTTACGAGACAAGTGTTACGGTGGTAAAACGACCATGTTAGCGGTTGTTTTTATCAATGATGTGGAACTTTTTGAAACGAAATGTCTTCTAATAAAATTAAGATCACCGAGCATATTTTTCAAAACGACAAGCCGTTTGTATAGCGGAGTTTTAATAAATTATTTACGGATGCACAAACTTGGCGAAACTCACTTTTACACAACAATTAGACAAAATCACCATCTTTAACCCTTATTATCTTCATGATCGAGACCTCTATGATGAAAACTCTGAACTGAAACTTCTAGATTTTGATACAAACTTTCCAAACTGTCAAGTTCGTTTCCTAACGTTCGACGTACACCATTTACGACTAGTTTTTGAAGCCATTTTGTCACTTTCATGAAATTTCCAACGACATTGTTTTACTTACTAAAAGTGATAATTTCACTATAAATCATTACGAAACCATCGTAGGATAACATTTTGACGTAAATACTTATAAAGTGATTTAAGAATGGTCAAGGCGTCAAAAGAGTATTTTTCGACGATAAGTATTATTTTCAAAACTCGCAAATGGTATAAATAACATCTGAAATGCATGCATATCATAACATCATAACTCATTACCTATCATAACATTCATTCTAGGTCACGGATAGTTTCCGAGTCTCACTTTCATGCACTTCATTTTGTTAGCATATAAATCACACCGGTGAGTTCATACCCACTTTTACTCGTTTAAATTCTTACAAACTATTTGGGGAGATACATGCTTAAATACTTGTTTCACTCTTGCGAATACTCAAAACATTTATACAATTGTGTTACAATATACTTCTTATACACTTTGGACATTATGTGTGGTTTATTGCGATATGTGCCTTAATGTGCTAAACTAGTTTTCAATTGTGCATCAACATACAAACTTTAGCAATGGTTAACTCTGCGGGAGCCATGGAGAGGTATTGATAGTACTATCGGTGACGCCCCACCCTTGGTCCATGATGACGTGACTTGGGGTGAATATAATCATTATTCAATGAAACATTGCAAACAAGTTAGACTCGTCAAGAGGTTCGAGTTGTTATCGTGATTCTTTGCATTAAGTACATGTATATATCGTATGCACCTATGTCCTACTTACAAACAAGATTGACAATTCTATATTTTGGCAATGGGTTGTAAACACAGAGTTGCAAGTTTTGTATGGGCGGAACTTGGGCGAGTGGATTTACAATGCCTTTCTTTGCATAAACAATTTTGAAAGGCTTTACATTTCATCACAAACTTATGAACTCACCAACCATTGTGTTGACACTTTTAGCGTGTTTATCTCGGTCTTAAGGTGATAGCATTTCATGGAGCTTTCGGTCGCATGGCATACATTGAAGTCTTGTGTTTTAACAATTACCATTCGACATGTTTTGTAAACTCTTTGTGTATTATCAAACTTTGGGAATTCTTGCTTGTAAACTTTAACTTATGTAATCGAATGGTAAACTTTTCAAAGCGTCTCATTATAGAGGTCGTTTACGTATCCATACTTTGTGCTATGACGTCATACCCCAATGACACTATCGTTCATTGCGATATTTTGGGGTGTGAATGATTGGTATCGAGACTTGGTTATAGAGAACTAGGTTGCATTTAGTTCCTAGACTATAACCGCTCTCACGTCGATCCTTTCGTTTCCTATTGCCTTACTCACTTTTCGTGTGCATATGTTTTCTTAAGTATTTCTTCTAGAACCACCTCATTAGATAACGTAGTTTCCTTGTACCAATAGGGAGTCCCAAAATCTAGTTGGGTCATCAAAGATATGGAGCTCGATGTGAGCACTTATCTAACTTGATCTCGTGATGTTCTTGTTTGATGAGATGCGAGATCGAGCTAAATAAGTGTTACTATAAAGTGGATAGATTTGATGATTTTGCCGAGGATGGGAGTTCTCTTGAGGATACTTTGGGAGCCGCGGCGACTAAACCTCGTAGTGACTTTAGCACCTAACGGAATTTCCTTTACACCAAGTGCGACTCTTCCTAGATACTTACCCTAAATCCTCCTTCACCGTTTAGAATCGGATGATGATGGCTACCTACTTAAGTAACACCAATCGCCGAGACATGTATGCTTGGTGGTATGTACACGTGTGAAATGAAGCAATTATAATTATGGTGGCCAACATAATTATAAATGCGTCACAACTCACGTGGACATATGCGACACACGATACGTAGATCGATGTGGACACCTTAGGAACCAATTTGTGGCGTGGAATTATATTTGAAGGCGTTAAGCATAGGCACCGGAATTCAACGGTTCTTTCCTTGCGAGATCATGGCACCAAAGAGAGTAACACGCAAGATCTTGGTCGAGGTGGTGCGGCACCAAAGGTGGAATGACGGTGGGCGTGGAGGTAGAGAAGGCGGTAGCGACATGGGTAACAATGATAACAACATGGCGGAAACCACGATTTTGCCGCCATCATCGCTCAACAACTTCAAATCTTGCTTCCACTATTGTCACACAAGTTGGAAATCATATGAATAACTCGGGAAACCACGGAGCACGGAGCAGTCTTGGCGACACCAACAATGTAGTGGTAGTAACAACAACAACAACACCAACAACAACAACAATAGAATTGGATGCACATATAAGGAATTTTCGGCATGTAAACACGTGGAGTTTGATGGTATAGGAGGTGCTTTGGCGTATACTCGATAGGTAGAGAAGGCAGAGGCGGTGATCGACATCGACAATTGTGCCACACATCGGAGGGTGAAGTATCTTTGCTTGCTTGTTATCGGGAAAAGCATTGACATGGTGGAACACACACTACTGAGCTAGAGGCGAGAGGAGGCTATAGGCATGACATGGGACTAATTCAAGGAGTTATTGAAAGAGAGTCTTGCCGGACAATGAAATGCGAAACTAGAGGATGAATTTTATCACCACTCTATGATAGGGGTGGTCACGCACCTACAACGACCGATTTCATGAGTTAGCTAGACTAGTTCCTCATCTAGTTACCCCGAGTCCAAGAGAATCTCGAGGTACATATATGGTCTTGTCCCCAAATCCATGGGCTGTGAAAACAATCGAGCCGTCTACAATACAAAGTGCGATCATCGAGGCGGGAACCACGACGGACGAGATGGTTAGAAATGGTACGTTGAAGAGCGTTGATAAGAGGAAGGAAGCAAGTGGGTCGAATAAGCGAGATAGGCGTGGTAACAGACAACAAAAGGGCGAGAGTTTTGTGGCAACTGCATTGAACAAAGAGAGTATGCGGTACACATCCCAAATGTGCTAAATGTGCTTATCATCACCGAAGACCAAGCCCTACCGCTTGTGTACAAATTGCAATCGATATGGCCATTTTAAGGAGCGGTGTAAAAGGAATAATCAAAGGACTTGCTTTGAATGTAACACCGAATCACTTAGGAATAATTGTCCTCGTTGAATAAGCCACCGATGCAAGCTCCTCTAGGCGTGGCAATTGAAGGAAATAACCCGAACCACATACTCAATATCGGTCCACCTCGAGGTCGAGCATTCTATATAGGGACCGAGGAAGCCCGCAATGGCGAATGCGTTTTCCTAGACCATTAAGTGATCCACCGTATTATTAAGATTCAAATGAGTCTCATTAGATAAGAAACCTAGACGCGTAAGTTTTGACATAAACACTTTGATCATACACTTGATTTCGCGAACCTAAGGGTAGAACTTTAAGTATCATCGATTGAATCGCGTGGACACGATTCCTCTAACAGGGGAAGAATGTCACAATTCTCAAATTCCGGTCATTCCTCATACTCCGTATTCATCATTTCATAACGGTTCATTCATGATTTTTGCATTTTTCATTAAACGCGTAAATTTCATAATAAATAAACGTCATCGCGTGAGTTATTATTTTAAAATTTTAAGCCGATACTTCCAAAAATGATCCCAATATATTTTTATACTTACATTTAGTTTGTAAAAACTATATTTTGAGTTTACCTAGTGTTTTAAATTTATTTGGTATATAAATCGTTAAATTTATATTATTACGACGTTTTCTTAAAAACTACTCGGTAATTATTTTATCACTCAAATTTTACAAGGAATGTATTTTATAATTTTATAATATCATTATACTTTACTTTGATCCCTAAAACTTAGTTTAATTCTTACTACTCTAATATCACAACCATGTACAAGTTACTACTTATACTTATTTAACTTATACATCTTACTTACACAATATATATAAAAAAAATAAAAAAATAATTGAGAAACAAAAGCCCACAAAATCCGGTCCTATGGGATTTGCATTTATGAGTTGGTAAGAATTTGTTACTTGTATAGACTTGGACTCAAAAATTCATTCACTTCATTCTACTAAAATAATTCAAGTGTTGGTAAAACTTCTCTCTTCTTGTTTTGCTCCTCCATAACCGGGTTTTCACTAGGGATCATCCAAAATTTTGCTAGCACAAGTATAACAATCTAGATCACACTCTTGTTTAGGTTTTGAAATAAAAACCTAGGGTGTTTAGGTTTAATCCTTGGTTCTAATCACCTCATCATATCACTTGTAAGCATATTTCTATCATTTTACACCTTTCCTTTTCATTTCATAAGTATTTGATCATTTTCATAGCAAGCATGCAAGACTTGTGTTGTTTATACCATTTTTACTTTGATTTTTAGAGTTTTATACATATAAAGTCATCCTATAATTATTCCCTTGGTATACTTTGGTCTTGATGATGTTTAGGAACCCATGACACCCTAAGAAGGTGTATGGTAGGATTAGATTAGCTTTGGAGTTGATTTGAAGGATTAGAATAGGTTTAGTACGAGAAAAACTATTTTCGACACGTATAAAATATGTTCTGTCCTTGTTTTGATTTTCTGGAAAATCCGACAGTAGGCACGAAACTTTGGCCTTGATAATTAGAAAATATACTTTAAAAGCGAATCCGTGGCGCTTGAGCGGATAAAAGCGGAGTTATAACGAAGAAGTTATGAATTTTAAAGTTTGGAGACGAAATATATGTTTTTCAGAAAATTCAGCAACCTATTATTGTTTTATTCGAGTCAAAAACGAGTCCTAAGCTTTACAAATTATTTCGACTTGTCAAAAATATATTAGTATACTTTGATACGAAGCTAAGGACGTATTATCGTAGAAAGCGGATTTGAAACGACAAAGATATGCGTTTTCATAAAAATTGCCGTAACTATTATTTTCTGAAAAACTATATTATTTTACGAGACAAGTGTTACGGTAGCTGAAACGACCATGTTAGCGGCTGTTTTTATCAATGATGTGGAACTTTTTGAAACGAAATGTCTTCTAATAAAATTAAGATCACCGAGCATATTTTTCAAAACGACAAGCCGTTTGTATAGCGGAGTTTTAATAAATTATTTACGGATGCACAAACTTGGCCGAAACTCACTTTTTACACAACAATTAGACAAAATCACCATCTTTAACCCTTATTATCTTCATGATCGAGACCTCTATGATGAAAACTCCTGAACTGAAACTTCTAGATTTTGATACAAACTTTCCAAAACTGTCAAGTTCGTTTCCTAACGTTCGACGTACACCATTTTACGACTAGTTTTTCGAAGCCATTTTTGTCACTTTCATGAAATTTCCAACGACATTGTTTTCTGACGAAAAGTGATAATTTCACTATAAATCATTACGAAACCATCGTAGGATAACATTTTGACGTAAATACTTATAAAGTGATTTAAGAATGGTCAAGGCGTCAAAAGAGTATTTTTCGACGATAAGTATTATTTTCAAAACTCGCAAATGGTATAAATAACATACGAAATGCATGCATATCATAACATCATAACTCATTACCTATCATAACATTCATTCTAGGTCACGGATAGTTTCGAGTCTCACTTTCGTGCACTTCATTTTGTTAGCATATAAATCATACCGGTGAGTTCATACCCCACTTTTACTCGTTTAAATTCTTACAAACTATTTGGGGAGATACATGCTTAAATACTTGTTTCACTCTTGCGAATACTCAAAACATTTATACAATTGTGTTACAATATACTTCTTATACACTTTGGACATTATGTGTGGTTTATTGCGATATGTGCCTTAATGTGCTAAACTAGTTTTCAATTGTGCATCAACATACAAACTTTAGCAATGGTTAACTCTGCGGGAGCCGGCGGAGAGGTATTGATAGTACTATCGGCCGACGCCCCACCCTTGGTCCATGATGACGTGACTTGGGGTGAATATAATCATTATTCAATGAAACATTGCAAACAAGTTAGACTCGTCAAGAGGTTCAGTTGGCGTGATTCTTTGCATTAAGTACATGTATATATCGTATGCACCTATGTCCTACTTACAAACAAGATTGACAATTCTATATTTTGGCAATGGGTTGTAAACACACAGTTGCAAGTTTTGTATGGGCGGAACTTGAACCGAGTGGATTTACAATGCCTTTCTTTGCATAAACAATTTTTGAAAGGCTTTACATTTCATCACAAACTTATGAACTCACCAACCATTGTGTTGACACTTTTTAGCGTGTTTATCTCGTGTCTTAAGGTGATAGCATTTCATGGAGCTTTGGGTGCATGGCATACATTGAAGTCTTGTGTTTTAACAATTACCATTCGACATGTTTTGTAAACTCTTTGTGTATTATCAAACTTTGGGAATTCTTGCTTGTAAACTTTAACTTATGTAATCGAATGGTAAACTTTTCAAAACGTCTCATTATAGAGGTCGTTTTCTGTATCTATACTTTGTGCTATGACGTCATACCCCAATGACACTATCGTTCCGCTGCGATATTTTGGGGGTGTGACAAAAATTGTGGAAGCCCACAGGAAGAACATTTAGCAAGATAGGTTATCAGTGGATACCTGTTGGCCATAAAGTTAATCAGACAATGCCCACTAGAAAATGGATGCCTACTGGTAGAAATATTCCCTTAAGAAGTGAACATTCTTTGAATAGGGCAAATACGGACACTAGTACTGTATCTATTCATAATGATTCCATTGCTTCTATTTCTGATATGGATGTTTCTATTTATGATGTGGGTGTTCCAATCACTGTTACTAACCAAATGGAACCCATTCTTGCATGGGGATCCCAATTATCGATTATCCATTCTTATGCATGTTCAACTGCAGATCGTTCAAATCGTTCGTGGTACTGGACTCAGTCGCTCCAAGCATCTGTTGGAGACCGGTCGCGGCTCATGAACTTCGTGAGTAAATTCATCGACGATTAGATTCGAGAACGACCATTTTGGAGCTATTATGGGTTATGGAGATTATGTGGTTGGTAAAAGTGTGATTTGTGGTATATTATGTGGAAGGTCTTGGGTCACATTCTCTGTTGGTCAATTCGTGATTCCGATCTAGAAGTGGCTTTTAGAAAATATTCTTGTTTTCTCTGTTAGGAATTAGAAATTCCAAGTATTAAAGAGTCGGTCACCTCAAGTATATGTAATCGTTAGAAAGCTCGTAGTCGTAGTTATTTTAAGTTAAGTAGTATTTAGTTAAGTAACACCGTGGAGGACAGACGGGTCTTTACCCATTGTATGCACGATCCATGACCCGTTGTGTGGCGTTTATGTAAGACTATAAATACTCTCTACCTCCCAAGGTAGAGTTGGAGCTCATAATAATATCTTTCACTTTCTCTCACTAAGTTCCCTAAACCTCTAACTTTCTCTCTAGAATTCCACTTATTCGCCAACTTTGTGTTATGGTTTGATGTGTAAGTGAAAACCAATATCTTACAATTGGTATCAAGAGCCATGGTTAGATCATATCTTGCACATCTTTGGATTTCTAGTGGTTTTAGGTGGTTTTGAGTTTGAAAAAGTTTAGTGGTTTGTGCATCATTTGGTTGATTTCTTGTGTTAAAGCTTGGATTTTGTTAGTACTTTTATGTTTAGAATCATCACAAGTGTTTAGGTTTTCATTTGGTAAGCTTGAATCATCTTGGTTGGGTTGTTTTGGATTGAAAAGTGATGTTTGTGATGTTTTCTTGCTAGCGACTTGACCTACGGTTATTTTCTTGCTAGCGACTTGCTTTACATTTTGTAGCGAGTTGCGGTTAGTGGAGTTAGCGACTTAGGCCTAGCGACTAACGGTACAAGTAGTGGATGCTCCACTACGGGTAGCGACTTGTGTTAGCGACTTGGTAAGTAGCGAGTTGCTATTTAGCGACTTGATTCCTTAGCGACTTGTATCTTAGCAATTCTTTGCCAAAATTTTGCTAGCGACTAGAGGCTTAGCGAGTTGCTATTTAGCGACTTGTCTTTTGTTTAGCGACTTGGGACTTTAGCGACTTGGTGGAATAGCGAATTAGAAGATAGCGACTTGGTGCATAATTTTCTAGCGACTTGGGTGATTTCTTTACGGTTTTCTCTTGATTTAGTAAAATCCGTGAAAGAATCTATTTCCGGTTTAATCATAGAGTTATAAAATCCGTTTAATTTGTCATCATGTCTACCAACGTTTCTACAATCATCTCCATTGTTGTCGAGGATGTTCAAGCGGTGGTTCGGATACTCGTCCACCCATGCTTGCAGAGCCGACTACGATTCTTGGGCTCAACGAATCAGTTGTCTTGTCTTGGAAAGGAAAATGGTGTCAACATTCTCAAATCCATTGATGAAGGACCGTGTCGAGTTGAGACAACTAGAGATGTACTTGATCTTCTGAAGATGGAACTCGATTTATGGAATGGACGGACCAAAGATGTATGATGAGCTTGATGATAAGGAGAAAAGAGATTCGATCTTGATATCGGGGCTTCTAACATTGTTCTTCAAGGTCTTCCTAAAGACATCTACAAGCGATCAATCACAACACGAAGCAAAAGCGGTATGGGATAATGTCAAGATGCTTCTCTCGGGTTACGAATTAACTATGGAAGGCAGAGAATCACAACTCTATGATGAATTTGAACACTTCAAGATGAAACCGGATGAGAGTGTCTATGAGTACTATGTGAGATTTCATAAGCTTGTGAATGATATGAGGAACATCGAATGACTATGCCTAACATTCAATTTGAACTCTAAGTTTGTGAACAACATGAATCCCGAATGGCACAAGTTTGTCACTCGTGAAGCTCACTAAAGGATTGAAGAATACAAACTATGAGCAACTCTATGCCTTCCTTCTTGAGAATGAGAGACATGCCATGTTTGAAAAGAGGATTCTTGATCGGTTCAAAGGTCGGGGAGAAACTAGCTCTACAAATGATTCAACCGCTTTTTCACAAATGATGGGATTACCACCAATGCTTCTCAAGTTGTACCCGGGAGATGATAATCACAAACCCATTTCGATCCAAGGTTCAAGCAACTCGATGCAAATCTTGTCATGGAACATTTCATCACTCAACCGACACTCATGGTTAAAGAGAACAAGACACTTTCACCTCACACCAACAAACTTCACACGCAATGAGATCCGAACCGCCTCCAATCTTCACAACCATGCTTTGATCGAGATGGGAAAATTATGGGCGATCGGTTCAAGAAAAGCGGTTTGATCAAAGAAAGGGTGGAGTGGTAGAGGTTATCTTGCAAATCGAATAGAGGAAGGAATGGAAATCGGGGTCAAGCAAAGCAAATCAAATGTTACAATTGTGGAGGTGAGGACACATTGCAAGGCGCACATCTCAAAACGTCCGAGAATGTTGATTACTTGAGAGATAAGATCTTGCTTGTACAAGCTCGGGATAATGGTCTTTGCTTTGGATGAAGAGGAGTTGTTGTTTCTTCTTGAGGGCAATGCCAAGACCTATGATGCGAGATGGGGATGAGCGGCCTATTCGGAGATAGGTCACAATCATCGAATGCCTTTCAAGTCGGCGATTGTGATGCATACGACTCGATGTGGATGATGGACCTCTGCACACACAATTTTATGGCTAGCATTTCTCCAATGGTTTCTCCCAAGGTCTCTTCTTCACCACAAGTGGCCCATCCAAAGACAAACTCATCTCGAGGTATTAAAACTATACGATGATGTTGATGTGCAAAGATGCATGACAAAGTACTATCAATGAAACTATTGAATCAAATATTGAAAATATGGGTAATATCAATGTTGTCCCATATGATCAATATGTGAAACAAAGTGAAAGTGAAGTTGTACCAAGTGATGCATCTTTGCAATCAACAATGACTATATTTTTGATGAATACCTTTGCATGTGCCCCGATGATTACGTAATTTACGAACTAAATGCCTATAAAGAGCGTGTTGCTATTTATGAACAACGTGCAAAATTTGAGTTGACCACTCGTGAGCGGAAATGGATGACCAAGTGCGTACAATCATTAGAAAAAGTAATTTTAGAAGAAGTATTAAAACAAGAGTTAAATTCCTTGCAAGAAAAGCTTTCTAAAGCGCTAAACAAAAACAAGAACTTCAAGAAAATGTGAAAATGCTTAAGCAAGAATTTAATGCAAAGGAATCAAAACTCTTGAAAGATTTTCTAATCGAAAACTTTGAAAAACAAACTTGAAAACAAGTTGTACATACAAGGAACACCATTCGATTGCTCACATGATCACTAAGCATAGAGTTCTAGCGATAAGCATAGTGTTCCCATTATAGATAAACCAACCCCAGTGCGGAAAGATAGCAAAAGCGACTCAAAATGTGATCTATGATGGCAATGAGATTCTTAAACCTAGACAAAAACCTAGTTGCTTTGAGTGCACAGAGGAAGATAAGAAATTAGATGAAATCACTAGGGAGAAAATGAATAAGAAACTAAATGATCCTAAATGCAAAGAGAAGAAAGTAATTATCACTCCCCATGACTACAAAAAGGAGAATTGGATCTCCTTGAACATGTTTAAGCCTCAAACATTGTTGACTCCCGAACAAGTGTTCTGGAAAATGGACTTAGATAAGCAGAAAGCAGAAAATATTGTTGAAACAAACCCTCCCCTTAGGAAAATGCCTAAAGCAACTGTGTATCCTCCCAATACACCAATGCATCTAGTTCCTAGAACGATTGCTACTAAAAGCAAGATCTTAATCAGTCAATATGTTATTTTTCAACTATTTGTTGATTTTGAGAAAACTTAAGAAAAGGATCACACCCAGCTGGGATTCTTGAAGGGAAAGGGTTTTGAACAAACAAAAGAATGCTATTTAAGCGAGGTCATGCCTTTCTTTAAACTTCTAAAAGATCACTTTGAGAGTCTTAAAAGGGATAGAAAGCGATATTAAGGGAATGGAAAAGGAATTTGATGCAATGATAGTTGAAGTTAGTGACTATGAGTGAGCACTAAAATATAATGAGATTGAGAGGAAGAACTTGCATACACTAAATGAGAACACGATTTTGAATGTATTGCTCAAGATGTATTTTTCAACGCTACAAATTGTTCCATTAATGCTTCCAAATTTCATGAATTATCGGTTGCCTGAAAGTCTCCCATGATCGTGTCATTGAGCTTGAAAAACTAATTACGAACTAAGCGAGAAAATTGAGCTGGATGATCACGACAATTTGGTTAAACATTTTCTAAACTAGAAGTTGAGCATTTTAATTTACAACTAAAATATCAACATCTTAAAGAAAATGTCAAAACTTCAAATATCAAGACATCCTCGGATGCTCGAGTTTGATGCGAGTTTTCAAATTAACAAGCGTGATGAGCAGATTCAAGCTCATTGCAACACGATCAAAAGTTGAAAGCCCAAATCTCTCAATTAAAGGGTCAAACGAACAATATGACGGGCTCCCAAATGCCTCCTCCTTTAGATTCTCGAATTCTCAAACGTTTCATCTTCAAAACCTAGTAAATGCATTACAAAAGGAAAGCGAAAGTTTTCTAGAAGAAAATGAAAAGGTTAAACGTCATTTCAATGAGTTATTTGAATCAATAAAGGTCACTCGTAACAAAATAACGAACAAATAGCTTCATTGCAAAAGGAAATTGAGAATCGAAGAGTCGGGTAAAAGGGAAAATGCCAATGACCAATGGGGAGAATGGTGTATCAAAGGTTCACTCTTGTAATAAATATGCTTTGTGCATGAAATATGTCCTCCTCATCTCGGGAACAACAAACTTCTTTGTTCAAACATACTTCTCATCCCTTAAGGATTGCCTAGAATGTCTGCGTGAGATTGTTGAAGAGGATAAGTTAGAGAAACCTCATGATAATGCAATTGGACATGCATGCTTATATGCCAAACGATCTCAAGAAATCCTAGAATGCTTGATCACAATATGCCCAAAGTCCTTAGGTGAGAGAGTTAATCCTTTGATTCCATGTTCGATGCCTAATGCCAAGTATGATATTCATTCGATGCCCAATGTCTTGAATGTGAACCTTAGTGTGCCTTTAAGTAGTTGATTCGGATCATCAATGCTAAGAAAGAGAACTCAAGTGTGCCTTCTAGGAGTACAAATCCCAGCACTTCTAGTTTTAAGAAAGTGAACCTTAGTGTGCTGCATGTAGTTCGGATCAAAGCACATCTAAGCGGTGATGCAAAGAGTAGTAAAACCAACTAATGTTCCCATTCCTCTACAGAGTAATCGGTGACATTAAAGGGAGCGGTCAAAGTCTCAAGACAATACAAGGAATGATAGGACCTCATGCAAGCTAAGAATGTGCCTTTGGAAAAGAGTAGAAGAACAATCTAGGAACTTTAAGTTTGAACCGAATAAAGCGAATCATGTTGATTCTAGTATTAGCCATAGGCGTCTTGTAATTAATTGAATTCGATACTATTTGCAAACCTTGTATTGATGTCTACTTGAATTCATTTCTAATCATGAATGTGGTGTTAATGTTTTGCCTAATGATGTTAATTGTCCGATTAATATTGTTAATGCTAAAATTCATGCTAAGAAGGCTAAAAGGCAAAACGAAAGAAAGTTAGAAAGCAATGGAAACCCCGGGAAGAACATTTAGTAAGATAGGCTATTATTGGATACCATTGGTCATAAGAATAATCGAGACAATGCCCACTAGAAAATGGATGCCTCTTGGTAGAACTATTCCCTTAAGAAGTGAGCACACTTGTGAGCAGGCTATCTGACACTAGTCTTCGCATCTATTCACAATGATTCCATTGCCTTAATTTACGATATGAATGCTTCTATTTACGATGTGGGTGTTCCAACCATTGTTACTAACCAAATGGAACCCATTCTTGCATGGGGATCCCAATTATCGATTATCCATTCTTATGCGTGTTCAGCTGCGGATCGTTCAAATCGTTACGTGGTACACGGACTCAGTTTGTTCCAAGCATATATTTGGCGACGGTCACGGCTCATGAACCGTGAGCAAATTCATCGGAGACGATTAGATTCGGGAATGATCATTTCGGTGCTATTATGGGTTATGGAGACTATGTTGTTGGCAAAGTGTTATCTCCGGGGTTTACTATGTAGAAGGTCTTGGTCACAACTTGTTCTCTGTTGGTCAATTCTGCGATTACGATCTAGAAGTAGCCTTGAAAACATACACCTTCGTTAGAGAACTTGATGGTAAGGAACTTTTAAGAGGTTCACGTGGTTCAAATCTATACACCATCTCTATCGAAGATATGATGAAGTCTTCTCAATTTGCTTCTTTGTCAAAGGCCTCTAAAACAAAGTCATGGTTATGGCATCGTCGTCTCAATCACTTGAACTTGGTACCATCAATGATCTCTCGAGAAAGGACTTAGTTGTAGGTTTACCTAGACTCAAGTATGAAAAGGATCATCTTTGTTCGACATGTCAATTGGGAAAAAGCAAGAAGTATGCCCATAAACCCAAACCTACTAACTCTGTCACGAAGTTCTTCATATGATTCATATGGATTTATGTGGACCAATGAGGTGCGAGAATATCTTTGGGAAGAAATATGTGTTAGTTATGGTTGATGATTACTCTAGATTCACAGGTCAAGTTCTTAAGGACAAAGGATGAAACTCGATATCATCATCAAACTCATCAAGCAATTGCGAGTTCGACTTAACAAAGCAATCGAATAATCCGAGCAGACAATGGGCGGGTTTGTCAACAAACAACTCGGTGAATTTTATGAAAGCGTTGGAATCGACCATCAAAGAAGTGTTCCACGAACTCCTCAACGAGCGGTGTAGTTGAAAGGCGAAATCGAACTCTTGTAGAAGCCGCTAGAACAATCTTGATTTACTCAAAGGTTCCAATGTTTCTCGGGTGAAGCTATTGCCCTTGCATGCTACACACAAAATCGTTCACGATTCACACTTGTTCATGGAAAAACTCCATATGAACTTGTCCACAACAGAAAACCTAATCTCTCTTTCCTTCGTGTGTTTGGTGCATTGTGTTATCCAACTAATGAGGACAAGACTTAGGCAAACTTAGAGCTAAAGCGAGACATTGGAGTATTTGTAGGGTATGCACCAAACAAAAGGGATACGAATCTACAACAAAAGAACCCGAAATATCATGGAAACAATTCACGTTACGTTTGATGGTGAGTTGTCGGTCAAATGGCTCTGGACAATCGATTCGGGACCCGCACTTCAAAACAGTCCCATTGGTTCATCCCTTGTTCCAAACTCTTCTCAAGAAACTCCATATGTACCTCCATCCGAAGATGATTTAAAGAAATTGTTTGATCCTATGTTTGATGAACTTTATGATCCAAGTACTAATGAGGTGTCGATTCCTACAACAGAGGTGCTCATATTCACGTGAATGAAGTCAATCCTCGGTCTCAATATCTTTAAGTCAAGAAGCGCTGCTGTTGATCCTTGATCTCATCAACAAATCATCATTCTTCAAATGTACATCATGGAACTATTTACGGCATCAATGATGAAGTTAATCCTTTGCTACTCTACGAAGATGCTCCATTTGAAAACATATTTGCTCTGAATCATCATCGAACCATCTTCTTGAGGAGACATCGACTCTGCTACCTCGGTCCCTCAACAACGCCACATGAACACCTTAGAAAATGGACTCACGATCATCCACTAGACAACATCATTGGAAATCCCTCTCGTCTGTATCAACACGGAAACAACTTGCAACCGATGCCTTATGGTGCTTCTTCAACTCCGTACTATCTAAGATCGAACCAAAAGATGTTAAAACCGCCATGAATGAAGATAGTTGGTTCAATGCCATGCAAGATGAAATTCATGAGTTTGATCGACTTGATGTATGGGAGTTAGTACCGCTCAGGCGTGCTATGATTATTGCTCTTAAATGGATCTTCAAAGTGAAACTTGATGAGCATGGTGATGTGTTGAAGAACAAGGCTCGATTAGTTGCTAAAGGATACCGTCAAGAGGAGGTATTGACTTTGAAGAATCTTTGCTCCAGTTGCTCGAATCTAGGCAATCGAATCTTTTGGCTAATCTTGCTAGTAAGAACATGGTAGTCTATCGGATGGATGTGAAGGCGGCATTTACGAGCGGAGATCTTAAAGAGTCGTCTATCGTCGCCCAACTGAAGGATTTGTAAATCAAGAGCATCCTACTCACGTTTATCGTTTGAAGAAGGCTCTTTACGGTTTAAAGCAAGCTCCAAGGGCATGGTATGATACATTGTCAAAGTTTCTTCTATCTACGGATTTAGCAAAGGAGCGATTGATCCAACATTGTTCACCGAAGTCGAGCAAACATTTAATTCATGTTCAAATTTATGTTGATGATATTATCTTTGCCTCGACGGACCCCAATGGAATGTGATCGTTTTCAAATGAAATGAGTTCAAAATTTCAAATGTCAATGATGGGACAAATGTCATTTTCTTGGGATTACAAATTTCACAAAGTCCGGAGGCATTTTCATAAATCAATCTAAATATGCAACCGAGATCTTAAAGAAATTTGGATTTGATTCAAGTGACCTGTTGACACTCCCATGATTGATCGAACCAAACTAGATGAGGACCACTCGGGGATCATGATTGACCAAACGAAATATCGTAGTATGATTGGATCACGATGTACCTCACGCTAGTAGACCGAGACATCTTGTTCATTTGTTTGCATGTGTGCTAGATACCGTGCTAAGCCTACTAAAAGCACCTTGAAGCGGTTAAGCGGGTCTTCGGTATCTCAAGGAACCATCAATATGGGTCTTTGGTACCGAAGGACACCGGTATGTTACTAACGACCTATGCGAGATCTTGATCATGCGGTGTTAAGATACTCGTCAAGTACATCCGGAGGTGCTCGGTTTTGGGTGATAAGCTTGTGGTGGTCTTCAAAGAAGCAAATGAGTACTTCTATTTCCTCTACAGAGGTGAATACATAGCCATGTCATCTTGTTGTGCTCAAATCTTATGGATGAGATCTTAATTATCGACTATGGCTTTGAATTCAACAAAATCCCTCATCTTGTGATAATAAAAGTGTTATTGCTCTCTCATGCAACAACGTTCAACACTCAAGATCAAAGCATATCAACATTGGACATCATTTCATCGGGGAACAAGTGGAAAAAGGTGTGGTGGAACTCTATTTTGTAAGGTGCGAATATCGGTTAGCGACATCTTCACCAAAGCTCTTCCAAGAGAACGTTTTGAGTTTATTCTTCCACGTCTTGGCTTGAAAAGTCTTCAACGAAACACTCAAACGTCTTCGGAGGAAGGCGAGGAGTAAAGGTCTATCTTCATCTATCTCTTGTATATATCTATTCGAAAAACAAAATACAAAATTATAAAACTTCAAAATCCATAAAAATCGAAAAATTGAAAAATCTTCAAAAATATTGTCAATTTGTCATGCTTTTCTCGGTTCGTCAATATCTACGGTCTTTGTCTTTGTCATTCAAAGAATGACACGGGTCTTTAGATGTTGTTCGAATTCTTAAAAAAAAAAAAAAAAAAAAAAAAAATATTTTTGGGAGAAAGAGAAACAATGGTTTATTGTCATTTCGTGCAATAACCCGCTTTTCAAAGAAAAAACGAGCCATGCTTTACCATGTTTTCAAATTCCATGCTCGATTCAATAAACATTTATCGATGAAAACTAACTGTTTTGAAAAATAACTCGGACTCTATTTTTGATAATCATCTGGACTTTTTTGTCACAATATCAATCTCTCAATCAACAACCTATGTCATTGATTGAGGGGGAGAATGATTTCAATTAAATTAAAACGTTATTTGGCATTAAATTGTTTTCAAAAGATATACATGCATGTTTTATCAATGGAGTTTAAAGTCTTAAAATCCGATCCTTATCAGTTAAAGCGCTTTCATAATTAAGTCACAATTCTCCTTAAAAGCTTTCAAAATCAATTTAAATCTATAAGAGATCACAAATCTCAAATGACTTGATAATTGTGATCGGGGGAGAATGTGTGATTTAAATTGGATTTAAACTGATAATTCGGTAAAAGGTTTTATAAGGATGTACATGCTCTCCTTCCCACATGTGACAAACGATTTCAATTTTTCCATGCACATGTTGAGGGGGAGCATCTATCTTAAACCTATGATTTGAAACTTGATCAATTTATCTCAATGTGCAGTCTCTTCCTAATATGTGCAAAACATTCTCATACATCAATGCACATATTGAGGGGGAGCAAACTTGTGAAAACCTCATCCTTCCCCAAAATGCTTGATCTACTTGATTTGATTAGGGAAGTGATGTTGATATTTTTTTAGAAAATGGTATTCAAAGAAGTTAATTCTTCCTCTTGCCTCCGTGTGCAAAACGATTTCAAACATTTGATGCACATGTTGAGGGGGAGCACTTGTTCTAAAAATATCAAAAACAATTCAGGTACAAAATGTTTTGATAATATAGCACAAGTATACGAATTGATTTTCAAATGGTTTTCAAGTGGTTCCAATGGCGGATGAACAATACCAAATAGACCGACCAACGTTACTTTATATGCGGTGATATAAGGATGATAAGGTTAGGTATGTGTTCCCATGATCCGCCGACCGGAAGGATCTACCGAGGACTATCCACTAGTTAGTGTAGAGTTCTTAGGTATGATGATAAAAGGAGAAAAATGAGATATGGGAAGAGTGCGGATGAGGCCGAGCTAGTCTTGGAATAAACCCAACAAGGTTCTAGCTATGAAGTCTCGGTAAGCTTGAAGGGTTGAAGAATTAAAAGAATTGAATGAGAAAGGGTGAAAACAAATAGCCTCCATTTATTCAACCTTAGGGCGAAACCGGGTTCAATTCATATACTCTTGATGGTAACATCGGTATTGAAGACAAGGCGTCATGGACCCGGTGGCCTTGCACTTCAACTTTCCAAACCACTCAAGTTCCTCTTAAAAGGACTTGTTTCATTCTCACGGGAACCGACGTTATCTATCGACTTTCTCTTAGAGATTGTTAATATTGAAGAAGGAGACCTCTCCCTAGTCTCGACACGGGATCCAAATATGCACAAACCGAGTCTAGAGCCAAGAGATCATCTATAAATCTCATTAGGACACTTTCAATGAAGACTCTCTGTTTCACACAATGTGGAAGAGATATTTTATCTTGAGTCCCACGCATTATCCTTGTGGTATTGCGGAACATCCGAGTGATATGCAAACATACTCACAATGAAGATGGAAAGCCTTACGGAGCCAACATCAAACAAGCTCACGGTGGGTGGCATGTGAGATCTATCAAATAGATCAACCATGTGACAACCGAGCAGAAACAATGGGCGATTCAATCTTTTGAATCAATCTGGTTCGAGTTATGGATTGACGGATACCTTTGAAAACCGGTCATTGTGCTTAAAAACTCTTTTCTTTAGCACATTGACCGTGTTCGGATATTTCAAATCAAAGGTGTTTTATGATTGATAATTGATTTTCATGAAAACCTTCGTTGTATTGCAAAAACAATTTCTATTGAGCAATACACGATTGCCTTTCAAATATCTTTTCATCAATCGGTGAATTTCTACCTCATTGGTTCACTCACTCCGTGTTGTCTTCTTTGAGATGTTCGGTTTGAGAACGATAGAGCATTGCGAAACCTGTCAAGGAAATTCTTGAATTTTACGATCACGAGCATTACTTGTCTTGATCAGCGGGAACCGTGGGCGTGTACCTCAATTCAACGAAATTGATCAAAGACACTTTCGTGCGCTTTATTGCTAAGCTGTTTTATGCGGTACACCCGACGTTTGTGGTGATCGAATGAAGCGGTCAATCCATAGCCGCATGCTCACACTACACATTCATGTCAAAAGAAATCATGATTAGTGCATCAATGACTCGATATTTTCACTCCATGCTTACGCTTCGCTGCGCCAATATCATGAATCAACGAAAGCTTCCACTACTCGATGAGAAGATTTCATGATCCGAATGTGAGCATGTCGGTCCGAATGTCACAACATCACAAAATTCCAACACCACAATGGATGTCTCGGAGATTTTCATAGTGATGATCTCAAAAGTTGGCTCAAAATTATTATCACGTGGATCGGTAAAGACCACCACCTAGAGTAACCAAACATGCAATGAGAAGAATCAATGACTACGAGCTTGAACAAAGTACTACATCAAGAATGCAAGAACAATTGTTAATGAAATATCTGTTTGTATTCAATGTAATTTTAGTATATGTTTGAGGTGACCTCCTTAGGGAGATTGTTAGGAATTAGAAATTCCGGTATTAAAAGTCGATCACCTCAAGTATATGTAATCGTTAGAAAGCTCGTAGTCGTAGTTATTTTAAGTTAAGTAGTATTTAGTTAAGTAACACCATGGAGGACGGACGGGTCTTTACCCATTGTATGCCTGATCCACAGCCCGTTGTGTGGCGTTTTATGTAAGACTATAAATACTCTCTACCTCCCAAGGTAGAGAGTTGGAGCTCATAATAATATCTTTCACTTTCTCTCACTAAGTTCCCTAAACCTCTAACTTTCTCTCTCTAGAATTCCACTTATTCGCCAACTTTGTGTTATGGTTTGATTTGTAAGTGAAAACCAATATCTTTCATCTCCAATCTGCTTGCTATCAAAGGCTTCTAAAACAAAGTCTTGGTTATGGCATCGTCGTCTCAATCACTTGAACTTTGGTACCATAAACAACCTTTCGTAAAGGATCTTGTCAAAGGTTTACCCAGTTAAAATATGAAAAGATCATCTTTGCTCGACTTGCCAATTGGGAAAAAGCACGAAATATGCCCACAAACCAAAACCCACAAACTCGTAATGGAAGTTCTTCATACCCTTCATATGGATGCATGCGGACCAATGAGAGTGGAAACGATAAATGGGAAGAAATACATTCTAGTAGTTGTTGATGACTACTCTCGATTTACTTGGGTAAAGTTTTTGAGTACAAAGGATGAAACTCCGGATGTCATCATCAAACTAATCAAACAACTTCGTGTTCGACTCAACAATACGATGTAATTGTTCGAGCAGACAATGGCACATAGTTTGTTAACAAAGACTTAATTTAGTTTTATGAAAGTGTTGGAATCGGTCATCAAAGAAGTGTTCCACGAACTCCTCAACGAGCATCGTAGTTGAAAGACTAAATCGAACTAGTGTAGAAGCCGCAAGAACAATGCTTATTTATTCAAAGGTTCCAATGTTTCTATGGGTGAAGCCATTGCCACCGCTTGCTACACCCAAAATCGTTCCCTTATTCACACCTCTCATGGAAAAACTCCATATGAACTTATTCATAAACGAAAACCCGATCTCTCCTACCTTCGTGTGTTTGGTGCCTTGTGTTATCCAACGAATGATGGTCAAGACTTAGGAAAATTAAGAGCAAAGGCGAGATATTGGAGTTTTGTTGGTTATGCACCAAACAAGAAGGGTTCTGAATCTACAACAAAAGAATCCGAAATACCATGGAAACAATTCACGTTACGTTCGATGAGTGACCGGTCATATGGCTCTGGACAATCCAGCCTGGACCCGCTCTTCAAAACAGTCCCATTGGTTCATCCTTGTACCAAATCCTCCCAAAGAACTCCATATGTACCTCCAATGAAGATGATTTGAAGAAATTGTTTGATCCGATGTTTGATGAACACTATGAGCCAAGTGCTAATGAACTGACAATTCCCACAACAGAGGTTGCTCATATCCCGTGAATGAAGTCAATCCTTGGTCTCAATATCACTAAGTCAAGAAGCGCTGCATTCTTGATCACTGTCTCATCAACAAATCATCAATCTTCAAATGTACATCATGGAACTGTTTCGCATCAATGATGAAGTTAATCCCTTTGCTACTCCTGAAGATGCTCCATTTGAAAATATATTTGCTCCTGAATCATCATCTGAACCATCTTTATCAGGAGACATCGACTCTGCTACTTCGATTCCACAACCACAACCACATGAACATCTTAGAAAATGGACACATGATCATCCATCCACAACCACAACCACATGAACATCTTAGAAAATGGACACATGATCATCCATTGGATAACATCATTGGAAACCCTTCTCGTCCGGTATCCACTCGTAAGCGACTTACTCGATGCCTTATGGTGCTTCTTTAACTCCGTACTCTCAAAGATCGAACCTAAAGATGTTAAACTGCTATGAATGAAGACAGATGGTTCAATGCCATGCAAGATGAAATTCATGAGTTTGATCGATTAGATGTATGGGAATTAGTACCACTCAGTTGTGCTATGATCATTGCTCTTAAGTGGATCTTCAAAGTGAAGGTTGATGAGCATGGTGATGTTTTGAAAAATAAGGCTAGGTTAGTGGCTAAAGGTTATCGTCAAGAAGAAGGTATTGACTTTGAGGAATCTTTTGCTCCAGTTGCTCGTGTCGAGGCGATCGAATCTTCTTGGCTAATTTGCTAGCAAGAACATGGTTGTTTATCGGATGGACGTGAAAACCGCATTTCTTAACGGAGATCTTAAAGAGGTCGTCTCACGCCACCCAACTGAAGGCTTTGTGAATCGAGCAACCTACTCACGTTTATCGTTTGAAGAAGGCTCAGACGGTCTAAAGCAAGCTCCAAGGGCATGGTATGATACACTATCAAAGTTTCTTCTATCTCTGGATTGACAAAGGAGCAGATTGATCTTACATTGTTCACCGAAAGTCGAGCAAACATGTAATTCACGTTCAAATTTATGTTGATGATATCATCTTTGCCTCGACTGACCCCAATGAGTGTAACCATTTTTCAAAAGAAATGGGTTCTAAATTTCAAATGTCAATGATGGGACAAATGTCATTTTTCTTGGGATTACAAATTTCACAAAGTCCCGGAGGTATTTTCATAAATCAATCTAAATATGCAAATGAGATTTTAAAGAAATTTGGATTTGATTCTAGTGACCTGTTGACACTCCCATGATTGAGCGAACCAAGTCGGATGAGGACCACTCGGGGATCATGGTAGATCAAATGAAATATCATAGTATGATTGGATCACGATGTACCTCGGCTAGTAGACCGGACATCCATTCATTTGTGTGCATGTGTGCTAGATATCGATCTAAGCCTACTAAAAAGCACCTTGAAGCGGTTAAGCGGGTCTTCGGTATCGCCAAGGAACCATCAATATGGGACTATGGTACAGAAGGACACCGGTATGTCACTAACCGCCTATGCGATGCCGATCATGCGAGTTGTCAAGATACACGTCGAAGCACGTGCGGAGGTGCTCGGTTTTGGGTGATAAGCTTGTGAGTGGTCTTCAAAGAAGCAAATGAGTACTTCTATTTCCTCTCAGAGGCCAAATACATAGCATGTCATCTTGTTGTGCTCAAATCCTATGGATGAGATCCCAATTATCGACTATGGCTTTGAATTCATCAAAATTCCTCATCTTGTGATAATAAAAGTGCTATTGCTCTCTCATGCAAGAACGTTCAACACTCAAGAGCAAAGCATATCGACATTCGACACCATTTCATCGAGGAACAAGTGGAAAAAGGTGTGGTGGAACTCTATTTTGTGAGGACTGAATACCGGTTAGCGAGACATCTTCACTAAAGCTCTTCCTAGAGAACGTTTTGAGTTTATCCTTCCACGTCTTGGTCTAAAGAGTTTACAACCGGAAACACTCAGCGTCTTCAAGAGAAGGACGAGGAGTAAAGGTCTTTATTCATCTATCTCTTGTATATATTTATTCAAAAGCAAAATACAAAATTACAAAACCTCCAAAACGCAAATAGAAAATATAAAACTTTCAAAAATCCTAAAATTTGAAAATCTTGAAAAATTCTCAAAAAAAAAAAAAAAAAAAAAAAAAAAAAATCTTATTTTGTCATATTTTTCATATTTGATGTCATCTATGAACTTTGTGTTGATATTCAAAGAATGTCACGGGTCTTTAGATGTTCTTCGAATGTACATAGTTTAAAAAAAATGAGGCGGAGAAAAATGGTGGTTTATTGTTATTTCAGACAGTAACTCGTTTTCAAAGAAAGAACAGAGCCATGCTTTATCTGGTTTTTCAAATCTCATGCTCTGATTCTATAAATACAATTTCTTACTATCTAATGAAAACTAATTGCTTTGAAAAATTACTTGGACTCTATTTTTGAAAATCATCTGAACTTAACAGTTGTCATAAATATCTATCTCTCAATCAACAACTTATGTCATTGATTGAGGGGGAGAATGATTTTTCAATTAAATTTAAAAGTGTATTTTTCAAACAATGGTACCAGACCGTGGTTATTATTAAGTTTTCAAAAGATATTCAAGCATATTTAATCTTTGGAGTCTAAAGTCTCAAAATTCGATCCTTATCAGTTAAAAAGTTTCTCAAGATCAAGTCACAATTCTCCTTAAAAGCTTTCAAATTCAATTTAAATCTACTGAGATCACAATTCTCGAATGACTTGATAATTGTGATCGGGGGAGAATTTGTGATTTAAATTGGATTTAATCTGATAATTCGATAAATGGTTTTATAAGGATGTATAAGCTCTCCTCCCCGCATGTGACAAACGATTTCAAATTATCCATGCACATGTTGAGGGGGAGAATCTACTTTAAACCTTAAATTATTGAAACGTGATTTAATTATCTCTATGTGCAGGTTCCTTCTAATATGTGCAAAACTCTTTCAAACTTGAGGCACATATTGAGGGGAGCAAACTTTGAAAACCTCATCCTTCCTCAAAATGTTTTATCTAAAGTAAATTGATTGGGAAGTGATGATGATCATTTTAGAAAATGTTAATCAAAAGATTGGACCTGTCATTCTTAATCTAACGATTTCAAAGATCTCTTGCCTCCATATGCTAAAACAATTTCTGAATTATACGCATATGTTGAGGGGGAGCATTTCTAAAATATCAAAACAATTGAGATACAAAATGCTTTCATGTTATATCACAAGTATCTTGATTGACTTTCAACTGGTTTTCAATTGGTTTCAAGGCGGAAGAACTATACCAAAAGACCCGACCAATCCTACTTTATGCATGGTGATATAAGGATGATAAGGTTAGGTTATGGTCCCATGATCCGCCAGAACCGGAGGGATCTACCCAGGGACAATCCACTAGTTAGTGTAGAAGTCCTTAGGTATGATGATAAAAGGAGAAAAATGAGATATGGGAAGAGTGCGGATGAGGCAGAGCTAGTCTTGGAATAAACCCAACAAGGTTCTAGCTATGAAGTCTCGGTAAGCATGAAGGGTTGAAGAATGAAAAGAATTGAATATGAAAGGGTGAAAAGAAATAGCCCTCCATTTATTCAACCATAGAGGCGCGGAAGCCGGGTACAATTCATATGCTCTTGATGGTAACATCGGTATTGAAGACAAGGCGTCATGGACCCGGTGACGCTGCACTACAACTTCCCAAACCACTCAAGTTCCTCTTAAAAGGGCTTGTTTCATTCTCATAGGGAACCTACATAATCTATCGACTTTCTCTTAGAGATTGTTGATATTGAAAAAGGAGACCCTCTCCCTAGTCTCTGGCACAAGAACCAAATATGCACAAATTGAGTCTAGAGCCTCGAGAGCATCAATAAATCTCATTAGGACACTTTCAATGAAGACTCTCTGTTTCACACAATGTGGAAAGAGAGATTATATCTTGAGTTCTACGCATTATCCTTGTGGTATTGCGGAACATCCGAGTGATATGCAAAAATATTCACAATGAAGATGGAAAGCCTTCGAGCCAACATCTAACAAGCTCACGGTAGGTGGCATGTGAAATCTATTCAAATAGATCAATCATGTGACAACCGAGCAGAAACAATGGCGATTCAATCTTTTGAATCAATCACAGTTCGAGTTATGGATTGACGGATACCTTTGAAAACCGGTCATTGTGCTTAAAACTCTTTTCTTTAGCATATCGACCGTGTACGAATATTTCAAATCAAAATGTGTTTTATGATTGATAATTGATTTTCATTAAAACCTTCGTTGTATTGCAAAAACAATTTCTATTGAGCAATACGATTGTTTTCAAATCTCTTTTCACCAATCGGTGAATATCTATTATTTGGTTCACTCACTCCGTGTTGTCTTCTTTGAGGCGTTACGGTTTGAGAACATTTGGAGCATTGCGAAACCCTGTCAAGGAAATTCTTTGGAATTATACGATCACAGGCAAGACTTGTCTTGATCAGCGGGAACCGTGGGCGTGTACCTCAATTCAACGAAGTGATCAAAGACACTTTCGTGCGATTTATTACTAAGCTGTTGTATGCGTGTACTCCTACGTTTGCGGTGATCGTAATGAAGCGGTCAATCCATAGCTACATGCTCACTCAACACATTCATCTCAAAAGAAATCATGATTAGTGCATCAATGACTCGATATTTTTACTCCATGCTTACGCTTCTGCTGCGCCAATATCATGAATCAACGAAAGCTTCCGCTACTCTAATAAGAATATTTCATGTTCCAGAATGTGAGCATGTCGGTCCTAAAGTCACAACATCACATAATACCAACACCACAATGGATATCTCAGAGATTTCATGTTAGCTGATGATCTCAAAACTAGTTCAAAACTCATTCTCACGTGAATCAGTTAATGACCTCCACTTGGAATTCCATAAACATGCAATAATGAAGAATCAAAGACTACGAGCTACTGAGCAAAGGACTTAATCAAGAATCCTAGAACAATCTAATGTAATATCATTTGTATTCATTGTAAATTGAGGTGACCTCCTTTGGGGAGATTGTTAGGAATTAGATAATTCGATCGTTAAAGAGTCGGTCACCTCAAGTATAAGCATTCAGAGAAAGCTCGTAGTCTTAGTTATGTTATGTCGATAAGTAGTTTGTTATGTAACACCGTGGAGGACGGATGGGTCTTTACCAGCTGTATGCACGATCCACGACCCGTAGGTGGCGTTTATTTGTAAGACACTATAAATACCCTCTACCTCTCAAGGTAGAGGGTTGGAGCTTCTATACCATTTTTCTTTGTTTCACATAGTTCCCAACTCTCCTCCATTTCTCTCTCTAGAACTTTCTCTCTCTAAACTATTGTGAACGCCCCATATGTTTTTTATATGATGTGTTAGTGAAATCCTATATGTTACAGCTCTTACGAGTAAACCTTACGCGTAAGTCCCAACCTACGCTTACGCGTAAGCTTTATGCCAAGAGTCTATTCCTACGCGTAAGATGGACTCCTACGCATAAGCTTAGCTCTACGCGTATGGTTACTACGTTTACGCATAAGCTTACAATCTTACGCTTAAGCCATTATTTTAATTTTTCTTATGAAATGTTACACGTACAAACTTGTAATAAGTTATTCATAACGTTACAAGACCAAAATGTCACTAATAAGCTATAATTGTTAAAATGTTATGTGAATAAGTGATAATTTAGACTTTAACCTTCAAAATTAATACTCACGTAACTAATCACATCAAATTTGGACTATTGGACAAACAAGTGACCTTGGACTCGTAACATTCATTAACATAACAAATTCAATAATTAGACAATAAAATGAACTTTTGACGAACAAAATGTCTTTCGATATGTTGGTTCCTTTGGCTCAATACCTTTCAGATCATGATATGGATATCAACATGGAAAATGTTAACGCACCAAACGAGCTCACAATGGATGACATATTCCCTACTGGTTATAGCATGAAGCTTGGAAAGAACAACCTTAAGGTTGATTTTGAGAACTTCACATGCTTAGAGTCTTCATGCCGAATTGCAATGGATATTCTTAAGTCTCATCCCTACAAAAACATGCTCACACACTCTGCAACTGTGCCATAGATCTACATTCACCAATTTTGGCATACAATGAAAAAGGAGGATGGTCAAGATGCTGTCACGGTTACTCTTAATGATAAGCAGGTCACCGCCATCATTCTTCGATTCTGAGCAATTCTTACGCTCCTCGCTATCTAGCTTTCTTGAGTATGTGCCAATTCCAACTGAAAAGGCTACACTACAATTCATGGTCGATATTGGCTATGATGAAGCTGATAATTATCTACTCCCTCCGTCCCAAAATTATAGTCCTCTTTTGACATTTTCGGTCTTTCTTTTACAACTTTGACCTTAAGTATTTTTGTTTGTGTTATATAATACTTGATGCAAAATATATGAATGGATTAGGCTTTTAATGTATTTGCATTTAGTATAATTTTCATCAACTATTGTATAACATAAACAAAAATATTTATGGTCAAAATTGAAGAAGAAAGACCGAAAAAGTCAAATGAGGACTATAATTTTGGGACGGAGGTAGTACTAGATAATCCTGAGCACAACCCGGAAGAAACCTCTGAGCCACCTAAAGACCCAGAGCCTTCTTATAAGTCATCTTCATCAGATTCATCATCTCATTCATCACCAACACCATCCAAAAGAGCTACCACCAAATCAACCTCCAAATCAGTCAAGAAACCAACCGATACTTGGGCATCACATGCCAAGACAAAGATTGTCAAAGATGTCAAACAAGCAAGGAAACGCAACGTTGTTAACAAGAAACTGAATTAGCTTGCAGACAGAGTCAATCTACTTCAGAATGTGATAAACGAGTTTTCGGAGGAAAGAGAACAGATCCAGCAGTTTCTCAATCGAGATATCCAAGGGGAAATGAACAAGACGATAAGGGACTACACTCACAAGTTCCTTCTCGACAATGTCCCTGGAGTTACAAGAGAGATGTTGGCCAGAAAACTCTTTCCACATCTCATGTCATTGGTCAAACATACACTGGCAAATACACCAGCGGTCATGGAAATCAAACCAGTCCCGTCTCCGGTTGTCTCCGATGCTGAATTGATCTCGAAGCTGGTAATGCAAATGTCTCAGATCCGCAACTTTCACTTAGGACGAAGCTAAACTTTTTGAGGCATTGCTGGAATATCAACTCAATACATCATGTAAAGAGTCAGCTAGTAAGGTTAAACAACCAAGAGACGACGATGATGCGGACAAGGATTACGAGCCAAACGCAAAAGAAAAGCGGCGAATCATCCTCTATGCCTCCACCACCCCAAGGACCACCACCACAAGATCTCCACAACGACCTCCTGCTAGTGACAAACCTCAGGACTCTGAGTCTTCATCACCAAAGGAGAAAACTGGTGACCATTTCGAATACACCGGTGGTGATGACGAAGAGATTCCTGACCCCCAACAACCGCCTTCATCGACACCATCAACCAAGCACCAACAAGCATCATCCTCCAAGCCACATAATAAAAAGTCTACTACAGTTGTACATTGGTTGGATGAAGATGACACTGAGGTTCTCCAAGCTTGTTGATCCAACCCCTCAATTACCGGAAGGCCAAGAACCGATAGATGGTCGAACCATGGAGTATGTCAAGATCATTCAATACAAGTTTAAAGTGAAGAAGTTGATGAAAGCAGAGTTAAGACGAATCAAGAACGATGCCTTTCAACTACTAAAGGACAGCTTCGATAGTGCCATTGAAGTCGAATAACATCTCGACAACATAGCACGAGCCATGTCTAATAATATTGATTGGCTCAAACCTGAATCCAACATCGACTTCACCAGACCTGACAAGACTCCATACTACACTGACTGGACCAAGCCACTACCAACCATTGGTCGACCTGATCAACAAAGGATTCCCTACCTGTACTTCTTCAACAATGACCGGACTTTCTTCAACACGGTAACGATGTTAACGAAATCGCTACTTCACTCACCTTCCCATCCCTAGCATGTCTTCTCCAATAATGTTGCCATCGAGGAAGAAGCCACACGAATGTTTGTTGATAATGTGGTAAATTATGACCTCGATGCACTGTACGGAATTCATCATTGGCCTGAACGAAGAAGACTTTACTACAGAAGCTGCCAGGTAACAAAGAGGTGTACAGTGACAAACGGATCGTTGCTATAATGCATGTCAACATGTTTACTAAGTGGGACTACTCATTCCTGAAAGCAATCAAAGTCAAACGCCAAGACGAACAGGAATATGACTTCACTAAAGCGGATTTTTCGAGATTGTCACTCAATGACATTGAAGACATGTATCTTGATAAGGTACAAGGTCGAATGCGACAGTTCTCCACCAACATCCAACTACAGTACATCAAGTCTTTGTTGATATTCATCAGAAGCATCGTTATCCAGGAACGTGTTGAAGACCTTCAACTTGCCGTGGAATCATACCAAAAACGTGTTAATCTCACCAAACCACTTCTAAACTTTCCCGATATCAACCAACTTGCTCAGTACACCATCCTCAAGAAACCAAAGTTAGGCGTAGTTTACCGCAGTGTACTTCACCATAATTGCTTCATGGCGTGCAATGAGCTTCACAAGTTTGGTGATCACACCCTGAAGAAGGTTCGTGACGGGCTAGCATATCGGTTAAAGGAGATTCATGAAGGCATAGGGTCAAAGAAGCGGTGGAATTCTAGGGAAAAGAGGGATGCGAAGAAAATCGTCACGAGGATTGATGAAAGGTTGTTTCGTCGTGATCAGATAAGGAATTTGGAGAGTTTCGTGGGTGGAGGATAGAGTTTCTCTCTCACGGGGTATCAACGTCAAGAGAGAACTCCTTGGGTTATTGAAGGATTGCCTGGTACTCCTTAATTTTTTTCCTTGATTGATATTTGGATATTTTGATCTGTATAATTGTAAATGGCTTGTGCACACATAACAGTGTACAACCCGTACTTGTAATGAAAGGACCCTGTGGTACGTTTCAGTGCCACAATCCTATAAAAGGAGCGAAAGCTTCTTACTTTTGAGTAAAACTTATCAAAACTTTCATTTTTAAAGTTTTGCTCAAAAGAACAACTACTTCCCTTTATGTTTTCAAAACCTAAAAAGTTAGTATTACTTGTTGAGGGGGAGTACTTGCTTAAATCTTTGTTCACAAATGTTCTTCGTGGAAATCTTCTCACAAAACTCGAAATGGACATATTCGATATCAAAATTTCGTCAAAAATAACATTTATATGCCATTTTTTAGGAGGAGAAAAATTGTGTGATACAAATATGTTGTGAAAATTGTAACTGAATCTTCGTGCTAAATACTTAACCCATGAATTGACGAGATCTGAACTGTCAAACATCAAAAAGATTTGTCTTTCAAGACTTATCCAAGTAGATTGTACCTATTCGAGAAGCTCTTGATAAACATGAACTTTGACGGGTTTGACAACCTTTCGAGGTTTGTCCACACCTTCAAGGTAGTTACTAGAGCTAGTTGTCATCTAAAAGCTGACAATGTAACTCTTTAACTATGCATCGTAATCGTGTCTCGCGGGGAATTGTCTATCTTGAGTCGATCAATTCAAAAGTGCGCACTCTTCTCTCACCATGCAGATTTACATCAAAACACTTAAGCGTGTGGAGGGGAGTATTTACGCAAATGATAAAACTCTCACGATATTACAAAATGTTTTACTCATAAACACTTTGAGAGATTTTTCAAGAAAATGGTTTTATGGCAACATAGGTTAGTCATGGAGTTATAAGGTGACTAAGGTTAGGAATAACCGTCCTATGATCCGCCAGAGCCGGAGGGATCTACCCAAGGACACCACCAATAGTTAGAATTTAAAAGTCCTTAGATATGATTATAAAAAGGAGAAAATGAGAATCGAAGAAAGAAGGAGTTGAAGAATTAAAAAGAAAAGTAATGAAAAAGGGTGAAAAGAAATAGCCCTCTAAATTATTCAACTTAGGGCAGACACCGGGTTCAACTCATATGCTACTAATTGTCACTAGATGACACCGGTATTGAAGATCTAAGTCGTCATGGACCCAGTGACGCATGCACTAAACCTTCTTAGCCACTCAAGTTTCTCTCAACAAAAGCTTGTTTCATTCTCACAGGGAACCCTACGTAAACTATCGGCTTTCTCTTAGAGATTGTTGATATTGAAGAAGGAGACCCTCTCCCTAGTCTCCGCTTAGGAAAACCAAAGCGCACTATTGAGTCTAGAGCCACGAGATTCATCAAAAGATCTCTTAGGAACACTCGACATTTCATCACTTGTCGTTCAACAATAAGGACGCAAGTGATACTATCCTAGAGTCCTACACATATCTTAGCAATCTGTCGAGAACATTTATGAGGGGTTCACAACTGTGATCCTCAGTGATTGAATGGAAACTCCTGCCAGGTCAACATCAAACAACCCTATAAGAAGTCACCGGTAACTCCTTGTGGGTTACGCTTAGTGTTGTCTCAAAGCGGTCTACGATCGTGGGGTGATGCTTGGTGTACTCGACTCACCGGCTGTAGGTGTGCCTTGTACATCATGTTATCCTACTTGAGGACTCCAGTTCAGAACGACCTTTGCTAGAATTAGAGATGTGTTTTCACACTATCTTTGTTAACACGCTCGAAGTTCGAACTTGTAAGTCTTGGAAATCCGCTAAGGAGATTCCTTTCAAGAATCGAGTCCTAAAAATGTGGGTCATTACTTGAATTTGTTCAATGTAATGCCAACTGTCCCTTATGGGATTCGGACGGCTGATTCGCCTGACCAAGGTGAATGGAATCAAGACATTCATCAGAAGAACAATCGTAGTGGTCTATTCTTTAAGAAACGACCACAATGATCGATTGGTGTTTATCACTAACCAATTCTTATGTTTTCTTATTATGGATGCTCTTGGGAGATGATCGTGCTGATTCTCCACATGCTCATACCAACAACAACACAAATTGAAGTTCTCTCGAAAGGCAACACAAAAGTCAAAATGATTCTTCGCCAAAGAATTTACAAAGTTCAAAGACTAAAGAGAACTACTTCAACACTGAAATCCAACGTCAAAGAGTGTGTGAGCATGTTGGAGAAGGACGTGGAGGCACCTGAGCAACGAAGCAGACCTGATGTAGATCGCCACAACATGACATCGCCATATATCCACACCAGAACAAAGAACTAAGATAAATGAAGACGTCAAAGCTGAAAACTTCAAAGAAAAACAAGATCCTCACACTATGGAGTTTGTTAGAATCAAGGCACTTCTTCTTACAAGAAAGAAGAATGTCAGAAGACGTCAAAGCAACTATTACATCAGCACCAACAACGTTTCATGATTACTAAAGTTATTAATTACCAACACTTAGGGGGAGATTGTTGGAATCACTCCTAAACTATATTTCAAGTGTTTGTAATTAACATGTAATAGGTTGGTTAATTAGGCTTTTATGTTTGTATTAATGGCAAGGCTTATGTAGAAAGCCCATAAGCCTTGGCCCATGTCCAATAAGGAAAGTGTAACACCCCAACCCGACGAGAGTAGAAGTGTCACATTTTGGTGTCATATCAGAACATACAATTAAAATTTTACAAGCGAAAGTCTTAAAGAATAACATATAAGGTCATATAAATGAATGATTACAATGAAAATTTTAAACTTCAAGACGTCTAAAATAAACTGAAATCTCAAAACAATAGCCAGACAAAATAAATCCAAATAATAAGGTAACTAGGGTTGGTCCACTCAGATAATCCAACTCTCAGCCCATCAAAGCCCATCTTCAAACCTAAACCCGCTGCAGAAAAGAAATGCTGGTGAGCTTAAAAAGCCCAGTGAACAGATATAACAAAACGAAAGCTAAATAAAATCAGAAATGCGAAATGAAATAAGGAAGCTGATAACAAGGTCGCAACGAAAGGGAACCAATGAGTCAAGGAGGATCCTGCAGAACACAATTATACAGATATCCAAAACGAACAAATAACAAGGAGAACGAAGCAAAGCATCGATGACATATAAACAAGCACATACAAACCAGACATACAAGAACTAAAACATAAGTAAGCATAGCAGGCGTCACATCCACACAACATATATGTCATACAATCAATTCAGGAAATCAGAAGACATACAAGCCAAACAGATATCTACAGGAAAGCGGAAGGAATTAATTAATAAGTGAGCATGGCAATTCACACAGGTCAAAACCCTTAGTTGAAAACATAACCAGATCATAACAATGAAGTACTAAAAGCAGTCAACACATGGCAATACACGTAATAAGTAGGAATACGATATAAGCGATATAATTAAGTGAATTAAAGACATAGCGAGGCAACTAAACAAATTAACAAGCCGGATGTCACAAGTGAACCATTTACCCAATCAAACCGTAGCATAAAAGTAAATGCAAACATTGCGGGTCAACAACAAGCAGATAAGGATACTATCGGATAATCATAGTCCACGAAATTAACTAAACGAAGTATACATGATAAACAGACAAAAACTATCGATTACACACTAGCATGGTCACCAGACAATCAGAGGGTCACATAACAGTGAGATCACACATAAACAGATGATAGCAGATAAATCAGATAACCGTATATTAATCATATCGCAGCAGGGTAATCAGTAGTCATATAAAACATGAATAGCATAATCAAATCCAATAAACATATAATAACCCGGTACGTGAATGAAACCATAGTATGAAGTAACGGAATGAAAGTGTGACAGATCAATGCAATGGAGTATCTATATCTTGGTAAGAGTGAGTCATATAAGGGTACTGAGTAATGAACAATTAACGTAGCATATGGTGCATTGGGGAATACAGAATGTACAATATAGGTATATCAAAAGTGTAAGGGTTGTCAGAAATCTACCACGAGCCCGGAAACATATCATATCATAAGTAGCCATTGTATTCGGAGGGGTGACCTCGGAATACCATATATAATAGGAGGGGAGACCTCAGTAACCAATGGAGTAGCTAGCTCCCAGACTGTGAAGACGCGTATTGCACACGACATCATTCACCATATAAATCATATCATACCATATCATATCAAAACATATCTAGGATGCATCCATACGCCCCTGCGAAACATAGTGGCCAAAACATATAACTGAGCTCATAATCATATAACAGAAAGGGGACGGTGTGTAACATCACTCGTACACACTAGAGTCATGCCATTGGTGCATCAATGACATGGTCATGGTACCTCCATGACTAGGAAACATATTTGGCTCGGGTATCAAACTGAAGGGTCAAAGCATAATCATATCATAAGGGCTCATATCAAAGGTTCAGAAGTCAAAGGTTCATATCAGAGTTCCATAACATAAGTTCATAATCAGAGGTTCATATCAAAGGCTCATAATCAGAAGCTTCATAATCAGATGGTTCACAATCAGATGGTTTATAATCGTAAGGTTCTTAATCATAAGGTTCATAATCATAACAAACGAATATCATAGCGAACAGAATCATATCAAATGATCACAGTAAAGGGAATCATAGCAAGGGTATCATAGGTGAAGTAAAGTCAAGGATCGAAAGTCATGAGAAATCCCTACTGAAAAGGGATAGAATATCTGTACCTCATTTCAAAGCAAGTAAAATAGGAAAGTAAGGTCACACGATGAATCAATCCTGCCGTCCGGAACCTATGAATTAGATAACGCTTATTAAGATCAGATTACCCATTTTAGACGGCTTTCCATTTTTAGCAGGTTTCCATTTTTAGTAACTTTCCATTTACTAACTTTACTGAGTTAAGTACTTTTCCAATTTAGAAATTTTCCGAGTTAGAAAGGTTACCGAATTAGTAAGTTTAGTTTTACCAATGCTAATTAAATAAATTATAGTCAAATAAAATTACTTATCATGGTTCAGGGTTTAAAATATAAATAATCTAAACTTAGGGTTTAAAGTGTAACTTATCAAAATTCAGGGTTTATTGCAATAAGTAATTAAACTTAAAGACTTAATATTATCATTATGATAGTTTAAGGTTATAATATGCCAATTCATAATTCCAAGGTTTGCATGTGACATGTCCTAAAGATGAGGGTTAAAAGTGTCAACATATTATAGTTCAAGGTTTAGTAGGTAAATAAATTAGATATAACATGCATACTATTGATTCATGCGCATGGTCTACATTTTTTGAGATTCAAATACAAAAGCAACTCTCGACACACCTTTAAACTAGATCGCGGTTCAAACGGTTTACCGACACAACTAAATAAAGACATATAATGATTAACCCCCGGCTCTATTTCCCCGAAACACTTTCAAAATTCTAAAAGACTCAACCATAAATCCCGCGATCACCCTCGAAGTTACCCTCACAAGACCCATTTTCTTTCATGGCTTGATCGATGTATGTTCAAGCTTGCTCACGGGTCCTAATATTAAAAATTTTGACTATGTAAATGTGCCAAAGGACTAACACCCGACTCATCTTCCCGACGCTCTCTCAAAAATACAAACCGGCTTACCCATTTGCTCCGCGATCGCCCTTAAACTTACCCCCAAGAACACAATTTATTTTGCTTACTTTGACCATCATACGTATAAAAAGAAATTAGACATATTCATTTGAATCTATCATGTCCTACACCCACGATGCACATTACATTTTTGAAACATCACGCTTAGACTCTGGTTGCAAGGCAAATTCACAAGTTCTTCTTTTACAGGTTATTAGACCATGTTTTAGAACCAATATATACTACTAGACTCTAATACAACGAGACCTGGTCCACAAGGGTTTTAGCATCTCATTATTGACTTATTCATGATTAGTTTTATGGTTTGCTTTGTGATATCTTAGATCGACTAGAAGCTGGAACAAGGATGTCACAATAGACCATACACACAACACATATTCGATTCATAGGCATTTTATTTTCATTTCTTTTTCCATGTGACAGATTTCGTTTGAGGTTTTTATGTATCCTCTCATGAGATATTCAATTTGTACTCATGCATTCGAATAGGGAAAAACAAAACAGAATGAGGAAGAAAAGTCGAATGAGATTGATGCCAAACCTTGCAGCGTGAACGAGAGAAACATGGGAGAAAACCCATGATCCGCCCTTCGAATCCAACAGCCACGATCACGAACCAATCTCCCTTGAAACCCTTGCCAATCTCCTTGAACCTTATCATTGTTGCCGAATGAAAAGGGAGAAACAATTGATAGCCGTCATTTTTGCAAATTAGGGTTTAGTGTGAAGTCAGATTATGGAGGAGCGTGGGGTAAAAAATAAAACGAGAAGGCTTTGTTGAGTCTTGGTTTTGGACGGGCCAAGGGGATAAAGGGTTAAGCCCAAGTCCAAAATTAAAGTACAAGTTAAATGAGCTCTTAATGTATTTATGTCTAAAACAAGTTCGGTTCATGCAAACTAAGAAAAAAAAAAACGTGTGATGAAATCTTTAACGTAAGCGTAAATCAATCTCCCATATTTGGTGTGGTAACAATTTATAAGTTAGGTTAATTTTACGTTTACTGAGCTTGACGGATCTTACGTATTTTATGAATATTAAAAGAGGGGCAAAATAGTCTTTTCACGCGTTTACGATTTTTAGGGTTTTACAGAAAGGAAGGGAACTTGTGTGTTGCCCTAGTTCCTTTCCCTATATAAACACTTGTAAACCTTCATTTGAAGGTTGGTTGTTCACATTTCATAATATCCTACGCATAACTTTCACATACTCATACGTGTATATTGTGTTTGTGTGTTCATCTGCTCTACTTCATCTACTCTTATATATTGATGCTTGTGTTATAATATGGTGACCTAACAGACCTTTTTCAACCGATATGTGTCATAAATTGGTTCAAGTTGATCCGTATGTTTTTGTTCATTAGCAAGGACATCATGTGGAACAGTCAAATGTACCTCAACAAATGGCACTTGGTCATTTACTGGTCTGATATCTGCATCCACAACATGTGTGCTATAAGTCCCTGAACTGCTGCATGTATCATGCTTATCATGAGCATCTACCTCTGCTTTAGAAGATGCGGGTTCTCTGTCCTCGTTGGAGGTTTCTGCAACATCTTGTTCTTGTTTCTTTTCACCACCTTTAATGCTTGTTGAATCATTGGTCACTATTTCAGAAAGGTCGACAACTCTTTCCTCTATGGATTTATCTACAGCTTGTCCTTCCATAATTTAATAACCAATCCCTATTTTAGGGGCAGTAGCATTGGATTCCTCCATAGAGCTTTTAGCAGGAATTTCTTGTTCTTCAACCATCAAAGTAATATCAGTGTCACATTCCTTTGTTGAATCCTTAGCTTCGGTCACTTCTGTTATCACATCTTTTTGTACATCGACGCCACTAGAATGTGTGACATCCCCTTCCTTATCGGGGCCTTTAGTGCCTTTAGTAAACTCTACTTCATCAAAAACTGGAACAACAACACTATCTCCACATTCCATTATTGAGTCGACTATTTCTGTTGTCTTCAATTTCTCATCCCTCAGTTCTTCGACCTCAACAGGATTTTTGTCATCTCCCCCATCCGATACTTCAGCAACAAGATCTTTTTCTTTAACAACAGTTGGGACAACTTCAATTTCATTTACTTCAATATTGACCTCATCAGTTTTCACAATCGGGTGACTTGTTTCTTTTATTTTCCCAGCATATGCAGAGAGATCATGCTTGCTCCTTTCACTTTGACAACTACATACTGTAACAATTAAGCTGGCATCCACTGCTTTACTCATATCAGCCTTAATCTCTCTTGATTGCACCCGACTCTCATTCATCTCGATGTCATACTCGAGTTTATGTTGTGCTTTATCCTCAATATGCTTCTTAACATTACTCATGTGTTGGAGTAATGTTTTTCTAAACATGCTAACTTCCATTCTAGTGTAATTAGCAAAGCACATTTCTGTCATTTGATAGTCATAATCCCAAGTGTATTGGGAGTTGATGAACGATTGAAGTTGTTTGCTGATCACTTGAAGTGCAGCCATGGACCCAATTTCTTGAAATTATTCTTTGTTGAGTTGTTGTTCAAGTTGCTCTAAGTTCAAGAACAATGTGCTTGTGAATGTCTGTACATCTTGACAGAAGAGTGACGTAAACGCTCGTTCATATCCTCCCTCAAATCCATGTCCTTCTAAAAGTACTTTGAGATGTGAATGAATTAGTCGAAAATGTTCCATGCAACTTATCTTTGCATTATCTTGCACTGGTTGTTGCTGGTGCAACTCTTTTGAGAATTTGAGCACAAAGATTCCATATTAGCATTATCCGACTCAAAGACATTAATCTGTTGTACATTGTTGGGTATCTTCTGTTCATCAATCACGTCATACAATTTGAGTATCTCATATACAACTGAATCCGAAGTGTTAGGCATGATGTTAACGTGCATGGTATTTTACAAATCTATGATTTAAACCGAGAAATAAAATCTTTCGCGGAATTTTACAAAATCAAGAGGAAACCGTGAGATAATGACCAATTGAACGTGTTAAGATAACTGATGGATCGGCAAAATGATAGAAGATTGTGTGTTAGGAGTGATGATTGTTTGAAGTATTAGCTGAAATGTTGTTTGGTTGTATGTTGTTGATGCGGAAATTTGATTTCAAAATTTAAAAACCTCAATATCTTCTTTCTGGAGTTGTTTTAGGCCTCGAAGGTTGACCTGAATGGACTTTAGTCTTGCTGAGTTGCCATTTATGAAGGTATTTGTGATAAAGTTGATGTAGGATCTATTTAACGATAAAGGATTTGTGTTTGATGAAAATTAAGCACGATTGTTATAGTGAGAATTTGGTCTGAAAAGTTAAAAACCTCAATAACATCTGTCGAAGCGTTTTTAGGCCTCAAAGGTTGATCTGAACAAACTTTAGTTAGTTTGTTGTGTCATTCTCCTCGTTCTTACGTCATTTTGATGGGTAGAACGTTGAAAACGGAGTTACGGTTCAAAATTTATGGCCGTTGAAAGTTTTGACGTAAAAAGTCAACTTTGGTCAAACCGCAAGTGACAAACCGCAACAGGAAAACCACAATTAGCAAAGCGCAATTAACAAACCGCAATTAGCAAACCGCTAAAGTCAAAACACAGTCTTCTTGATGCAAAACGCAACCTCAAATCGCAGGGTCAAACCAAAACTGGCAAACCGCAACTACCAAACCGCAATAGTCTCGATCAAAACGCAATGTCAAACCGCAAAGGTCAAATCGCAGCTCTTAAACCGCAGTCTTCAAATCGCAACCCTTAAACCGCAAACACAAGTTGCAATTCTTAAATCACAGTCTTTAAATCGCAACCCTCAAACCGCAATCTCTCAAAGCGCAGTCTTCAAATCCAACCCTCAAACCGCAAGCACAAATCGCGATTTTTGTCAAAATGCAGTCTTGAGTCAAATAGTAGGAACAAAACGCAATTTCATAGGTCAAATCGCAAAAGAAGATGACAAAACGCAACGTCTCTTTCAAGCAAGTATAAACGTCACTTTCAATATGTTTTGTCTTTTATACTCGTTTTAGCTATTATCCAAACCGCGACTCTGTCTTTTAGCTCAAACCTCAATAGCCTTTAACACTTTAAACCTCAAACCGCAATGAATAAGGTGTCAAATCGCAACAAAGAAATGTCAAACCACAATCAAGAACTTGTCAAACCTCAACCAAGAACAACACTTAAAACCACTCGAATACACTCAAATCTTTCAATAACAAGGTGAAACAACCTATCCAAGCACCAAACTAAGCAAATCTAACAATCCTAAACATGAAAGAACAAACACTAAGCAAATTTAACCACAAAATAAGCTTGAACTAGTGTATTTTACGCTTAAATATTCGAACCACACAAACTAACACAATAACCAATCTTTGAAACCGAGCACAAAAGAACTAAAAGATCAAACCATGGCTCTTGATACCAATTGTAAGTTACACATAAACATAAACACGTATGGTTCTTGTAGTTTAGGTTGAATATATATATATATATATATATATATATATATATATATATATATATATATATATATATATATATATATATAGAGAGAGAGAGAGAGAGAGAGAAGTGGGAGTTATAGAGAGAGAAAGTGAAATAGAAATATGTCATGATTAGAAGCTCCAACCCTCTTCCTTGGTGGAAGATGGTATATATAGTCTTTATATAAAACGCCCCTACTTAGGCTGTGGAGCGAGTTGACAGTGGGGAAATCCCCGACTCGACTCCACGTGTGTAAGTCTAACTAGTCTAATACTAATAAGCCTACAAGCTAAGTTATGCTAGACATAAATTTGGGGTAACCGAGTCTTTCATATAGATTTTCGTAATCCTAACAGAGTCTACCGAAAGGGTACTGACACCATCCATTGAAATGGATGACCTTGATAGTGCTGATGAAGTTGATGTTGAACCTGGTGCAGGTCTAAGAAGGAAAAGGTTGAAGGTAATGATAACGTATCATAAGGGCAAGTCTAAAATAAAAGAAGGTGCATTTAAGGTGGGATAAGAGTTTGTTACAAGAAAAGAAGCGACTGAAAATGTGAAGATGCATGCATTGCAGGCCAGGAGAGTTATCTCGATTCTAATATCTGATAAGTATAGGGTCAGAGCCAAGTGCTATGGTACTGTGGTTGTAACAAGTTCCTTCAATCCAATATATGGTAGAGAAGGGTATATGCCATCCACCTCAAAGACACGGGGACAATCTAATAAGGATTTAAAAGGTACACTTTTGAGGGGTCATTTAAGCCCTTAATCGACCATTTTTATATCCGTTACTACTTAATTTCGTTCCTTTTCACTTTTGAGAAGTTTCAAACCTATAAAGCCCATTCAATTTTTCATAACTGTATATTAAATTTTGGCAAAAATCACGGCACAGATTATCCATCACAATAAATTATGTACGCTCCACCTTTCTCCCTCTCCCACTTCATACGCCTATTACAAAAAAAAAATAAAAAAAACAAAAAAAAACCATAACCCTAAATCGTGAAACCTGTAATAAAAAAAAGGAACGGCAGCAGAAACCTTCCAAAACGACTCCTAGGGCACGTTGAGCATCAACAGGTATGGGTGATCGTTGGTGTCCATTCACTTGGTGTGATTGTGTGGCTTGATTCGAAAATAGGGTTTTGATTTTGGTTCTTTTGTTCTCGTTTAATCCTTAATCCGATCAGAGGTAACTCTAATTCTTCCTTGTGTTTCTTGCTTCAGTTTAATAAGACAACATGAACACCTAATCTAATGGGCTCGTAATAATGGGTATACGTATGAGATACTAGTCGCATGAAATCATAAAATGTGTAAAAATATATAGGTAGTATGGTGTAATCTCTTTTAAGTAAAGTTGGCTGTTTAATTTTGTGTGTCGTGTGTGGGTGTGTGATGTGAATCAAAGCAGTATAGGCATATGTGCATTTGATCATGTTAATCGGAATTAAAAGTTAGGGTTTGTTTTGGTTTAGTAAATGGTAACGAGAGTGTGTATGTTTTACAGAATTAGTAAGGGTTTTTGCTAGGATTTATGATAGTGTAATATTTGTGTGAAGATTTGTATATGTTAATATGATGTTTAATTCAGGTTTTGTGAATTTTGTGAACTTGTGTGCGGTGGAATAATTAAAACTTGTTCTATAATGGCCTAAAACGGATATTTGGAATGGATAGTTTTGTAAGCCGAATTTGTATGCACTACAACTTGAGTTTCATAAGGGTTAAAATCTGGATTTTTGTTGGAAAAACTTATTTTATATCTTAGTTAAGTTTACAAAGTGCTTTGGACGAATTTGGAGTTGTCTAAGTAGTATTTTTGAATTTTATGGGATCAAGTGTCAAAGCTGAGAAAACGAGTATGAAATTTAGTTGGATTGTTTGATTTTTCATTTTCAAACCATAAGGAATTGGGAGCTCTCCTTTTACAGGAGTGACATTTAGGATATAAATGAATTTCTGGGATTTTTGGGAATTTTTCCAAGGTGTCTAAACAGGTCTAATAAGCATAAACTTTTGATGTGTATTTCCTGAACACTTTCTGGGCAGGTCTGGAAATATGTATTTTTAAACCATACTTAGACTCTGAGATAAAATCTACCAAAATTTGTAAAACTACCTAACCAATGTGGGAACCTCTGGTAATTTTCTTATAATTTTTGGAATACTTCTGATGGGTCAAATAAATCGTCCAAAACTTGTCCAGAATTGAGGTTTAAAACCTAATATGAAATACAAGCATAACAATAAGTATATGGCCCATAAATCTAAGAATAACTTACAATATGAATATATAAATGATATACGAAACGTGATCCGTGTAGATTCGTTGAAGAAGACGTGGCGTTGTATCTTTGTGTTCATTCATTTGTTTGCTTTCCTTTCATCGACGTTAAGGTACAGATATTCTGACCTTATCTCTTAAGGTTTCTTATGATTCGTACACATCTTTTGATACTTAGCTTGGTATGATGCTTTTTGCTTTGACCCTTTCCTTTATGGCTTCCTATATGATCTTTGACTTATGCTTTGTTGAACTTTGCTATGCACCCTTAGATTTGTGAACCTTTGATATGAACCTTTGGCATTTGGACTTTGATATGACTTAGACATTTGACTTTAGTTTGACTTCCTTTGACCCTTCAGTTTGATACTCGATCCAATTTGTTTCCTAGCCATGAAGGTAACATGGCCGTGTCATTGATGCACCAATGGCATGACTCTAGTGTGGTTGAGTGATGTTCCACACCGTCCCTTTGTTTCATATATGATTATGAGCTCAAGAAAGATATGTTTGGCCACTATGATTTGTTTGCAGGGGTGTATGGATGCATCCAAGATTTATTTTGTATTTGATATTGCTACATTTAGTTTGGTGATTGATGTTGTGTGCAATACACGTCTTTCACATTTTGGGAGCTAGCTACTCCATGGTTACTTATGATATGATATGATTTGATTTGTTTCGGGGCTCGTGGTAGATTTTTGACAACCTTTACACTTTTGATACACCTATATTGTACCTTCTGTTATTCCACAATGCATCATATTCTGTATTTCTTATCTTTAGTTTTCCGTTGATTAGTCATTCATTCAGTATCCTTTTGTGATTCATCCGACTACCATACTATACTCCAGTTCATTTGATTTGTCATACTCTCATTCCATTTTGGTTGACTACCAAGCTTATACTTCAGGTTACCACTTCATCCGTTTACCCTGCTATTATATGATTAATATGTGACTATCTGTTTACCATGCTATTATGTGACTAATTGATTCACCCGTTTGCCATGCTAGTATGTAATTATTTGACTCATCCGTTTACCATGTATACCTCGTTCAGTTATTTTGTGGGCTATGATTATCATTTAGTATTTCTATATGCTATTTGTGACTACCATTCTTGTACTTTTGGTTGGTATTTTTCCGTTGCTTACGATATTGTTTTGGCTTAGTAATTGATGTTTACCTGACTTGTTGATCTGCCATGTTTACACTTATGTTCATGCTACTGGTTGATGAAGGAATATGGTTCAACTTATGTTATATGTCTAGTTGACTTGTTTAGTTGCCATGCTAATTCTTGTTCAGTTACTTTATGTGATTAAGATGTTCGTTCAGTATTTCCTACCTATACTTGTGACGGACATGCTTATACTTCTATTAGTATCTCAGCTTATTATGATATTTATTATGTTTATTAATTATTGATTTTTTGACTTGTGTGATTGCCATGCTTACATTCTATTCAGTTGATTTCGCCTGATTATATAATTCTGCTTAGCTTATGTATATCTAATTATTTGATTTGTTTGTTTTGCCATATTCATGTTTAGTTGATCTGCTGACTGATATGCTTTTACACTGTTGGTTGCTTGATTTGATTAGGTTATTGTTCATCAACTCCTATGTGATTACGTTCCGATACTTGTATGTTTGGGTTATTTATATGTGCTTATATTTGTTCAATGATTCGCTGCCTTGCTTTGCTTTGGTTTTCTTCGATTTCTGTTCCTTCTGGATATATATTAATATTGTGTTCTGCAGGTTCCTCATTGACTCATAGACTCATTGTGCTCATTCGCTACGATTTTGTTATCAGTCTCCTTTGACTCGTTTTTGTATTTTGATTATGTTTAGCTTTTGTTTTGTTATATCTGTTCATTGGGCTTTTTAAGCTCAACCGCATTTCTTTTCCATGCGGTAGGTACCAAGTGGGACGCTGGGCTTTGATGGGCTGAGAGTAGAAGCATTTGAGTGAACCGACCCTAGTTTCCTTTATGGTTTTGGGCTCTTTTGGAAAAGTATTTGTTTAGATATTTCGTATCTTTTAGTCATATTGGATTATGTATTTTCCTTGTAAGCCATTCGTTTATATGACTTGTTATTTTATTTTATAAGACTTTCGCTTGCAAAATTTTATTAGTATGTTCTGATATGACTCCATAATGTGACATTCGGACCCTTGTCGGATTGGGGTGTTACAAGGACAATTAGTATGTCTTTAGAATAAGACAATTGCTTTTTATGCAGTTATGTTATGTTTGTTAAACAATGGTGATTAAGACCATATGACTATTAACTAACATCCAAATACATTACATAATACTACCAACATACAACCAAAGTTTTTTCAACTACTACAAAGTTATTTCATCAACTGTTTAATCCTTAACTGGAGCAACACAAAACACTTAACAAAGATGTCATTTCTTACTCACAAGTTGCCTTTTTCCACCTGCAACTTCAACCTTCCCCTTTCTTTTACTGTCATTCTCTGGGATTGCTCCTAAACCATATGTGGATCTTTTAATTCCAAATGTCTTATTACCTGTACAATCCCAAGTATGCTATGATGGCAGGGCTAGTATGCATTTAGCATACAGTTTTCGATGTTGAACATTTTTTGCGCTGAAACATGTTTGAGCTGGAACCTTTTTAACAGGAACATTTTTTGATGGCCACATAAAGGTGCATCTTTCAATCCATTTAATAGTCTCAACATCGAGTTCATCACTGCTAATTTCATCACTGCTTGATGATACAATTTCACTGCTTGTATCATAATCATCACTGCTTGAGTATACCCATTCACATATTGGGCTTGAACAATTGCCAGCTTGAATATTGACTTCATCACTGCTTGATGATACAATGTCACTGCTTGTATCAGAAGAATCAACGAAAATCCCTTCTACAAACATAAAAAAAAAATTGATAGGCATGATCTAACAAATACGAAAGTATAGTAACGAAGGTAGTAAAAAAATATATTCAGATTGTCAATGACAATTCAATATAGTAACCTTTTTTCACCATGGTTTTCAAAGTTCAATTGAGTAAATAAGTTAGGTGAGGGGATTGGGGTCTGGTTTCTCTATTTATTGTATAGGGATTTTGTTGCAAACAATTTCCCTAAACATTAATGTGGGTCGGGTTAAATAATAACTGGCTTGTGTTGAGTGACATAAGTCAAAATTGATGTGGGTCGGCTTTGACTTTTTTAGTCAACATCGATAAAAATGGGAATGTACACATGCAGCTGAGTGAGTCTGTGAGTGTCCATAAGTGTTTCACTGCTTCATTGCAACTATATGGACTTGTATTTGGTTCATTATCAACACATAACCGATACTCCTACTCCATCAATCCTACTTAACAAACACATGATCATACTTAACAAATGTCCCTCAACACTAAACGAGATAAATGTACACATTCATTGGTATTTATACAAGAGTAAAGTACATTGGCTAACAAATATATACATACCAATGCAGTCATCAGGTAGTATGACAATACCATAGTTGTCTATTTTGACACCATGAGTATTACAACAAACATGGCATTCAACTCAGTCATCAGGTAGTATGACAATACCATAGTTACCCATTTTGATAGCATGAGTATTACAACAAACAGGGAATTCATAACGCCAAAACCAAACCTAAATCATGATAACTCAATCTTTAACAGATGATTACAAATTCATTCACCAAATCACCTAAAGTGTTATTGCTTCTACTCCACCTATTCTTACTGAACACAAATCATAATCCTACTTAACAAAAAATGTACACAAATCATAAGCAATCATAATCCTACTTAATAAACAAATAACACAAAACAAATTAGATAATTAAAGATATTTGAACCATTGTTGTGATACCATAATATACATTAACTACATAACCAACCATAAAAAAAAATACATACACCTAACATAAACATCATCAACTACCAAAAACCCAAAAAACCAACCCACATTGACCAAAACCAAACGGTCAACTTTGCAAGTAAACATAAAAAGTGAAGAAAACCCAACTGATGATAAGGTATTTCCTCAAAAGTAAGCCTACACACTTACTATAAAATGAAGTCTCACAATTTAAAATAAGTCATACTACAAAAACTGTATTAATTTTGCTATTAATTCAATACATAGCTTTAAAATTCAGCTAACACAACATTGTAGCAACACCAGTTCAAAATATTGTAACAGCACACACCATATCATTCATTCGTACAATTACTTTTAAAAAAACGTGTAATCGAATAACATTTACTCGCCGCAAAATACAGTCATAGGATACCCGTCGCCGCATTGCGCGGTTACCCTACTAGTACATCAAATATGTGTGCATCATGTAGAATACTAAAGATCATAACACACACATGGATTTGATGATTGGCAGATTTTAGAGAGAGAAAGAAAGAGAGATGAGAGTTCTAGAGAGAGAAAGTGAAAGAGATGTAAAGATTAGATTAGAAGCTCCAACCCTTTCACTTAGAGTGAAAGGGTATTTACTATTTAGTGTACTTACATAGACGCACCTACTTAGGCTGTGGAGTGGGCTGACAGTGGGTAAAAACCTGACCTGACTCTACGGTGATACAATATACGCCCTCCTGCGGGCTATGGATCGGGTGTATAGTGGGTAAAGACCCGTCCCTCCTCCATGGTGTTACTTAAACTAACTATTATAGGTTTAAGACTACGGACTAACTTGTATTAAATGATAGTCGGGGTGACCGAGTCTTTCATATGGATTTTCTAAATCTTAACAATCTCCCCCTAAGGGAGGTCACCTCAGAAATTACAATTTGAATTCTAGCACTCTATTACATGAGTTTAATCTTCTAACTTGTAGTATTTGATTCTTCAAAGTCCGCATTCTTTGTACTTCAGTAGTGATCTTTAGATGAATGTTCCTTGACTTGGTGATATTTGAGCTCTCTTCGAGATCATCAACCACTGTAAATATCTAAATCATCCTTTGTTGTATCGCCTTCTTGAAATTTTCCCTTCTTATAACGTCGATCAATTTTGCAAACCATTATAGGCCATCGCTCATCGTATGGTTCATAAATTTGTTTCATTGTCAAAATATAAAATCATGAACTGGAAAGCTAAAAACTAAGTAGTTGTGATGCTTAAAATGTTGGTATCATTTGACTACTTTCAAGTATTAAAAATTAAGTTGTTGAAAGCATTATCGAGTTATATACTATGAGGCTCAAGAGTCAACAACAATCTTGGATTGAATTTACCTTATATTAAGTTACAAACTTTTGATGATACGTATTGTATGTCCTCAAAAAAATAATTAAGAGTAAATTACATAAATGGTCTTTGTGGTTTGTCAAAAGTTTCACCTACGGTCCCTCAAACTTAAAGTTGCATGAATGGTCCCTCTCGAGGCAAAAGAATAACAAGAATGGTCCTTTTGTTAACGGGTGTTAAGTTTATTCCATTATAGTTTACACTTTAGCCCCTGTTGGTTAACGGTTGTTGCATCGTCGATCCTTTATTGTAACGGCCGTTTATAATTTAAAGTTTTCGACTTTAGCTTCGTATTTTATCCGTTTTCGTCCGTTTTTATACGTTTTCATCCATTTTTATACATTTTTATCCGTTTTTGTCCATTTTTATACATTTTTCTTACGTTTTCATCCGCTTTTATATGATTTCATCTGTTTTTATACATTTTTCTTACGTTTTTGTCCATTTTTATACGTTTTTATCTGCTTTTCGTCTTTTTTATACGTTTTCATCCGTTTTTAAATGTTTTCTTACGTGTTTATTCGTTTTCGTCCGTTTTTATACATTTTTCTTATGTTTTTATACGTTATCATCCGTTTTTATATGTTTTCTTACGTTTTTATCCATTTTTATATGTTTTCGTCAGTATTTTTTATGTTTTGATATATTTTATCCGTTTTTAAATGTTTTCATCTATTTTATACGTTTTCTTACGTGTTTATCCGTTTGTATGTTTTCGTCTATTTTTATTACCTTTTTTTCTTCTGTTTTAATATTTCTTCCATTTTTAAATGCTTTTTTTTATTACATTTTCTTAGTTTTTTATTCGTTTTTATATGTTTTGACTGTTTTCATTCGTTTCTATACGTTTTCATTCGTTTTTATATGTTCTCTTACATTTTTATCCATTTTTATATGTTTCCGTCAGTGTTTTTACATTTGGATATGTTTTTATCCGTTTTTATACGTTTTCATCTATTTTATACATAAAAAATGGAAGAAAACAAATAACAATGAATGAGAATGGATTAAAACGTAAGAAACTGTATAAAAACTTATAGAAATGAATGAAAACGGTCAAAAACATATGAAAATGGATAAAAACCTATGAAACCGTAAAAAAAACGTATAGAATGGACGAAAACGTATTAAAATAGAAAAAAACATAAGAAAACAGATGAAAACATATAAAACCTATGAAAACGGTCAAAAACATATGAAAATGGATAAAAACCTATGAAACCGTAAAAAAAGCGTATAAAATGGACGAAAACGTATTAAAATAGAAAAAACATAAGAAAACAGACGAAAATATATAAAACGGATAAAAATGTATGAAAACATAAGAAAAACATATAAAAACGGATGAAAACGGATAAAAACATATCAAAACGTAAAAAAAAAAGGACGAAAACATATAAAAATGAAAGAAGATGGAAAAAAACGGATGAAAACATATAAAAACATATCAAAACGTAGAAAAACGGACGAAAACATATAAAAATGGATGAAAATAGATGAAAATGTAAGAAAACGTATAAAACCGGATGAAAACGTATAAAACGGTAAAAGACATATGAAAACGGATAAATCCTATGAAAACGTAAAAAAAAAAGTATAAAAACGGACGAAAACGTAAGAAAAACGGACGAAAACATATAAAACGGGTAAACATGTAAGAAAACGTATAAAAACAGATGAAATCGTATAAAAACGGATGAAATTAAAACAGATTAAATCGTATAAAAAAGGATGAAATTGTATAAAAGCGGATGAAAACGTAAAAAGAATGTATAAAAATGAACGAAAACGGATGAAAACGTATAAAAACGTTCATTACTCTAAATCATCATATTTTAATCCAATCTAATCTAACAACAAGATACAAACGTTCATTACTTAATCTTCTTTTTTCATTAGTACACCATTGTTTATGTGTCTTAGCTAAACCTCAAAACCAACTCACTTAGTTCAAAACAGCCAAAGCCAAGCCAACGATACATATTTATACTATCACTTTTGTTACATGGGTGATAACACAACCGATATTATAACTGGTTGACCGTGTCAATTCAATTGAATTGTAATATAATCATTGAGTTCGCTTTTCATTCGGCTAACTAGACAAAGACTATAAAAAAACATTAGTTTAACTAGGTATGTATATATAAGACCGGTCACGGATACTGATCCAACTCACCAGTTCGAATAGCTAGATGGATAACACCCTCGGATTATGCTGCAGATACACCATTAATGTGAACTGCTCAAGCATCATTTCTAAACATTTGACCACCGAATTGTTGGGCACTCCCGTTGTCCCTCTGCCAAAATATGAATACATCAGCCATCCTCGACGGAAAATAATCATTTTTGTCATGTGTTATATCGAAGTCAAACCTGATATACTCTATATTAAGAATCACTTAAGAAACTATTTGAACCATTGTGCTTGTTTATTCATGAAGCTTCCCCTTCTTATAACGTCGATCAATTTTGTAAGACGTTATAATGTAAGCTTGTTCAAATCTTCCATGGCCATCGCCCATTGTATGATTCATAAATTTGTTTTATTGTCAAAATAAAAAATTATGAAGTTGAAAGTTAAAATTAAGTAGATATGGTGCTTGAAAATGTTGGTATCATTTGACTATTTTCGAGCATTGTCGAGTTTTACTATGAGGCTCAACAACAATCTTGGATTGAATTTACCTTATTTCTAAGTTACAAACTATTGATGATACGTATTGTATGTCCTCCCAAAATTAATTAACTAGTAATTTGAAGTATTTTAACTAACATTAAAATAATCTTACTTGGTGAACAAGTTATTTTACTTGCAAGAGACTAATATAATAATCAAACTTTGTAAACAAGTTATCTTACTTGGGATTCAAGTTGAGGTTCCTATTTAAACTTTCGATTAGTCAAAAACAGTAAGAAAAATATAGTTGGATTCCGATACCAAAGGTGAGTCTTTATGTTTTTGATATAAAATATGATTTTTATGTATGTGATTAAAATGAATTGTAAAAGAGTTTGGATAATTAAGAGATCGCTGCATAGTAGAAAAACATAATGGTGTATGTACTCGTTATATATGTATTTTTGTTACAATAATAAATGAAGAATATTTTGTTTCATACCTTCTTAGATCACTAGGATAATTAGGAGTGATGGAAAATGACACGTACCAAGTTATTTTTGTTGCGGGTTAAAAGACCAAACAAAAGGTAAATACTTCAAAAGATTAGTTAATTACGGATTGAACAAGTTGTGTTTAGGTAATCACAAGCTAAACGAGTCGACTCACAAACACATTTAATTATTTATCAAGAGTGTCCGTGCGTTAAGCAATGGATCTGATGAAATAAAAATTTTCGGTGAATCATGTATTTTAGTTTATTATGTTCTTTTGACAATAAATTTACGGATATCAATAATTTCGTTTAGCCGTGCGATCGGACTCGAGCCATTGGCCGTGCCTATTTGCCCATGCCTTTCGGCTCGAGCCGTTTAGCCCGCACCGGTTCGGGCTTTAACTCATTTCTTGATTGACCGATTCGAGCTTGAATATCGTATATTGTGATTTATTATTTGTATTAATGACATTTAATCGAGTTCGCAGCGTTAATGGCAGATCTCTCAAATAAATTTTTCGGTGAATCATGTATTTTAGTTTATTATGTTCTTTTGATAATAAATTTACTGATTTCAAGAGTTTCGTTTAGCTCGTGCTTGGTTGGGCTCGAGCATTTAACCCGTCTTGCTCGGGCTCGACCCCGTTTGGCGCGTGCCCGTTTGGAACGTACCCCGTTCGGGCTTGAATATTTGTATAATGTTCTTTATTATTTGTATTAGTAACATTTTAATGCAATAATTATGTTTAAGTTGGTTGTACAATATGCTTGATAATTTGTATTTCTTGTGTAAGGGGTGTTTTAATAACTGCATTAATTGTATTTATTGATCAGTTAATTAATTAACTACATTAAATATCTTGACCACATTAATAATGCTTTGTATTTTGTACATTATGCTTTAAGACTTGTAAGTCTTAAAATTAAGATTGATGAGAAATATCATTAATAGTGCATTATGTATTGTACAATAGGCTTTGTATTTTGTAAGTCTTAATTTTAAGACCATGAGGAGAGAGATTCATTCATCTATTATAAGTAGTATAGATAAGTACTAAAAATCAAATTTGCAACACAAGCTGTGTTTAGTTATATGTCACAGTAACAGATAATACACTTACTTTTTCATTAACACCAACGTACCTTAATGCTTTAGAATTTGTTTAGCCCGAATAATTTAAAACATCTTGAAAACGTTTAGGATAAAATGCATGTTTGACTACAAAAATAGCGAAATCAAATAATAAGAGTGCGTTTAGTTGGGGTAAAACATATTTGTCTTCCATAAAATGTTTTGTAGAAAACAAGGAAAACAAATATCGCGTTCAAATAAGTCTTTTCCAACAAAATATTTTACAAAACACAAAATTCTTTATTTCCTAACTTAACACAAAAAAAAATTACAAAACAAATTTTAGTTGTTTTATTTGTTTTCTTTTATAACCCACAATCCTTCCCTTTCTTTAAAATATAAAATACAAACATTCGAAAGCATTTTCTATATTTTCAAATATTCAGTGAAGATAAATTTTCCTTCCAAACTTTACAAAACTAAAGATAGAAAACAAGATGTTGTTGGTGCTCGTGCCGTTGCTGTTGCTAATGCTATTGTTGAATAAGATTAGAAATGTAAGATTATTTTTTGTAGTGGTAAATGGAATATAAATAACCCTTATTGGGGGTTTTTACATAGCGTTACAAAACAGCTCTTTCATCTTCTACATTATCACATCTCCAAACCCTAACCCTAATTAATTCAATCAATCAACAGATCTCACAACAACAACAATCAATGGCGAAATCACCAGAAGCCGAGTTTGTAATCTTCAACACGATGACGAAACAGAAGGAGACGTTCAAGCCGATTGTACCGGGACACGTGTCAATGTATGTCTGTGGTGTGACGTCATACGATTACAGTCATATTGGCCACGCGCGCGCGTACGTCGCTTTTGATGTTCTCTATAGGTATAACTTTTTATTAACTCTTAGTTTTTGTTTATAATAATGTTTAGTAGAGAATTGCGGATTTTACGCGAAGATGTTATTTGTGCGTATTGATAGATATATTGATTAACTTTTAATTTGTGTGTAATTTTGTTGATTTGTGTGTAATTTTAGTTTTGTGTGTTGTTTAATTTGATACGCATGGCGTTAGTGATATCTAGGGTGATTGTACTCTGTGAAAATGTTTATTTGTGTCGTTGTAGTGAGGACTAGTTTTTTTGTATGGTTGTGAAATATGCTAGGTGGTACTTAAGTGGTTGGCGACTTTGTGGGAGTAATCAGCCTAGGCGGGGGGAGTTTTGACCCATTTTTTACCAAATGGTTGTTTTGGTTGATTCGTTTCCACTCTCCTCGGTCACTGACTATGTAACGACTAATCAGTCCAGGCAGGGAGTTTTGACCGAGTTTGATCCAGTTTTCATAAGTTCTGACCAAACCAATTTTTTTTGGCCGATTCGGATTAGACCACGCAGCTGAGTAATCGGTCTAGACGGGGAATTTTGACTGAGTTTGACCGAGTTTTGACCGAATTTTGACCAAGCGTAATTTGTTTGGCCAATTCGGCTTAACTCGCCTTGGTTACAGACCTTGTAGTGAGTAATTGCTGATTGCTTTTGTAATCCCAGTTTTACAACTCTGTTTTTTTTGTTTAATCATAATATGGTATAAAGAATATAAAGAATTAGTATGATATTTTTAACAGTTTAGTGAGTGATAAAATGATAATAATAGGTACAGTGATTAAAATGAAGATTTTAACGAAGTACCATGACCCTAAGATCATGAACCTGAAATGATTGTTTTATAGTTAGATAGCTCGGTGTAATTGTAATGATCATATTCTGCTTATTTGATTAAGTAGTATGTGTATTGGGATTGAACTTCAGACTGAGGTATGCGATTTGACTAAGATTTGAGCTTTAAGTTTTAACGATCTGATTGCAAATGAGTGAAAAATGGCGTTGTTTATGTAATGAGGTCTTCAGTATTTGAATTTAAACTGATTTAACATGGAACAGGAGTTTGTAGAGAAACTGGTTATAAGAAATCAATGTATGCTATAATGTTTGTTGAAATTGGCAATGTTTACCATAGGACTATGCCTGTAGTGCCATGTTATTACTGCTGTTTCCTGCAGACACGTATTGGTATAATTTGATGTAATTGCACAGTTTGTCAAAGAGCAAATATGTGTTTACCTTGTTGTTTTTGGGTAAAAAGGGTTTTTCCGATTCAGTGTTTTGTCTAGTTGTTTAAATGACGTCGTTACGGATGATTGGTTGTCAACTTCATTCACTACATGTCTGGCGTTTACTTTGTTTATAGTTTTGCAATTGCATTTACTACATTGTTCATGTCCTGCATGTAAGAAATTGTGCTGGATTCAAATGTTGTTTTATGGAGAATTACATACTTTGTGCTACACTGTTACCAGTGTATGTTGATAGACATTTATTTGAATTGATTGATTTATTTTTGTAATTCGACAGCTTGGTGTAATTGTACAGGTCTTAGTATACTGATTTAATCAGCAGCTTGTGTTTTGGGATTGGATACCAGATTGAAGTATGTAATTTGACCAGAATTTGATTGTTAATAATCTGATTACAATTAAGTGAAATATAGCAATGTTGATGTAATATCAGGTCCTCAGCTTAATAACTGATTTAGTATGGGTTTACATTATTGTTGTTGTTATGGATGATTGGTTTTTAAGTGCATGCACTACATTGGTCTGGTGCTAACTTGGAATATTGTTATGCATGTCGAAGTGGCTTTCACCGCCATCCATATTATCTTTTTGTTTTGATATTTTTTTTTTCTTCTGAACCTTACTGTTCATTGCATTTGTATCTATACTGCCACCAACTAACTCAAACTTAATCTCTTTCAAGGTACCTAAAACATTTGAAATACGAAGTGAAATACGTCAGGAACTTCACGGATGTAGATGACAAGGTATGATGCTTAAAGCTTATGGTTTCGTTATCACTCTTTTCTTATGGCTCTTATCTTTTATCATATATATGTTTCGACTGGTATATGAGTATATGAGATACAGGATTTAAGACTATTAGGGACTCGCCCTCTTTTTCATATCTATGTGGTATAAGGATAGTTTAATTAGTGATTGTTTTGTTTAAACTAAGCCCCTCTCAATGGCTCTGCTGTTGCAAACTCGTTGGTGCTAGATATTTAGGTTTGATCACTCCAGGGGTAAGGCTTAGCTATGCGTAGATTTTAATTTGTAACCAGAGGTGATTTTGATGCCATGTGGAAAGCCAAAAAAAAGCTCCAAGTGCTATTAAAAGATGTCCTGCTATGTTCATCATTTTCTTAATTAATCATATGAAGATCATATTTTCTAAAATTCTGTATTGTGTCTAACTAATTAGTAGGAAATTTATGGGATGTGATAATATGCAGTTTGACTTGATAAATTTGATTGAATTGGACTTTCAAACATCTAATTATAGGCATAGTGCTTTTGCGGGAGACAAAATTTCACTATCTCAACATAGCTCTTAATCAAGTTAGGAAAGTATATATTCTGTTTCTCGGTACTCATTATATTGTAATCGATTATCCCAACAAAAGACTAATGCTGCACCGAGTGATATTAATATGCAATATGTTGCAGGTAGATTTGCTTCATTCGCAACTCGCAAGTGTGACATACTAATATTGACTTGTTCACATGCAGATAATCAACAGAGCCAATGAGAATCAGGAGGACCCTTTAGCTTTGAGTGCTCGGTTTTGCAAGGAGTTTATGATTGATATGACAGATCTTCAGTGCTTGCCTCCAACTGAACAACCAACTGTTTCAGGCCATATGGATCAAATAAGGGATATGATTGCAAAGGTGCCATATTTTGCATGATTTTTCTTGGATTCTAGTGTTACTCATACTTGCATACATTTTTACACTGATTTTTGTGTACTGTGCAGATAATTGATAACGGTTGTGCTTACGTTGTTGGCAATGATGTCTTTTTTTCTGTTGAAAAATCTCCCAATTATGGCTGTCTGTCAGGAAGGAGACTTGAAGACAATAGATCTGGGGAGAGGGTTGCTATTGATCCAAGAAAGAAACATCCAGCTGACTTTGCTTTGTGGAAGGTACGTTTTCCTTTATATCTATGTTAGAATATATATGTGGCAAAAAAAGCAGGCTTGGTGAGGGGTCAACACGGGCTCAGGTCAACACGAGTGATTTTTATGCGGGTCGGGTTGGCCCACAAACAATTTTTTTGTAACTTTATTTAAATAAACTTTGTTGACTTTTGATCCTTGCTAGCTAATGTAATAGTTTGATTCATTTGAGGCCAAGCATAAAAGCCAATTTGACCCATTTATAAGCAAAAATGGGTGAATTTGCCATATCTTGATATACAATTGTTATAAAATTGGGGAAATGATCAAATAGCCATCAATTCCACATTAAAAATTCACAACTACTTTATTTTTGCAGAATAAACGTTTATAGAATGTACGTTTTTTGTTTCATGCTTGGCTTTTTTGTAGGGAAAAAAGTTAAGTCTGCAGGAATTTGATGTTTATAGATTTTTTTTGGCTATTTTGCTCATTTTTCTATAAAACCGTGTCTAATATACTTGTTTGTTCAGGCTGCTAAGGAAGGGGAGATCAGTTGGGACAGTCCATGGGGCAAAGGGAGACCCGGGTGGCACATTGAGTGCAGTGCAATGAGTGCTCATTATTTGACAGAAAAATTCGATATTCACGGTGGTGGGATGGATTTAATCTTTCCACATCACGAGAATGAAATTGCTCAGAGCTGTGCTGCTTGCCCAGATAGTAAAATAAGCTACTGGATGCACAATGGTTTTGTCACTGCTAATGATGAAAAAATGTCAAAATCGATTGGTAACTTCTTTACAATTCGTGAGGTATATACTTCATTACACACCTAGTTAATAAGTTCTGGGAAATTATAGGAGTAGCCAAACATGTATATGGGTCTTGATAAAATAGCTAAAATGTTTGTGTTTATGCCTAAAAAGTAAAAACCATCAATTCTGCAAAGTTTTTTCGTGACTAAACTATATATGCGGAGCCTTTTTTCCTAAAAAAAAGCCACCAAAAACGTCAACTCCACGAAAGTCAAACCATGCAAAAAGACATAAAACTTTATAGAAAAAACTTCATTTTTTAGCGGAACTGATGGCTATTTTGGTATTGACAAATATATATTTTTTGACTATTTTGTCAGAACTCCTATATGTAGTATTGGTCATTTTGTTTCCCTAATATTTAATCTCTTAGTACTAATTCTCTTGAACTTTTTTTAGGTTACTAAACTATATCACCCATTAGCTTTGAGGCATTTCTTGATGGGAACACATTATCGATCCCCTGTCAATTACTCGATTGCCCAGATCGAGATTTCTTCAGAGGCCATCTTTTACATATATCAGGTAGAAAACGCTTGTAGCTATTATAGTATTATATATGTAATTGGTATTTCTTTTAGCTAACTAGTTGTATTGATGTCCTGCCTTCATTTTTTGTAGACTCTGGAAGATTGTGCAGGTGTTATCTCACAATTTAAAGAAGAAATCGAAGCCAGTACCAAGAAAATTCTTGTTACTGCCGATGCGAAAACTTGCATCACAAATCTGAAAGCTCATTTAAAAGAAAGACTATCTGATGATTTACACACCCCTACTATCCTGAATTCTTCTCTTCAAGATGCTTTAAGGCTGTTCAACAAAATTTTGAGCAATCTCAAGGTTAGAATTCTGAATTATCCTTTATTTCAAACTACCTAAATCCCTATTCCCTGAATTTGCTAAGTCGGGCGGGTCAAAAGGGGTCGGGCTAATATGTGCAACTTGTGGTGCATTTTGAAACGGGCCAGGTCGACCTAGAATTAACTAGTGTTACTGAGTGTTATGTTACTTAAATTCTATTATTTCGATGATAATGTAATTCTTTGAAGTTTGAATAAAAAGAGGAGGTTTTATGGGTCAAATATACACTTTTAGACCCATTTGACTCATTATCCTGTAAGCTATTGTTTTTAGGGGTGTTTGGGACTGCATATTACGGAGTAGTTGTTTATTGGCTTATTGCATGTACTGCATGAAATAAGCACTTATTGAAGTGTTTGGTTATATTTTGATGAAATAAACAATTTTAAATAAGCACATGGGGAAGTGCTTATAAGCCCTAAAATTATATAATACCAAATACCCGATATACCTATATGACCTATTGACCCATCAGAGATTTGACTTGGCCAAATTGATCTTATATAAGTAAATGGGCTGTAGTTGTCAGCTCTACACTTTCTTGCTGATGATGTTTGTGTATTAATATTAATTGTTTTTACTGAATTGCAGAAGAAGCTCCAGAAACCACAGAAGTTGTCGAATGTCCAGTCTCTTATTGACTTAGAGGAAGAAGTGAAAATAGTTCTGGATGTCTTGGGACTGCTTTCCGATTCGACCTATACTGAGGTAGTTGCATATTTTTAAACTTTAGACCGAATTACATAAATGGTGCCTATGGTTTGCTCTTTACCGAACTGATCCCTATTGATGATGCTAGTATTGATTACTGTGTGGCCAGGAACGTCGTCTACTTTCATATTTGGTCTATCGTCCTGTACCATTTTAGGACCAAAAGTGATATACGTTTCTGTACTCGGGGGACCCAAACTGAAATCAATTACATGTTTGAGCAACCATATTTAAATGCAAATAGCGTTTTTAGGGACCGTATTCACATATAGTAACGGCGAGGGGACCAATTCTGTCATTTGTGCAAAACATTTATAAAATCTATACTCTATGCTTTGTTTTCTATTTGTAACCAGTGACAAATTGAAACTTGGTGTTTTTGTTACGCAGGTTTTGAATCAACTTAAAGAGAAAGCACTAAAGAGAGCAAATTTAACCGAAGAGGACATTTTGAAACATATAGAAGAAAGAACATTAGCTAGAAAGAACAAAGATTTTTCGCTTAGTGATCAAATTAGGAAGGATTTGACTTCCAAAGGCATTGCTCTTATGGATGTTGGTGATGACACCATTTGGCGTCCATGTGTGCCGGTGGAGCCAGCAGCGTCAACAAATGATCAACTGTCAGGCCCACCAGATGGTCAACAGCAAGAACTTCCCAAGTCAGCTGATACTGTGAAATCTTGATATGGCTTCACCCGGTGCTTTTTTGTGTCACTTTCAACTGATACCTGTTAACTATAAATCCTGTAGTAAGAGTTACATATACTTGTGTTTCATTTTGTCATGTCGGTTGTAGCAACCCTTTTAGAGGCGAGAGGATAAAATTGACCTTTCGTGTTATTTTGATATACAAACACAAGCGGATTTGATCATTTAACATGTATTGCAGTGTTAGAAGTCGACTCTTATTACTCTTTAACACCATGGATGAGCGCTTGTGTTGTCATTTTGCCTTCAAATTAGTTTTGCATTGAAGTGCTTTATTTTGAAAAGGGCCAAGCACATAATATTTTCTCAGCTGATTGCTGGTTTTCATATGTTTTTTTGCTAGCTGGTTTAGTTTTATGATTGGATCTTTTGCTTGTTTGCAAGTCCCATATTTTCTGCTGTAAGTGTAATTTTTTTATTTTTATTTTATTTTATTTTTATTATTATTTTTTTCTTCTCACAAAAGATACAATGCTTATTTGTGTGACCTAGTCAATTTCGTCACCTTTTCAGCATGCGTTGTCTATAAAAATTGATGTGTAGATCACCGAAGCTGTGTCTATGTGGTATGCAATTATCGTAGTCTTTAGCAAATCCCTTCCCACTGTTTATTTGTAGCTCATGTATGTATAAAAACGTTTTGAACATATTTTCTTGGGTTTTAGCAATGAGGTCATCATTTGATTTTCTCTATTGTGCGTCCAATTTGTTATTCTGTAAAAAACAAATCTTTTGTATACTACTGTATTATTTTCGCTAAAATGCAGAAATGATCTGTATCTGCCTGAATGAAGACTTTTGGACAAAATGATAATGGTATAATACCATCGTACTCTAATTTTTTTAGGATCATTCATTTTTCATGATATAATGTTCCGTGATACTGGAAGAAGACTAGTTAAGCAGGTTTTTAGGTAAATCGGATAGGATATAGTGGTACAACGACCAAACGACATATTTTAGAATCAAATGTAAAATGGTCTAAAAGATCAATAAGCATGATTAAGAACTTTGCAAATTGGAATCAATTCTTGATTGTTACGCATTCCTTGAGTAGGAAGGAAATTAGTGGAGTATTACCATGCAAGAAAAAAAAGTCAAAAGTCTTGTCTAAAGCAAAGTGAAAGATGTTTGTTTTTCAAATTACATATGAAATGATCAAAGCAATCCATCTTTTTGGTGACAAAATCTATCAAACACTTGATTTATGGCAGCCATAAATGGATCTTAAGATAAACCTTTCACATTGTCAACCCCCATAATTAATAAAGTTGAAACTAAACTGAGTTCATTTTAACTTTGTTTTGTGTGGTTGATTTCGTTTGAGCACAAATGATCGAAAAAGTAAGTACAAGCTTGACATTAAAGCTAAAGAAAGACTCGTTATAGTACTACTGTTGCTAATCGTTCAACAACCTGAAGTTTCATAATTAGCAACTGTCGTTGTTCTAGTACTGTAGTCGTTGTAAGTCGTACATTCTTATCAACCGCGACCTAACGCAGATTGTCATACATAAGATATTAATCGCTTACCACAAATGTCATCTTATGATAATGAGAAGTGACTAGATAGTTGACATATAGTTCAGATGTGTGTCGATGTATCTTTAAATTATCGGTCTTTTCACAACATAGGTACTATGTATATTAAAGCCAAAGAAAACACAACAATAGAGTAATTGATGTGTGAAAACTCTGTCCATAGGTATATGCTGATCATCACGGATAAAAACATGTTATGTTTCATGTACATATTTTTATGGCGTTATTATAAAATCTGGTTCTGACTTTGTTAAGATAGATTACCATGTGTTCATAATAACATAACCAAGGTAATATTTCGGTATCAAATATATCACTTAATTGGTAATCTATGAGAAGAGTTAAACGACAGACGAAACAGGTTTACTCCTCGATTTTTTTAGAGTTTTGCTTTCGGAGTTATATATAACATATATAAAAGTTTGGAGATGTCACAAACTTTGCAAGTTGCGTTAATGCTTAAACAAGGACTTGTCAAAATCAATAAAATGTGTGTTTTAAGGTGTTGGAGAAAGACATGAATATGATAAGTGATTGTGAAGGACTGTTTGGTCTATTGAAATGACCTTTTTTTTTTTTTTTTTTTTTGTGTGTGTGGCACATATATATAAATAAATATAAACTTCAACAATGTTGAAGTAAAAATACATACGTGTACATAGAAACAGATTCACAACGGTGTTGTTTGTTTTTTAAGAAGCTCTGAGTCTAAATACGATTCTTACATCTGAATCTAAATCTGAATTTGTGGTTGAAAAGTCTGAATTTGATTTCAATCTTAATCTAAACAAGTGGTTAAATATGAATTTGACTCAAATAAAATTGTTTGTTTTTGTAAAAACGTTTGAATGTGTTAAACTACCCGTTTTTACAAATTAAATATAAAACAATTGCACTCACGCGAAAAATAAACTTTATTAAGTATAAAAAACATTCAATCTCGAGTTTATTTGAAAAACAATAAACGTGTCGATGTCTAGATTGAACATTTCAAAACGATTAACAAAATGGGTTGAGTTAGAGTTGAGATGTATGAGTCTGCTAAACCGAACTCTTCAATTAAAATCAAAATACGAATTTTCACATAGTTATTATCATCTTTTATATTCCTTATCTAACATTAAGGATTAATTTCATATATCACCCTACTTGCATGATTATATTCATATATACCCAAAGTGCAAGCATTGAATGCATATTGTACAATGCTTTTTATGCATGTTTGGGTATATATGAAATTTTCAACAAAAAAGAGGGGAGATATGAAATTGCCCCTAACATTAAATATGCAATGATTCTATTTAAACGCACTTTTGAATACGAAAGAAAAAGTTGAAACAAGACATAAAGAAAAAGAGAAAGAAAGAAAGAAAGAAATGAACAAAAAACACCCAAATGAAAAAAATAATGAGAAAAGAGAACAAATAAAAGAAAAGAAAAAGTTAAAAATAAGACATTAAGAGGTGTTAAGACATTCTCTTCTCATCTTGTTCACTAAGAGGTTCATGCCTCTTACTATCTCTTAATGATAAAAAAAGGCTTTAATAGTGACTGCCTTTTAATGACATCAAAAAAACAAATTGTTAGTGCAAATATAAAGATATTTAAACTAAACGGTCCCTTATGTTATTAATGACAAACATATAACTTGTAATATATAACGTAAAATGTGCAAGTTACTCGTAACCATAATTCGTCAAAGCATACATTCATCAACACCTCAACGACGTCTCTAGTCATCGCATGCTTCAACACCGGTTTAGATCATTGTGAGGTCGAAGGTTGCTCCACGCCTTGTGAGCTTTCAACATGAGACTCGACATTCCTTTCCTTACCTTGTTTAGAAACACTAGAGAAATCATTAGTAATGGGAATATAGGAAGAAGACTAAAATACACCGTTCGTCCCTAAACTTGTACATGCGCATCATGTTGAACCAAAACTTCCCTTTTTCATCGCCGGGAGTCCAAAACATGGAGTTTATATACTAAACTCGTCCCTTGACCATTAACGCCGAGGTTAATGTTATGTTGTTGAGGGCAAAACCGTCTTTCACTGTAGCGTACTCTATACAAACCGTTGTACAGTGTTTGTAGCTGGTATATGTCTGTGTAACACGGTTTGGTCGTCAGTTATCATCCATCCCTAAACTATCTTACAAAAACAGTCTTCTACAAAACGATAATCGTTTCAACATGGTACGTTGCTGGTGTGGTAAGCAAGCTATAATTCGCGACCGTGGACCTCTCGCCAACCTGTATGTCGATTCTTTGGTTGTCCTGTTGAAGTAAGTGTCTTTTAATATTTAATGTATCATTTTTTTTCGCAAGTAGCAAACTACATTGTAACAATTGTTGTTGTTTAATCACTTGCCATAATCATGAATAGGGGTCTTCTTGTCGGTGGATAAGATGGTATGATCCTGAAATCATGAATAGGGGTCTTCTTTTTGTAGCATTGTCCTCATCAATAAGTACTAAAGCACGCTCAGTGTTATGAACAAGCTGGCTAGCAAATGATGTGTCTAGGGTGGAAAATATAGGCTCAATGTTTGGCAAATTGCTAGATTCACCAATATCATTGAGGTCCATAGGCACTTGTGTAAGTTGCATAAAAGGATCTAGTGCAGGCTCATTATCAAGATCATCTAACACCAATCGTCTACAACAAGGTTGAATAGCAGCACTAGCAACTTTTCTCCTATTTTTATCCATCTCCCAAAAGACAGTCTTAATAGATTGTGGGGACATTTCAGACAGTTCTAATCTTGTCTTACCTATTTCCACATACACATCTATCAACTTATTATCTTTGACAACATCTTCCAATAACTCAACATTAGCAGCTTCACGCAAACTAAACAATCCGTCATCCAATGTACAACCAGGCTTAAGAAAGTATAAATAATTGGTTTGTCCATTCTCATAACCGATTTGGGTCATGAGAGCATCCATTTCATCAACGGATACCTCTTTTATTTCCACATAATCAACAAGGCATTCCTTGCCTCCTTGATATATTCTACTTGGAAAGTATTTGAATGTACCTTCATAATGGAACCTCATGCTAAAGGATCCTGGTTCATCCGCTGTATAAAAAATGTACAAGAATAATGTTACGATAAAGTTACCTAAAAGGGGAATAACTTAAACAATCGTACTAACATATAATTGCAATAGACTATAACCAAAAAAACACTTACCATATCTCCTGATTGCAGCTTTTTCTTCAATTTCATGGTCATCAAAGAAAGGATATTCTCTAATTCGCCATAAAGTAAATTCAAGGTTGGTGTTTGTTATTTTCTTACTTAGATTATTTGATTTGATGATTGACATTGCATTAGGGTTTTTTGGGTAGGCTTCCAAAACAAGTTTTGGGATGAGAAATGAGTACACAACTTAGTTATATTATACATTATGGCGGGAAATTTTATAAGACATCTGCTATAGTACATCAAGGTAATAAGACGATTCTACCCTCAACAGTAAAAGGATAACGGGATTTTATGGAGTATAACGGAACATTGACCTCGGCTTTAATGGTCAAGGGACGAGTCTAGCATATAAACTCCATGTTTTGGACTCCCAGCGAGGAAAAAGGGAAGTTTTGGTTCAACATGATGCACAGGTACAAGTTTAGGGACGAACGGTGTAATTTAGTCTAGTAAGAATTAAAGATGTTACCACTTTGTGTTGTCATGGATTCCACATGCACTTGTGGCTTTGCTTTTTCATTTTAGACTTAAAGCTTTCATCTTCCTCGATTGCTTCTTGTTTGGTTCCTCTTTCCTCACAACCTTCAACCGATTAGGAAATGGAATCGGTGGTACATACGGTTGCACCACCGATTTTGGTTTAGGTAAAACTTGCACGGTAGGTGTAATAATCGTTCAAGCCTATCTAAGTCCTCAAGCTTTATATCCCTAATCATTTGCTCGTTCCCTTTATTACATAGTTCCACTTTCTTCACTTCTTCTACCATAGTCCTCTCACTTACCATGGTGTTAACATAGCTCATTTGCTTTTCAATACGTTCCAATATTCAACTGAATCTTTTCTAAGTTCTTCAGAACGTGCAAGTTGCTCTTCCATCTTATGTCTAAATACCTCTCCATCTTTCTTAAATCTAAACAAAGTTTCTTCTTTGGAAGATGGACTAGGTGTGTATGATGGGTGTTGGTAAAATACGGATGTGCCATCAGCACCATATGAATCATAGTCTCCATTTAAATACCCGCCTTGTTGTTTAAGCCTCTCATTAATTTCCTTGGCGAATTTTCACCATCTCTCTTAAACCTCTCAACTACGTAAGCCAAGTTATCAAAGCCTCGACAGACGAGCCTAAGTCAAATGTATGAAGAATACGGCGTACTCAGATATGGGAATACGCCGTATAAAAGCCCTTATCTCAAATCCAAGAAGACGGGAATTGAAGAAATACGGCGTATCCAACTCTGGTGATACGTCGTATTGAAGAACGTCAGGCAAATAGTTATGAATATTCTACTCATGGATCCTACTCAAGATATCTTGAATACGGCGTATTGACCCCCAATACGCTATATCGACCTCTATCACAAAAGACTATATATACGAGCCCTAATTACATTTTAGGGCTACACTTTCCCAACTCCAAATGAACTTAGGAGCATTTTAACACTAGAAGAATATAGGGAAAGCAAAAGATGATTAGGAGGAGGTCTCGTATCACCACACAAAGTATAATCATTTGGTTTGGGTATCGATTTCGTCATGTTTATTGTTTGTTTATTTCTTTCGTGTTTGCTACTGATATTATGGGCTAACTCCCTTAGGTTTTAGCCAAGTTATGAATACTTTGTTGATTTGATCCAGTTTGTTTAGATTTAATATTTTTACGTTGTATAGTTTATATGTTTATTGCTTAAATAAATTTTCGTTTACTTGTTTATTATTTGATGTCTATTTCTAAATCATAGATTTTTACATTGACAACTTGCATTTATGATCCTTATCATAGTGGTTAAGGATTGGTAACGACGATGACTATTATCGGCTTCACCACTAGGACTAGAGGTGGACCAAGGCCTAGGTTATATGGAAAGTAACAAAAACAAGTAAGTTAACATAGTGCTCTCTCAGAGGTGACCAATGCGAGAAAGTAGGTAATGCTACGACCGTAGGTTACCATAGATGAACCGTATAGATGAGTTGATATCACTTAATGTGTGATTGGTATTATTAGTCCCCGTAAGTTACTCGAGGATTAGGGATTGCTATTCATAGAAATAAGTTTTAGTGACCATCTGGCTTAGTTAACATTTAGTTTTCATCAACGTAAGTCATTAGATCATTGCACTAATAAGACACTAGCTTGGCTAGCACGTTTTTCCCACTTGATCACACTCGTAGTTTAATAGAGTTAGTTATTTTTTTAGTAGTTTAATTAATTAAACATAGTGCCAACCTGTCAAAATGTAAACCCCCTAAAAGCGGTAGAAAGTCCATTAGGTTTAGCTATAAGTTCATATACTCCTAGCGAACGACTCCTACTTACTAAACTAGCTATGATTAACCAGGTACACTGCCTGTAAGTGTTAGTCTATAGGTTAACTTGGCTATTCTAAATTTAAGATGAGATATAACACATCAAATTTTTGGCACCACTGTCGGGGAGTACTTTTAGCTTTAGTTAGTTTAGTGGATTTTTGGATTTTCTATTTTATTTGTGTTAATTTTTTTGTTATAAGTTCTGTGTTTAAAAATTTTAATCGTCTCAGGTTATGCATACAACGTATTCATTTCCTGTTGAACATGGCGTATTGTCCAATATCTGGATACGATGTATACTAAAAATTGTATACAATGCATTTAATTTCTGAGGCTCAGATTGGTTTGTTTCAGTATTTTTCTTTTCTTTTTAGTTTTTCTATAAAAACTGTTACTTTAACTTTACATGGCATATCCAGAAATTGGTTACGGCGTATCGGTTTGTTCACAAGTATTGCGTATTATGAGAAATTGGGATACCGTGTATCGTGTCTGAGCTGGATACGACGTATAAACCCATTTGTATATGGTGTATCGAGGGTGTGTAACCCATTTATATAGTATTTTTCGTATTTAGTTTCCGTTCTTAGTTTTCCATATTTTCCTTTTATAATACCTATTCTACTGACATCTTTTGTTTGATTTCAGATTCACGAAGAGATGGCTCAAACAATTGATGACTACATGGCTCAAACCCGGGATAACAATGGTCTAGGTATCGTAAGGCCAACTTTCGAAGAAGTTGTTGCATTTGAGTTGAAGGGTCAATTTCTCAAAGAACTTCATGAGAACATCTTCAGTGAGGCTGATGTGGAGGATGATAACGAGCACCTCGATAAAGTTCTTGAGATTGTCAATTTGTTTCATACACCTAACGTGACTGGAGACCATTTGATGCTGCGTGTCTTCCTTAAGACACTTACTGGTCAAGAAAATTGCTGGGTTAAGACCATAGATGCTGAAAGTATCACTACTTGGGCCGATCTGTAAGCCAAATTTTTAAGCAAGTATTGTCCACCCTAAGGACTGCGAAGAAGATGGAATAGATCAACAACATCAAACAAGAACTAGATGAAACCCTTTATAGGGCATGTGACATGTGTAATGATTTACTTTTGAAATGTCCCCAACATGACTTAACAACAGGTTGTGGTCATCTTCTACAAAGTTTTGCATGTAGCGACCAGACATATTTTAGATTCTCAAGGGACTATCCCTAAGATGAGTGTCGAAAACGCTAAAACAGTCATTCAAGGAATGGCCAGTCACTCTAAAATCTGGCATGATGGAGCATCAAACAGGAGTAAAGGTGAAGAAAATTATGATGGATTAGTTGCTATTAAAGTTCATTTGAATAATCTTGGGATAAATATGAAAAGATGATGGAACAAGTGCACACCATTCAGGTAGGATGCGAAATATGAAATAAACTCATTTATCTAATGATTGGCCATTGAAGGAGGAAGGGAAAACATAGGAGGAAGCATATTATACCTAATTTGGTGTGCCTTATCCTGGTCCAGGAAGATATAGAGCAAGTACACGAGGCTACTACCGAAGAGGTGAAAACATGCTTTCTTATAAAGAAAAGTGTACAAGTCTGGAAGAAACTCTGAACAAGTTTATGGGTGAGTCTGCTAAGAGACATGATGACACCACTCTAATGATCAAGGAACTGAAGACATCGATTGAAGGAACATTTAGGAATCAAAGAGCTACTATTAATGCACTTTAGGATCAAATTTGACAAATGGCTAAGGTTCTTAAAGAAAGGTTTCCGGGAACTCTTTTGAGTACGTGTGAAACTAACCCGAGGGACTACGTTAAATCAATCCTGTTGTCGAGGACTTTTTTTATTAAACAATTAGATCTTATACCAATGTGTCTCCTACTGTTTCTGGTGTATTTATGCATGTTGAACAAGTGTCTAGTAAGGATGATAAGGAGATTTCGAAATAAGACGTGCCAACATCAAAGGTCGTGGTCGAACAGTATCGACCACCTATACCTTTATCCAGACGAGTCATGGAAAGCAAGAATGTTGACCAAGAAAAGAGATTTCTGGCTGATTTAAAGAAGTTGCAGCTCAATATCCTGATTGTGGAATCTCTTAAACAAATGCCTAACTACACAAGGCATTTGAGGGACTTGTTGAAAAACAAGTCAAGGCTTGAGGAGGGATCAAGGGTAACAATGAATGAGCAATGTTCAACTCTATTAGAGAACATGCTTCCATTAAAAGAGAAAGACCCAGAGAGTTTCACTTTATCTTGTCTTATTGGTAATATGTCTTTTGTAATGCCTTAGTTGGTTTAGGAGCAAGTGTAAGTGCTATGACATATTTTACTTTCACCAAACAAGGTCTAGGTGAGCTTGTTCCTACATGCCTAAAGGTTGAATTGGATGATAAAACTATGAAAAACCAAGGGGTATAGTAGAAAACGTTTTGGTAAAAATTGATAAAATTGTTTTCCCATTAGACATTCTCATCTTAGATATGCCTGAGGATAATAAAATTCCTTTTATACTAGGCAGACCATTTTCGTCGACTTCACATGCTAAAATCGATATTTTTAAAAGAATTTTTCTTTGGGGATTGGGGATGACAAAGTTGTTTTTAAAAATGATTAGCTAGTTAGCCATACCATTGCCTCCGTTCATGCAGTTGAAGCTTTTTATGGTTTTATGAATGTGCAAGATGATATCATGGAATAAGTAATTTTACCAAACTTTCACTATATCATGAAGTAAGTTTATCTCCTATTTCACCTTTTGTGGATTTTACAGATTCTGGTGAAGATGAAGGAGGAATTTGTTGATGAAAGAGAGGATTATGAAGCTCATAAAAATGAAATCCCTTCAAAATTGAAGATAGAAAACAACAACATAAGTTTTATAACTAATTTTCCTTGCTATACTGATCTAGGAAGGAAGATCATTTTTTTTTTCATTTCCCATTTAGGCTTTAAACATTTTATTGCTTATTTTGACCCCATTCTTCCTATAAATGTATTTTGGCAAACGTTGTTCAATTCTATTATGGTTGAGGGGTTAGAATCTAGAGATAACAACCTTGTGGCAGTAATTAGGGATGTGCCTATATTTGTAGGGTGTTTTTCATATGTTACAGATTTAGTAGTTTTGGAAGATTTAGGAGACTATATTGATGGGGGATTAACCCAACTGATTTTCAGGAGATTTTAAGGAAGTAAGTAAGCCAGAAGATGAAGAATTCGTAGGTTTTTGATTTATTTTTTGGATGGAATTGATAAAGTAAGCTACCAAATTCCTAGCATGATCTACAAACTTCGACATCTGTCACAAAAGGTATGTAACCAAATGCCGCCAATTTTGCTAATTTGCGAAAAGGATAGAGAAAATGGAATCAAACATCCACACGAGAAAATGAAAGGATTCTATAAAGAATGTTTGAGTTTGGGTCCCACATACAATAAGGATGAAGAGGTGATAGAGAGGCCTACGCGAGGTCATGCGAGCATTCACAAGATTGAATAAAGAAGGAAGAGAGTCGAACTTAACAACTCAGAAATAAAAAAAAGTGATGTCCGGGAGACAACCCGGAGTGTTATTTCTATTTTATTTCCTTTCTATACTTTCTATCCTAGTATTCGATATGGCGTATCCAAATTCTTGGATACAGCGTATTCCGATCCTGGACAATGCTTTGTTTATTTATTTTTATTTTAGGTACTTAATAAAACTTTGGATATTTATCAGGGCGATGATACGGCGTATTCCTTGTTTTAGGATACGACGTATTCGATCCCTGATCCGTACTTGGTATTTCACACAGGCAGTAAATATGGTGTATCCACATTCCATGGATATGGCGTATCAATACCTCTACATGTACTTATCATTTAGATTTTTATTTTTACCTCAGGTTGTGAATACGGCGTATCCAACATTCCATAGATACGACATATTCACCTTCTGACCTGCATCTATCTTCTAACAGAAAATGAAATTAAATTTTTCCAAAACAATGTCAGTTGGAATATCAAATGACTATGTGAGTTAATAAGGTTAAATGGTATCTAAGTTGCTAGAATTTGGCCAGAGTTTCATTTAAAAAACCAATTGGAAAACTGAAATACTATTTAGAATTGAAGTAAAGTTATCTTGGTTGGTTTTCTCAGTTGTAAATAAAAATTGGGCAGATTTTTCTTTCGCTAAACCAATGGGAACAAGAATGAGCCTAAGAACCATGATAGTACAATAATGAACCGATATTCTACTTATCTCGGTTGTAATGAACCAAGATAATGAACCTAGATACAGAACCAAGATACTATCTTGGCTGTACCGAGATACTATCATAGTTGGATCGATATACTATCTTCATTGGACCGATATACAAAGTATCTTGGTTAAAAGGACAATTTTAGTGCTCCTAAAAGTTTGGATTTGGTCAGAACCCAGATAGTACAGAACAACATTACCAAGGACCACGATAAAAACATTTTTTTTTATCAATAACAGAACACTTTTGATAAAAAGCTACCAAATATTTAATTTTCGCGTTTCAAAACAATTTTGATCCGATAAAAACTTACCTAAAACCTACATAAAGTTTTGAAAAAAGAAGTTTCAAACTTTATCCATAAAAACACGATTTTTGCTAAGAAAATATCTCGGTTGTACCTTATAAGATACGAAATAAGTTTTTTAATAGTTTTTATAGTTGTTTTTGAAAATGATTCACTCCATTAATCATATACTTGCTCTGATACCAACTGTAGGTCAGAATAATATGTAAAATCAACTATATAATCTAGAAAGAGAAAGATTTAGAGAGAGAGAGAGCATGAGAGAACCAAAATATCTAATATTATCGTTATGAGATGCACCACTCAAACTAGTGAGGTCTTGGGCTATTTATACCCTTTATTACATAAGGAACTTATTGACCACACTAGTCATACGAGGGTCATGTGACTATATAATAGTCACGATACGTGAACCTAACGAGTACACATGGTTAAGTATGTTACCAACTTATTCTAAATGATGATGATGATGATGATTGGTGATGTCTTATCCATTGGATTGCAGTTTGAAAGTGATGACACTCATCCTTTGTGAACCCAGATAGTAGAGAATCGCGTTACCAAGGGCCCATATAGTACACACGATACGTTAACCGACTTATTGTAAATGACAATGATGATTGGTGGTGTCTTATCCCTTGGATTGCAGCTTGAAAGTGATGATATTCATCCCTTGTAAAACCCTAAATCAACTTTTGTAAGAATAGATGAATTATGGATGAGTTTGGATAAGTATTTATAGGGTTCTGCTCTCTTAAACTCTCTACGGCGTAAAGGTAGGTAAGCCTCTACGCCGTATACACTACATTTCAAAATCCTCTTGCAGTCTTCATTGTCTACGGCGTAGAGCTAAGTGCTTGTTTATGCCGTAGAATTTATGTTGGATAAATGCTCAAATAATCTTCAAATTTCCTATGCCGTAAATATATGTGTGCTAATACGACGCATACGCTACGAAGTGATTATTCTTCAAAGTCTTCACTAACTATGGCGCATAGACAAATGTCTCTTTGCGGCGTAGAAGCCTTGATTTCAGATTTCTTCAAATTTAATCCAATGTCCATATCTTTCCGTTCCAAATCTCATTATATTCTATCATGCAAATAGAAATCAATTAAGTACTAAATCTACATAAAATAATATAAAACAAGACAATACACATAGGATAATGATAATCAAAATATGATATTATTTGATATTATCATGGATCTATAATCAAGAAGTACATAGCAAAATCAAAACCAATTTTGACCTAGACATGACTATGAAGGATCCAAGGTTTTCATGTATTTTGCTTGAATATCCAATCTTATGAGTTTCTAGATTATAATAATATTATAGTTGTGATTATTATTAGAATAGTTGTAATAAGCGTCTTAAGACGCGTGCCCTGGGCATGAAGATACGTGATCATTATTACCCTTACCTCTTGAAGATGTGTCTTAGGTATACAAATGGGAGAACTCAGTCGTCCAGACGAGAGTTGTGGGAGGTGTGGAATTTGTCGTTTTGTGTGTGCAGTGTGTGTTTTTTTTAACGACAAATTATATTAAAAAAACTAGCAAGAAGCTAGATAATAGAATTACAAAGTATTAGAACAAGAAGTTATAGAATCACTTATCCATACAAACCAATCCGGATTAACGTTTTTCTTCCAGTCAAGGATCCACGAATGAGATAACACCTTGATATCTTCTAAAAGAGTATTTTTTCTTGGAGGTTTTAAATCAAAGAAAATACGATTTCTATATCTCCAAATGACCCAGTTTGTTGTTTGAATAACCACATCGAGACAAGATTTGGCATCACTGTTGATTGTTTCCGTATCAGCTCAAGACATGAGAGCTGGCAAATCGTTTGGGTAATGATTTAGACCCCACCAACCCTTAATCAAATTTCAAATATTAGAAGCAACTTCACACTCGACAAAAAGATGTTGACCCGTTTCAATTGCCCCATCACAAACAGGGGATCTCGTAGATTGCAGATCTACCCCACACATATCAAGATTAAACCTAGTTGGAAGCCGATCAAACCTAAGGCGCCAAGAATGTATATTTACTTTAATGGGAAGATCCTTGTTCCAACGTATTTGATCATCTTAAGTAAGGAGGTAGACATAGTCGACAGTCCATCTTAGAGAGGAGACAATGAATAACATTGAGGGATCTAGATTGCATTCCACGAGTCTGGAAAATCAGTAGGATCAAACTGAGAAAGCAGATTCAATAAATCATTTAGTTGAGACATCTCTGGCCCATATCTAATAGGCCTACGCCAGGACAACGTTCGAGACTTAGGCCCGTGAAGGGTGTTGCATCCATCCACTGTGTGCAGTGTGCGTGTGTGATCTTTTGGTTTTTGTGAGGTATATTTGTGTTTAAGTGTGATATGTTTTGGTGATAATGTTGTGTTATTACACTATGTTGGTGATGATGTTGAAAAACTAATGTACCGCTGATTTGACAGTGATAATGATAGGTAATGGCCTTATGTATTGTTGGGCTGTATTTGTTTATTCACTTTGGAAGTACCCCAACAATCTTAATTTAAGAACTTTCTATATCTACATGTCATAATTTTAATTAGGTTGTGTTTGTTTTTTAAAAAGAGGCTCTTAACAACATCTGGATCGAACCGCTCGACGCGATCGACATTTTGGCCTTCGCACCGCTTTGTTTTTTTTCGTTCGCTCGACGGTCGAGACATGAAGATCTTAATGATCTAGAATTGAGAGGGGTGTCTTAATGCCTCTTGTTGGCTCTTATTGACACAAAAATAACCAAAAAAAGAATTTAGTACAAGCAAGCAAATGTGCGGTTCAAACATGAGTTTTTTTTCCCGTTCATATGCGGTCAGATTTACACATTTACACCTCAGATTCAGATTCAAATTCAGAGCCTATTAAAAAACAAACACCACTTTACTTTATCTAAAATTGTACCTAAGAAAATATTTAATTTTTTAGTTGTTAGATATAATTTATGGACACGTTTGTAGTAGGTGGTAATGAAACACATGAACTTCTATTGTGTTAAGACACTAAAAACATACTTTTGAGTACCTCGAGTACAATCTGTATTATTTCTTCCATTCAAAAGTTAGTTTACAAAGCTAATTACAAAAAATGTCCATGTGGTTTGGACACAATTTTTGTACACAAGAATCGTCCTGTTAGTTTTGAACGAAAGGTGAATTGCATGCTCTTTGTAATATTTAAATAGATGTACTTGATTTTGTATATCAGGCTACATATGTCCGTTTAATTTCAAATATAACCCCAATCCAATTCAATGATTAAGCTTTGACTCTTTTAACCGTTAACATATGGATCATGGATGAATACTTAAGTTGGCATCTCGTGTAACATCTACGCATCTTTATTATATTGAAATGAAGACATGACACTTAGCAAACTTTGTATGTAAGTTTTGTATAATAACTTTGACACTTACAATATTTATGATCTAGCATCGATATCAACATGCTATGATAGTATTTGAAATCTAATATTTAAAATTTAACAAATTTTGCCTATGTACGACACGGAAAGCGACTAGGAACTCATGAGAAGTTGAGAACCAATATGCGAGTTGCATATACATCTGCTACCAAGTAATGATATCCAGAAGACAAGTCATGAGGTAAATCTAAGCAAACGATATATTTGGTTCCCAAAAAGTAGTTATGACCATGTGCACAACTGGTTTTGTACACATTTCTGCTACTTATTAAGGTACTTTTTCTAGTACATGTGATTTCGCCCAGGTTTTATGCTTTCATACTTTTTTATTCACTTTAACATCGAAACCATTAAACCTAGCTAGCAATCTTATAACTACGTGAAACACGATAGTTATAATTTGAACACCATGTCATTATTTTGGCACTATTTAGGATACGACTTTGTTGTAACCAAATATGACTTAATCGTCTTTCTTACATTATATCTCACTTCGCGGAAACTTTACACCTAAAGTTGTTGACATAAAGAACGACAATGTTCAACGAGTACTCAAATTGTGATAGGGAAATCAACCCAAATTTACGTCACATTAGGAAGATATCGATTGATAGAGTAAACTTCCTTAACTAATGAGAACGAAAACTGACCGAGTCATCGAAAGTTAATTACTTTGAATAACATAACATCTTAATTAAGTCTTGAAAATGAAGCTTGTTGATAGCTCCTCATGTCATTTTTCTTATGAATTGTGATTCACAACCACAATTTAAGTTTGAATTTTGGAACTTTAGTTTTGTATTAACATATAACATTATGTGCGCTATTATATATTGTGTGATTTATATAACTTTAATATGAAAATTATGGTACTTAACAAGTACAAATTCACCAATATACATTTGGCGTGGGGTGGTTACGACGCCATAATCCACCAGCCGACCTCTGGTGTGGTATCTCACACCATACACTCGTGCCAAAGTTCATGGCTTGAGCCAACAACCATCGTACCGAGGCCTCTAATTAAATAACTTAGAAAAAAGTTTAAAAGAAACCTTTTTTTTTCTTCATATTTTGTATACATTACTTTTATAGGTTCTCATGATCATAAACATAACACTTAAGATATAAAATTAAACTAAACTAATTAATTTCAAGAAAACAAATAAATAAATCATAATTTACAAGATCAGAGTGGGTGAAAATTCGACAACGGCTTCTCCAAGCCGAGTTTACAACAAAGCCTAAAGATGTGATCGTTCCAATACTAAACTAAAACCTGACCTGGCTCGAGCCCGACGAGAGCTCGAGCCATGACTCAATTAGAGACTCAAATGCAAATCAAGCCCATATGAATCATCAAAGCTAGGCCCACCATCAGCCCTCGAAAACCTACTCAGAGAAGGTCCATCATCATGATGATGGACCCTATGATTAGGTTGAGGGCCAACGCTAGTCATGGAAGAATCTCCTACACTGCCAGTGTAGGACAAGGACCCTGGTCCTCTCCCAATAGATGGTGACGATGCACCCGAAGGTAAAACACATCCATGTGACACGTGGAAGGCCGGAGCGGCGCGTGGAACATACACCCATGATGGGTTTGCGACTGCGGACGAGGGGATAACCATAGGACCGGTGTTCGTAAGGAGGTGAGGTGGTGGTGCAAAAGCGGAAATAATAGGGTTTCTTATATATGAAACGGCAGCGTTTCGACTAGCTTGCATTTGTGCACGCTTTAGTTGTTGTCTTTCTTTTTTATGAGCATTTTGATGTCCACCTAAAGCTTGTGAGTTAGCAAACTCACGGTAACAATAATTACATTCGTATTTACGACCTCCTGAGTCCGAGGACCCTGATGGCGTTTTCGTTGATTCGACTTCTTCTTCATCTTCTGGCACGTCGAAACCAAAGATTTTTAACCTTGTTGTTGTGTTGTTTGTGGGCTTTGCTTGTTGATAGTGATCAAGTTCTCCCATGTTATACATATGTGTATGGATATATAGTATATATATACTATACACTTCTTTGTATGTGTGTATTTATATAGATATGTGTGAATCTATATAAGATATAGAGTAGATATTGGTTTGAGGTTTAAGGAGAGAAAGAACATGAGATGTAGTGTGTACTAGGAGAGATCTTGCATGAATGGTGGTATTTATAAGGTTTTTTTTTAGAGAGAGAGTTAGTGTGTTTGTGTTTGTGTGTTGCAAGAGAGAGATGGTTGCGGACATACCAAGAACATAAGAAAAAGTGAGTGTAAATTTAGGAATAGGACCCAAAAAAAACATAAGAGGGTCCTACATTAGATGCACTTGTCTATTGGGCATCCACTTTCTCAAATATTATATCTCTTGATAACTTGTAAAATCTTGTCAATATAATATGAATGTTATGTAACGTAGTGTGGAGTTTACGTGTGTTATTGGGAAGGTCTTAAAACCAGGGTTTAAATTGACCTGATTGAGTCGTCGGTTTATTGAATTATCAGTTTAATCGGTTTAATTATTGTGTCAAATCGGTTTTAGACACATATATATATTTTAAATGGTTGTATTATATGAACCCTTCCTATGAGGTTAAATCATAGGGAATATTCCCTTTGTCCCCTCACTTTTTCAAGATCAAAGATTTTTGTAGAACACGTTGTATTTACAGCTTTTAAGCGTTGATTTATTAAACTTTATATTTCTTGTTCGCATTTTCGAGTTTATAGGCTTGATATAAACAAAATTATAAAAATAAAAAAAAAAATTAAAAAAATAAAAATAAAAAAATATGAGGGGTCAAGCTAAAAAAGTAAGCACCGTCCATATAACCCAACCCTTTTTAAATTATCTGTAGGTTTTTGTTTAATTTTAATTTTATATTCAATTTAACCGATAAAAATGAGATAACTATATAAGTTTAATATTTAATTTATATATCTACAAATTTAGAAGAAAAATGAGAAAAACAATTAATTTATAGTTATAGTTTATAACAGATTTTTAGTTCTAGTTTACTAACGGGTCACGCTATGATATGATAGTTTTAGAATACAATCTTTATAATTAAGTTTTTAAATAAAATAAAATATCAACATTAGTTTATAACTTTAATTTGTTGTTTACCAAAACTTAAGCACATCAGGCACCACCACTTTAACTCTTCAATTTAACTTACAACTTTAGAACTTAATTTAATTATAGAACTTAATTTAATTAACACAAAATTCGAGTGTAACGAAAATGAAATGACAAAGGTGTTTTGTTAGTTTTAGAGAAAAGAAAAAGTTTTTGTTGTTTAAATCAAAGAAAAAAAAACAAAAGTCATGACCCGGCCGGGTTTATCAAATCAGGTCGACCTAGGTTAATGAAAAACTGCCGGTTCAATCCGATTCTCAAATAAAAAGCTTTTTGTTGTTTAACATCTAATCAGGTTTTCTAAACGGTTCCCGGTTCAACCAACCGGATTGACGAGGGTTTTAAAACACTAGTTTAAAGTATTTAAAATTATGTCGTCGCCTTGGATCATCGGTATTTGATGGTTTGTATTTCTCATTAAAACTAGAAGTTCTCACTTGATCTCAGGAAACTAGAGAAAAGTGTGGTTAAGGGTGTTACAACGTGGTGTTACAATACAAGCATTCAAGGGATCCGTAACGCATATTAGCCAAATAAAATGGAATTTTCTATTTCTGTAACTAATCCAAGAAAAAGAAAAAAGTTTTTATATCGTCAAGAAGTGTGTCTTTCCTATGAGTTGTTTGTGTCTTTATATGAGTTATATATATATATATATATATATATATATATATATATATATATATATATATATATATATATATATATATATATATATATATATATATATATATATATATATATATATATATATATATATATATATATATATCATATTTAGTTGTGATGGTAAATAACTAACAAAAGATATTATACTAGTTTGTAGAAATGGTAGGAGTCAAATAAGTGAGTACAAGGTAAGTTAGGTTTTGTTAGATTTTTTAATAAAAATTTATTTTTTGTAGTCTTGATAAGATGAGGTGGTTTTGGTTTCTTAAATGACAATTGATTAGTTTAATTCAATGTATAAAGTTTGAGTAAGGGAAGTGTTGGAAAACTGAAGTAGCATCCAAAATTGAAGGGTGAAAGAAAGGTTTAAAGAATGTGATGCATGTGATAGTTGTAGGGTTGTTGAACAATCAAATGATTGATTACAAAATTGGTACAAGTGCTTGCTATATTCAACGGGAGGAGTTATTAATACGGTGGCTATGTTTTTATTCATACGCACATGTATGTTTTTTTTTTTTTTTTTTTTTAATTTTTTTATTTTTATAATTTTGTTTATATCAAAAAGTTTATAAACCCGAAAACGCGAATCAGAATATAAAGTTTAATAAAGCCAAACGCTTAAAACTGGCAAAAATACTAACAAACCCGACAAAAACCGCACAGACTTGGAAAAATGTGACAAAGGAAATATTCCCTGAGACAAAAGATGCAAGGCTACGGATAGCCCCCGTAGCAATAGTAGGACCCTATTCAACATGTTACTACTACTTTTGACAAGTTGTCACCTATCAAAAATCATAATTTTTTCTTTCACTTGTACAAATGTGAGTTAAAAATGCATCACATTACATCATTGTTACTTTTGTTGAGAGTTTTACAACTTGCATGAAGTCTTTTTCTAAGAAAGTAATATAATTGAATTGACTGATGTCTGTTACATTATCTTTGTATTTCGATACATACACATTGCATCAAAATATAGCCATTTAATTAAGGGAGGTGATATCGCGCGTTTTTGATCGTTCATCATTTTTACGCATTCGATGTTATGCGACAAGACAACACCGTAATGCATAAAAGCATGAACGATCAAAAACGCATGAAGATCAATCTCTTTAATTAACTTCTGATCTAATGGTGATTTTCAACAAATTAAATAAGTCACATTAATATATAAGCATACGCAATTGCCAAAAAGATAAAGAAGAAACTATATAATATGTATTATAATCACGCATGTAAGTGATAAGAATAGATCTCCAATGGGTTCTGGTTAACTATGAAGCCCATGTTTCTGTTTACTGACACAACCAAACATGTTCCCAGCTTTCTTACACTTACACCACCATGCACCGTGCACGTATGTACATATATTACTTTTCTCTTTTTTTTCATCATTTTTAATTCAAGAAAGTGAAACAACATATTTTTAATACTTAATTTTACTAAAATACGTGATTGAAGAAAAAAACCAAGACTATAAAACAATTGTAACTTTTATATTGAAGGGATCAAAAGGATTTACACTTTTCAAACTATAGCTTGTAACATTGGCTTATATTTGTTAGTATTAGTTGTTGGATATTTTAGTGTAATTGGATTAACTTGTTTTGACCAATTTCATCATAATAATACATCATTTAGGTGCATTAGGTCAAGGAGCCAGTGGGAGCAGACATCAGTCGTCGAGTCGAAATTGAATTTATTTCCACTAAGTTGTTATGTAAAAATCAATGCGAATTTTCGGGTCGCCGAGTGTGATTCTCTTTGAAGCATTATGTTCGAAGTTATGTTTGTTTCACTGGGTTATGTTTCCAGACATTAATTTTCGAATTGAGGATAACTCGACACTTGAATTTAAACCGCTTTGGCGCTATCTATATCTTCATTATATATGGTTATTTGGTCGTTATTTGACTGGTTCGGTCGAGACCAGCATGAATTCATTCGATTCGATCCGATTGAATAATTTGGTAGAACATAAATTGATTTGATCTGAAAGTGATTACACGCCTTCGCAGATTAAGTATGTAGGGGATATGGTAGTAATAACGAACACCGGTGGATATACTTAATCTCGAAAGGCGTGTAATCACTTTCGATCAAATCAATTGGCGGTTCTACCAAATTATTCAATCGGATACAATTCGAGAATGAGAATTTTTCAGATGTGTGTCTCGAGATATCGTAACCGCTTATAAATCATATATGATAATGACCAAATAAACCGTATATAAACATGATACAGGATAACTGTCAATGGCAGTTATAGGGTTTTCAAGTTGTCAACTTATGTCCCTCAACTTCTGAAAATAAAGTTCTGAGAAACATAATTTCAGCAGAATCATAAAGCTTCAGCAGATTCATGATGCTTCAGCAGAATCCTAAAGCTTCAGCAGATTCGTCACTGCTTCAGCAGATATGAAATCTCAGCATGAATTTTTGACATAACAACTTAGTGGAAATAAAATTTCCAAGTCGACCGGCACTCGACCCCGACCAGGGCCTCACTGACCTGGGTGGCCGCCGCCTGACTCATGACTGGGGCCGCCCGGACCCTCGTCCCAGGGGCTTCGCCCCAAGATCATAATAAATTCAAGTAGGTGTGCACTCCGCACCTCCAAACCTAAATGATGTATTATTATGATGAAATTGGTCAAAACAAGTTAATCCAATTACACTAAAATATCCAACAAAGTATATCCACTGGTGTTCGTTATTACCCTATATCCCCTACAAAGATCAAATCAGTTAAAGATGACGAACCCTGATTCTGTGAAAGATCTGAACAAGACGTTTGCTAAGTTGGAGAAGTTTTCAAGGTGATTTTCGTAGATGGCAAAAGAAGATGCACTTTATCCGATTTAATTTGAAAGTGGTGTATGTTTCGAGTACCCGTGCCCCGAGGTCGTTGAGAATGAAACGTTGGAATGGACTCGTAATCGTTCTAAGTGGGAAAACGCAGACTACATATGTCGTGGTCATATTCTTAACGGTATGTCGATTCATTATTTGATATTTATCAAAACGTAGAGTCTCGCAAAAGAATTATGGGATACCCAGAAGCCAAATACATGGCGTAAGATGCGTCTAGTAAGAAATTCCTAGTTGGTAATTTTAATAACTATAAAATGGTAGACGCTAGGCCCGCATGGAACAAGACCACTAATTGCAAAGGATTTTAGGACGGTTTGCACAATATGATATGAAATGGATGAATCAATTTACGTCTCTAGTATCATAGATAAAGCGCCCCTCTTGGAAGGATTTTAAAAACAATCAAACATAAGAAAGAGGAATTGAATCGGTTGAACTTGGAAGTCATTTCCAAATTGAACAATCCATACGTGATATGGAAAGGGGTTTGTTGGTGGTACTAAAACCATGGTCGGTTCTTACGTGAACATGGTGGAGGAGGTGAATCCTCTCAAGGTCGGTAAAGGAAACGAAAGTGGCAAGGCAATAACAACAAAGGTTCTGATAAGAAACCTAAAGTGACCTGTTGGAAGTGTGGGAAACCCGGACACTTTAAGAAAGATTGCAGGTCTAAGGGTGGAGGTAAAGGAAAAAACGAGGCTGGTGCTAGTGGATCCAAGGATCCTGGAAAGCAATCAGGTTTGTTTTTGGTACCTACTGATCATTCTGTTGAAAATTATTATGTATCAATAATTTCTGAAACATTCTATGTACAGGATGATGATTTATCATGGTGGGTGGATTCAGGAGCAACATGTCATGTTTGTAAAAATCTTCAATGGTTCAAGGACTTTAAGCCAATTGAAGATGGATCTTTATTAAAGATGGGCAATGTTGCAATCGAACCGATTAAAGGACTAGGATCGTTAATCTAGTCTTTACTCGAAACTCTTTACTTTTAAACAATGTTGTGTATGTACCTGGAATTCGTAAGAACTTAGTATCTGGTATTGTATTAAATAATTGTGGCTACAAGCAAGTCTTGGAAAGCGACAAGTACATATTGTCTAGACATGGTACCTTTATTGGCTTTGGATATTTGAATGGCATGTTTAAATTAAATTTGGATGTGTCGTTTATTAATAATTCTGTTTGCATGGCTTCTACTAGTTCTAGCAATAATTGTGGTAAATCAATTATGGCATGCTAGACTAGGACACGACATTACAAGAGAATGAAAGACATGTCAAAATGAGTCTAATACCTGCTTTTGAATTGAATGGTGAAAAGTGTAAAACTTGTGTGTTGACTAAGATAACTAGACAACCTTTCGCCAAACATGTCATTAGAGATACTAAGGTATTAGAACTTGTACACAGTGATTTGTGTGATTTTCATTCAACACCTTCACTTGGTAATAAAAAGTATTTAGTTACTTTTATTGATGATGCTACTAGATATTGCTATGTTTATTTGTGTCATACTAAAGATGAAGCTCTTGATAAGTTTAAAATTTATAAAGAGGAAGTAGAGCTTTATCATGGTGTGAAGATTAAAACACTTCGCACTGATAGGGGAGGTGAATATTATGATCCAAAGATATTTTCAATCTCATTGGTATAATACATCGCACCACCGCTCCATATACCCCACAACAAAATGGTATATCCGAAAGAAAGAATAGGACATTAAAAGAAATGGTTAATTCCATGATATGCTATTCGCCTTAGTGATGGATTTTGGGGTGAGGCTATGTTGACGACTGTTATCTATTAAATAGAGTTCCTAATAAAAGGAACAAGATAACCCTTATGAACTTTGGTATAAAAGGCACCAAACCGAGTTATCTCGAGTTTGGGGTCAGAGTCATGTGGTAAGATTGATGATCCTAAAATAAATAATATAGGTCAAAGAGGTATAGATTGTGTATTCACCGCTATCCCGAGAATTCTAAATGCTATAGATTCTATGTCATAGAACCTAATGATTATGTATCCGCACTCTGTTATTGAGTCACGAGATCTCGATTTTGGCAATGAGGATAGGTTTACATCTTTACCTAAACCTGCAGACATGATTGCAAGTTCTAGTAACTTTGGTGCATCGACCAGTGACTATTTCCCTCCCGAGCCTTCCGAGCCTAGGAGGAGTGTAAGAGCAAGAAAAACCAAATCTTTTGGTGGCGATTTCCAACTATATCCGGTAGAAGGATCAAGGAATGAAATTCAATTTCAATATCAATATTGTTTCAATGTTGATGAAGATCCTAGGACCTACAAAGTGAAGCTATGGCTTCAAGGGATGTTGATTTTGGAAAGAGGCAATCCAAGATGAGATTGACTCTATTATGCATAATAATACTTGGAAACCGTCTGATTTACCACCTGGTTTTAAACCATTGAATAGTAAATGGATCTTCAAAAGGAAGATGAAGGTGGATGGAAGCATAGACAAGTATAAAGCCAGATTGGTCATCCAAGGCTTTAGACAAAAGGAAGGTATTGATTTCTTTGATACTTATGCTCCTGTTGCTAGGATTACCACCATTAGATTATTATTAGCACTTGCGGCTATACATAATCTTGTAATTCACCAAATGGATGTTAAAACAAATTTTCCGAATGGTGAATTGGATGAAGAGATTTACATAAGACAACCCAAGGTTTTGTCATGCACAGTAACGAAAACAAGGTTTGTAAATTGGTTAAGTCTCTTTATGGCTTGAAGCAAGCTCCCAAGCAGTGGCATCAAAAATTTGATGATGTTATATTGTCTAATGGTTTTGCATTAAACCAAGCAGACAAGTGTGTGTACAGCAAGTTTGATACTTTTGGTAAAGGAGTAATCATTTGCTTGTATGTTGATGACATGTTGATCTTTGGTACTGACCAAGATCAAGTTGATACAACTAAGGAGTTCTTATCATCTAAATTTGAGATGAAGGACATGGGGGAGGCTGATGTGATTCTTGGCATTAAGATCATACGTGGAGAACATGGCATTACTATCTCTCAATCACATTATATTGAGAAGATGTTGGATAAGTTTAATCTGAAAGATTGTTCTCCTATAGGTACTCCTATGGATCCCACAACAAAACTTGTGCCTAATAAAGGTGTTGCTGTGAATCAACTTGAATATTCAAGGGCTATTGGATCTTTAATGTATGCCATGATTAGTACTAGACCTGATATAGCCTTTTTGTTGGAAAGTTGAGTAGATATACTCACAATCCGTGTTTAATCCATGGCGAGCAATTAATCGAGTATTTATGTACTTGAAAGGAACAATGGATTATGGTTTGACTTATAGTGGATTCCCTTCTATTCTTGAAGGTTATTCAGATGCAAGTTGGATTTCCAATCAGGAAGATCATTCTTCCACAACTGGTTGGGTATACCTACTTGGAGGTGGTGCCATTTGCTGGGCATCTAAAAGCAAACTTGCATAACTGATTCAACAATGGAATCTGAGTTTGTGGCATTAGCAGCAGATGGTAAAGAAGCTGAATGGCTAAGGAACTTAATTTATGAAATTCCATTGTGGCCTAAACCGATATCATCCATTTCTATCGATGTGATAGTCAAGCTACTTTGGCTAAGGCATACAAATAAGTATATAATGGGAAGTCTAGACACATAGGTGTTAGACATAGCATATTACGCGATCTTATCACGAATGGTGTGATATCCGTGGTGTTTGTGAAAACACAACACAATTTAGCCGATCATTTAACCAAAGGGTTGAATAGAGATCTCGTGAAAAATTCGGCTATAGGGATGGGATTAAAGTCCATCGTAAATCTCGATATTAAGATACCCAATTCCCATCTAGTATGATGCTAGGTGTGAATTCAATGTGGAAGGCTTAATATTTAGAGATTGGAACACATTAGAAGATTCATCCCAAGGTATGTGTTCGCACCTACAAGTTAGGAGGTTGAATGAATATATTCTTAATAGCTTTTTGACAAATTGCATTGTAGGTGCAAGACTAAAAGAGCTACCTATATGAGCATGAAGTTTAGCCGCCAAGAAGTCGGGACTTGGCTTTGGCATGCTTATGAAGGATAAGGACATAGGCTAGTAAAACATATGTCAAGATAGAACTACTATGTATGTAAACTTTTGTGTACATTATCTTCGTGTATTCATATTGAATTCCTGTGGTTCAACTTAGCGACACCCGGTATTCGAATATTTGGAATGTGTAATGTACTAATGTGAAATTCAATCGTCACGACATTTCATTTATGCAAAAGTTTGATTGTTTGAGATTACTTGTTTTAGTTAATCAAGGATTGCACTAAAATAGGGAGGAATGTTGGATATTTTAGTGTAATTGGATTAACTTGTTTTGACCAATTTCATCATAATAATACATCATTTAGGTTTGGAGAGTGAGTGTGCACCTACTTGAATTTATTATGATCTTAGGGCGAAGCCCCAAGGAGACGGGTCCGGGCGCCGCCCGTCTTGAGGTCCAGGGGCGGCACCTGGCAGGTCCAGCGGGCGAGCCCCGGTCGGGTCGAGTGCCAGTCGACTTGAAATTTTTATTTCCACTAAGTTGTTATGTAAAGAATTCATCTCGAATTTTCATTTCTGCTGCAGATGGTGTGATTCTGTTGAAGCATTATGTTTCTCTTGAAGTTATGTTTGTTTCACTTTGAAGTTATGTTTCTCAGATTAATTTTCGGAAATCGGGGACATAACTTGACAACTTGGAAACCTAAACCGCCTTTGGCGCTTATCTCGTATCTTCATTATATATGGTTATTTGGTCGTTATTTGATTTTTAAGCGGTTCGATATCTCGACACACACATACGTAAAATTCTCATTCTCGAATTGTATCCGATTGAATAATTTGGTAGAACCGCCAAATTGATTTGATCTGAAAGTGACTACACGCCTTTCAGAGATTAAGTATATCCACTGGTGTTCGTTATTACCCTATATCCCCTACATTAGTAACGTAGGTTTGACTAATGATCAGGGATGGAACTTAGTGAGGGTCGTGGGGCTTTCAAAAAATTCAGTTACAAGTACGTTTTTAACCTTTACACTTTTTGGTGTCAGACATTATTAGTATGAATGTGAAATGAAATTGCAAAATGGCATCTCTTAAATAAATACATTACAGTTTACTCCCGTCATTTAAACTTGTCAAGTTCCGTTTATGCTTATGATAATCTATATGGATTGTTTTGTGTCATCAACCCTTTAATGCAAGGCAAGAAGTCTCTATTGCTACCATTTGAGAGATGCACTTATGCACAATACAACTAGCCGAACCAAAGAAGTTATATGGATTTTCTTGTTTAAATGAGACCAAAACGTTTTATTATTAACGGATAATTTGACAGGTCAAAGTGGTTAAAAATGATATGGGAGGCGTGACCACTTTGACCCTGCATCTTGTCGATGTTGAAATTATATAGGCTCAAACGAATGTAAACTTCACCTCATAACTGGTATCTGAGCTCATCACGAGTTCCTAGATATCATATATACTCTATTAAACTACACTTTCTAGAATAATTAATAACACTAGAAATACACAGTTAAAAACTGTGATCTATCAATTGGAGAGTGAAAAGTGTATTAGTTACTACTTAATCCTAAGCTATTAAAATACCTGTATTAGTTATAAAAAACTAAAAGAGACTACGACATTTACTGACCCCGTCATTGTTTAATTCGGTTAACATGGATCTACATTCTATTTATTATTATTTTAATTATATATAAAAAGGAATAAAAACAAAAAAACACGAGATGTAAGTAAAGGAAAGAGTTGCGAAATAACGTCGGTCGAAACTTATAAGTCATACAATGGCCCCCACGTTTCACTATCATATAATCTCCCGTATCTACATCTTTACCACATCAACGGCCCATTTACTCCTTTTTAGTATTATTATATATATACATTTGTTTTAAATAAGTTTGCTTAGTTTAAATATGTATAACACAAGTGTTGGTCAATCAAACAATCTTATCTATAACCATATTAACAAGTTAATACTATACTTATTATTGAGAAAAAAAAGTTAGATACTTGAAATATGTATAACAACAGTCTAATAAATCTTTTATCATGGAGAATATGGAATTTGTAAAATCTCACAATCAGGTTGCGTTCTTGGAAAAACCTGAAAGCAGTGAAGGATTTCATCAGATAGTGGACTTTTTGAACTATACCCACATAAGGTATACCCTTACAACTAATCCCTCTATCTATGTCTCCCATATTCAACAATTTTGGCAGACTGTTACTGTCAAAACATTGGAACAGGGGGACAAACAATTAAAAGCCAAAGTAGATGGTAAGAAAATTAGAATTGCTGAGTCTTCTCTGAGGAGGCATCTCCAATTAGAAGATGAAGATGGAATTTCTGATCTACCAAATACTGAGATTTTTCATCAACTTTCATGAATGGGTTATGATACAGCCAATCAAAAACTTACTTTTCAAAAGGGCTGTTTCTCCCCCACAATGGAGGTTTTTCATACATACCCTTCTTCACTCTATTAGTCCTAAGAAAACTTCTTGTGAGCAATTCAGTAGCAATATTGCTATTGCTCTCATTTGCTTATCAACATGGAGGACTTTTAATTTTTCTAAACTTATTTTTGAAAATATGGTGAAGAATGTGGATTCTAAAACAATTTTTTTTTATGTACCCAAGGTTTATTCAAACTATTTTGAAGAAAAGTAAACTACTTACCCATAAAGAAATTTACCCAAAACCTTGTTTGCAACAAAAACTTTTTGCAAATATGTCAATGGCATTAAGTTTGTTTAATGGGGTAGTAGTTCTTTTGTTTCCTAATATGATTGTGCAGATACATGGTGGAGGATCAGCAACCCCAGGTGAGTCCCAACACACACCCATTATGGTTCCAAATGTCATATACACACCACCAGTCACACAAACCTATAGGAGAAAACATAGATAAGTCACTATGGTTTCTCAGCCTAGTGGTCCTACTCAGACCCCAGTTGTTCATGAAACTGCCTCTGGCAAAGTGGGAGTGGTGGTGATCAGGATATGGGTTATTATGTATAAGAAACTGAACCAGTTGATCTTGATGCTCTTACTAAAGTGGTTAAAATTCTAGAAGATGTCACAGATACTGTTACTAGCTTAAAGAAGCCAGAAGGTACTGCCAATTTACAAGAAGGTACTGCTAGAGTAGATAAGGGTAAAGGCATTTTGTTTGAAGAAGACTCAGTTAAGTAGAAGATAAAGGTTTCTGCACAAATGGTTTTTCATGATGAATTAGCTAAGGAGGTGCAAGAACAAGAGGTGGTTAGATTTCTTGAGGAACAGAAGTTGAAAAAGTCTACATAGATCACTCAAGAGGAATCTGATAGATTACTTGCTCAAATGTTGCAAGAGGAGGAAAGTGCAGCAGTTCCTGAAGAATAAAAAGATAATGCAATTCAGGATTTGCTACAGAAAATGAGGGAAAAACAGAGATCAAAGAAAAGAGTTAAACCCCCAACTAAAGGACAACTGATGAGGAATATGAAAATCTATTTAAAACATCAAGATTACAAAATGGATTCTCAGCTGAAAGGAAATACATTTGATGAGATTCAAGAGATGTAATGCATATAGAAGAATACAAGATTTCAAGCCTGTAGGAACTGAGGAACCAACTAGCAGATTAAAGAGAGCAGGGTTCATCTTGGAATCTGAAACATCTAATAAGCAAAAAACTGAAGGAAGCTCATCTGCAACTGCAAGAGAGTTAGAGGAAGAAGAGTAGCAGGATTTGATGATTATTCAACTTGATGAAGGTATTCATGTTGAGGCACTACAAACCAAGCATCCCATAATTGACTAGGAGATCTACACTGATAAATTTGGAAAAGCTTGGAAGATCATCAGAGATGGTGATATCATTGAGATGTATAAGACATTTGCTGATATGGTGAGGTCTTTTGACAAGGATGATCTGGTAAGGTTATGGGAACTAGTACAACAAAGGTGTAATCAGAAAGAAGAACCTGATGAGAAGGAACATGAGCTTTGGGTAGAGTTAGAAAGACTTTTTGAACCTGATCCTTATGACAGACTTTGGAGTCAAGATGCTACAGTCCCAGGAACTACATGGATACTATACAGTTCATCTGGTGTTCATCTTGTATACTCAAGTACATCAGATTGGTTTAAGCTAGTGGAAAAGGAATATCTACTTAGAATGAATACTCTTAATAGTGATGTTATCTTCAAGGTTGACAACAGAAGAAGATAGTGAAATGGCAAGGGATTTGGTAACAGGGATCTTCATTCAAGCTCAAAGACCAAGTAAGTAGATGTTTTCAAAATTCCCCAAAATCATGAAGAACAAGTTTAATTCAAGAAACTTGATGATTTAAATTGAGGTCACAAGTTTAGAGGAGGATTGTTGGGAATTTAGTTAAACAGTTTGTACTGCCAAGCTTAAGACATTGTACTGCTAAGCTTAATTGACGGACTGCTTAGAGAATACACTAGCAGTACAAACTGCCAGTGCAAACATTTGTACTGTTTATGTGATAATGATGTATAGTCGGTTAGATCATTATAAAATAGAAGCTAAAAGATTTATCTTGTATAGAAAGTTATTGTAAACCGACTAGGACTCCTTAGTCTATAAAAGGATGTCCTAGGTTAGATTTAGAGTACGAGTTATTCTAAGAGTCGATCACTTCAAAGGTTATGTAACCCTAATACTTTTGAGTATTCGTATTATTATATTGAAGTGTTTTGTGAGATAACAAATTGTGTCAATCATTCTCTTTATTATTAAACATAAGTTTTCGCATTGTGTTTAATCTTTATACAAGACAACTTGCTATACTTTGGTTGTGTTAGATTTATCTAGTACGATTAATAAGATCAATTGCTCATCTGGGATCAACAACGATTTGATGTGAATGCTAGTTCTTGATCACAATAGATTAACCAAACACCTTTATTATGCTCAAGGTCACTCAAAAATCCCTTTTATGGGGTTTCACTCGTCGACCTAGGAACAAGAGAGGAGAAAAGAAGAAGTTTGGACTTTTATTGAAATCAAGTGTATCAAAGGATGAATACATGGGGATGTATTTATACCCTTATGGTAGAGATCAAGTTTACAATGGTTTCCCGTGTGGGATCCCATTGTTTGGTCGAATATAAGCCCAAGGGAGGGTTTCAAGAACCTTCTCTTGGCTTGTTTCCTTTTCTTCGTATATCGTTGATATTAAACGATCGTTAGTCAATTCCTTCAAGTACTTAACGTTAATTAGTTTTTTTTATTATGAATTAATAATTAAACGTAACATTTTATTTTAATTATTTAGCCATCGAGTCTCATACGTAAAGTGTGCAATCTCATAGTCTCGAGTTCGAATCCGGTCATACACATATTAAAAAAGTGTTCACAAACTAACAACTCCTACTTGGACAAATCCTAATATGTGTAATGATATTGGTTAGCGTCTGGCAACACGCCAATACCCCCAGAACAACCCGAGTGTGGTTCCCTGGAAAAACTTTTTAATGAATCATCATTATACTTATCCTTTTATTCTAATACTACCCTAAAAGATGGATATGGATCTTAGTCATTCCATTATTTAACTATTCTGTTTCTCGTTGTATCTGATTGAACAAGATTACCAAATCTACCAAATCTTCTGAACGTATTCCAGATAGATCTTGGGCATGGCCATGCAAACATCTTGTCAACCCTACGAGGGGCCTAGTAGTATTAAACTTCAAAACAAATTTGAAGGAACAAATTCTTTCTTGACTACAAGCAAACCCATAAATTTTGTAACACTTCTGAAAACAGTCCTTATTGCTACCAGTTATGTATAGCGTTAAACTGTTTCACAGAAATGTGCTGCACCCATGACAGTTCTTTGGTATCTCAAGTCTAAGGATAATTATTAATGATTTACTTGATGACAAAGATCCATAAAGCACAATCATGTGGTTGTCATAAGTCCTATGTTTAATCCATTGAATATCATGTGAATTTGGAATGTCAACGCATCAATATACATAAGTATAACTTAACCAAAACTCAGATTTGTTTTATTTCAATAATATTCTCATATCATTGATCGACAACAGACTATTTAAAATAATACAAGTTATTCATGGATTTAAACATGTAAATACATGATACAACTTATTATAAATGAAAATAAACATATCAAGTACTTTAATTCATTATAAATAATAATTTGTTTAACATCCCTTATCCAAATACTAAATAGATCAATGCATGATAACTATAGTTAATGAATTTTTCCTCAAGTCAAGACAATCATACTTGTTGACAAGGCATAATTTCAACAAACTTGATCTATCAGAATTTTGAGAATACTTATTTCAAGAATTCAATAAGTGAATTTCTTATATATGTGTACACATATCTTGATATTGATATAATATTCCATAAGGTGCGTGACAACCTCAACCACCTATTTATGACAATCATGTTTTACCCTTCCAAAGTTTATAGTATTCTTATTCTTTAATGTATAATTCAACAATGCTCTTAGTTGAGCATAACTAGTCTATATAATCATTATCAAGGATGAAATCCTACAATGACTAGTATTGAGTGTCATATCAATTATTCTAGCATTATTGTATACAAACCACAATATGCTTCTTTTAACATCCATAAACTTTGAAATGTTATTGGTAATGTTTAGTGCCTACCAAAAACTCAAGTTTGAACAGTTATTGTGTAATGTTTGGTGCCTACCTTTTAACAGTTATTTCCATATGTACATCCATAGAATCTGGGAGCATCTCAAGGCCGTGGAATGTGATTCTAAATTCAAGCATATTCCTTTTAGAATCTTTATTACACTAACAATTTTCAATTTAGATATTAATGTTGTTAAATCATCTTGCATTCAAGCATGATACAACAATTTATCTATATAATATGATGTACATGAAAAATCCTTTAGTCAGACTTATATTTTATTCATGTTCTATCTTATCAAAGATTTGTATATATTTAAACATTCTAAATGATACATTATGTTCTATTAGACTCACTTATTTACCGCATATGTTTATAGCAACAAACATATATTTCAAGGTTTTATGTCTTATTTTCTAAATCTTTCAAGTGAAGTTTTATTCTCAACTAAAACTTAACATTTAACTTAGATGGAATGTTACTGCCCATATAATTGTACAACATATAAGATTTTAAGAAAATAAACATAATACTCCCACTAGCTTTTAGGAATACTTAAGAGTTATCTTATTTTAATTATAAATCAAAACTTAGATTTAGTATTTGGACATAAGAATCACCTCCTAGATGCATGCATATATTGTTAGAAATTAGAAAATTCAGTCATTAAAGTGTCGGTCACCTCAACTATATGTAATCATTAGAAAGCTCGTAGTCGTAGTTATTTTATATTAGTAAGAAGTTAGTTAAGTAATACCGTGGAGGACGGACGGGTCTTTGCCCACTGTATACCTAATCCACAGCCCGTAGGAGGCGTTTATTGTAAGACACTATAAATACCCTCTACCTTCCAAGGTAGAGGGTTGGAGCTTTCAATACCATTTTTCTTTGTTTCACATAGTTCCCAACTCTCTTCCCTTTCTCTCTCTAGAACTTTCTCTCTCTAAACATTTTGGAACCCCCCATATGATATTGGTATGATGTGTTTGTGAAATCCTATATCTTACAATTGGTATCAAGAGCCATGGTTTGATCACTCATCTTTCATGCTCTTTGTTTTGGTGGATTTCATAAGGTTTTTTGGGTTATAAGTGTTTAGGAGAGTTTGAATCATTTGGACAATTTCTAGTGTTAAAGTTTGAATTTTGATTTTACTTTTGTGTTTAGGATCATCATATGTGTTTAGGTTTTGAATTGAAAGGCTTGAATCATTGTGGTTTAGCTGTTTTTGATTGATAAAGTGGTTGTTTTTGAAGTTGTACGAAGCGAGTTGAGCCACGGAGTTGAGTTTCTTGGAAGCGAGTTGCTTTGTTATTGGAAGCGAGTTGGTATATGCGACTTGGCTATTTAGCGATTTGACTCTTTATGCAACTTGGGTTCTAAGCGAGTTGTTTCTTTAAGCGACTTGGCTATTAAGCGAGTAGTACTGCTAGCGAGTTAGTTTAAGCGACTTGGTGGTTAAGCGAGTTGTCTCTGTATGCGACTTGGCTATTTAGCGAGTTGACTCTTTATGCGACTTGGGTTTTAAGCGAGTTGTTTTCTTTGCGACTTGTCTTTTAAGCGACTTGTCTACTTAGCGAGTTGATACCCAAGCGAGTTGACTATTTAGCTACTTTTCTATTGAGACTTGTCATTTCTTCACGCTACATTTTTACGGTTGTTCTTTTGATTTAGTAAAATCCCGTGAAAGAATCAATTTCCCGGTTTAATCAAAGAATAGTAAAATCCCGTAAAACTTGTAATCATGTCTAACAACGTGCCTACTATCGTTTCTTCTATAGTCGAGGATGTTCAAGCGGTGGGTCAAATACTCGTCCACCTATGCTTGATGTAATCGATTATGACTCGGGGCTCAATGAATTAGGTTGTCTTGTTTGGGAAAGGAAAATGGGGTCAACATTCTCAAATCTATTGATGAAGGACCTTATCGATTGAGACTACAAGAGACATAATTGATCGGTGATATTAGGCGAGATGGAACAATGATCTTGATAAGGAGAAAAGAGATTCGATGCGATATCGTGGCTTCAAACATTATACTTGTGGTCTTCCAAAGATATCTACAAGCTTATCAATCTCAACTTTGAAGCCAAAGCGGTTTGGGATAATGTCAAGATGCTTCTCTCGGGTTCTGAATTAACTAAGGAATACAGAGAATCACAACTGTATGATGAATTTGAGCACTTTAAGATGAAACCAGAAGAAAGTATCTATGAATATTACGTGAGATCCCACAAGCTTGTGAATCATATGAGGAATATCAAAATGACCATGCCAAATATTCAGCTGAATTCAAAGTTTGTGAACAACATGAATCCCGAATGGCACAAATTTGTCACCTCTGTGAAGCTAACCAAAGGACTAAAGAACACCAACTATGAGCAATCAGATGCCTTCACGCTTCGGAATGAAAGACATGCCATGTTTGAACGAATGATTCTTGAACAGTTCAAAACTAAACAGGGAGAAACAAGTTCTTCAAATGATTCAACAGCCTTTTACACAAATGTTGGAATTACCACCAAAGCTTCTCAAGTCATACCCACGGGTAATAGTAATCACAAACTCATTACCAATCCGAGGTTCAAGCAACCGGATGCTGATGCAGTCATGGAACACTTCATCAATCAACTGGCTCTTATGGTTAAGCAAAACTTGACCCTTACTCCACATACTAACAGTCTTCACACTAACAATGAGATCAGAACTGCATCCAATCTACACAACCATGCTATTGTCAGAGATGGAAAGGTTATGGTGCAACCAGTTCAAGGAAGGCAATATGAACAGGGAAGAAGTGGAGTTGGTGGAGGGTATGTGGCAAATCAGTATTGGGGAAGGAATGGTAATCAAGGACAAGCAAAGCCAATTAAGTGCTATAACTGTGGTGGTGATGGACACATAGCAAGGAACTGCACTTCTCCAAAACACCCTCAAAATGCAGAGTACTTGAAAGACAAGATGCTACTTGTGCAAGCTCAGGATAATGGAGCTATTTTGGATGAAGAGGAATTAATGTTTCTTGCTGAGGGGAATGCTAAGACATATGATGCTGATGTAGATGAGCAGCCAATTCAGGAGATAGGTCATAATCATCAGAATGCCTTTCAAGTTGCAGACTGTGATGCATACGACTCTAACGTCGATGATGAACCTACTGCACATACAATTTTCATGGCTAGCATTTATCCAATGGTCTCTCCAAAGGTCTCATCATCACAACAAGATGGTCCATCCAAAGAATCAATCATATCGAGGTATTAAAGCTAGATGATGATGTTGATCCGCAAAGATACATGATAAAGTGCAATCACGAAACTTGTGACTCGATATTGCTAATATGGGTAATAATAATATTGTCCCATATGATCAATATGTGATCCAAAGTGAGAATGTGATTGAACCAAGTGATATATCTTCGCATCAATGATGACTATGTTTTGATGAATACACCGCATGTGCCCCTCGATGATTCTGTTATCCGAATCGAATGCCTATAAAGAACAAGTTGCTATTTATGAACAACGTGCTAAGTTTGAGTTAACTACCCGTGAGCGTGAAATGGATGACCAAATGCGCACAATTATTAGAAAAAGTAATTTTAGAGAAGAAGTGTTAAAACAAGAGTTAAACTCCTTACAAGAAAAGCTTTCTAAAATGTTAAACATAAGCAAGAGTCGCAAGATAATGTTAAAGTGCTTAAACAAGATTTAATGCTAAGGAATCAAAAATTTTGAATGATTTTTCTAATCTAAAACTTTGAAAACAAGCTTGAAAATAAGTTGTACGTACAAGAGAATACCATTGAGATCGCATAAGATTTCACAAACACATTAGACCATAAACATATGGGCGTTAACTAGAGTTTAGAGAGAAAGTTCTAGTGAGAGAAAGGAAGAGAGTTGGGAACTATGTGAAACAAAGAAAATAGTATTGAGCCCAACCTCTACCTTGGGAGGTAGAGGGTATTTATAGTGTCTTACAAATAAACGCCACCTACGGGTCGTGGATCGTGCATACAGGTGGGTAAAGACCCGTCCGTCCTCCACGGTGTTACTTAACAAACTACTAACTAACATATCATAACTACGACTACGAGCTTTCTATTGAATGCTTATACTTGAGGTGACCGACTCTTTAACGATCGAATTTTCTAATTCCTAACAATCTCCCCTAAGGAGGTCACCTCAATTTACAATGAATACAAACAGATATTACATTAGATTGTTCTAGGATTCTTGATTAAGTCCTTTGCTCAAGAGCTCGTAGTCTTTGAATCTTCATTATTGCATGTTTGGGAATTCAAGTGGAGGTCTTTAACCGATCCACGTGAGAATGATTGTTGAGCTCGCTTTGAGATCATCACCATATTAAATCTCGACTCTTCCTTTGTGATGTTGGTATTATGTGATGTTGTGACTTTTGGACCGACATGCTCACATTCGGATCATGATTTCTTCTTATCGTAGTAGCGAAGCTTTCATTGATTCATGATATTGGCGCGCGAAAGCGTAAGCATGGAGTGAAAATATCGAGTCATTGATGCACTAATCATGATTTCTTTGGAAATGAATGTGTTGTGTGAGCATGCGGCTATGGATTGACCGCTTCATTTCGAACACCGCAAACGCCGGGATGTACCGCATAAAACAGCTTAGCAATAAAGTACACGAAAGTGTCTTTGATCACTTTCGATGAATTGAGGTACACGCCCACGGTTCCCGCTGATCAAGACAAGTATCGCTCGTGATTATAATTCAAGAATTTCCTTGACAGTGGTTTCGCAATGCTTCTAGTCGTTCTCAAACCGAACATCTCAAAGAAGACAACACGGAGTGAGTGAACCAAATAAACGAGATTCACCGATTGATGAAAAGAGATTTGAAAAACAATCGTGTATTGCTCAATAGAAATTGTTTTTGCAATACAACGAAGGTTTTAATGAAAATCAATTATCAATCATAAAACACCTTTGATTTGAAATATTCGTACACGGTCGATGTGCTAAAGAAAAGAGTTTTTGAGCATAATGACCGGTTTTTCAAAGGTATCCCACAATCCATAACTCGAACTGTGATTGATTCAAAAGATTGAATCGCCCCATTGTTTCTGCTCGGTTGTCACATGATTGATCTATTTGAATAGATCTCACATGCCACCTACCAGAGCTTGTTAGATGTTGGCTCCGTAAGGCTTTCCATCTTCATTGTGAATATTTTTGCATATCACTCGGATGTTCCGCAATACCACAAGGATAATGCGAGGACTCAAGATATAATCTCTTTCCACATTGTGTGAAACAGAGAGTCTTCATTGAAAGTGTCCTAATGAGATTTATTGATGATCTCGAGGCTCTAGACTCAATTTGTGCATATTTGGTTCTCGTGTGGGAGACTAGGAGAGGGTCTCCTTCTTCAATATCAACAATCTCTAAGAGAAAGTCGATAGATTATGTAGGTTCCCGTGAGAATGAAACAAGCCCTTTAAGAGGAACTTGAGTAGTTTGGGAAGTTTTAGTGCGGAGCGCCACCGGGTCCATGACGCCTTGTCTTCAATACCGATGTTACCATCAAGAGCATATGAATTGAACCGGTTTCGCCCCTAAGGTTGAATTGTTGGAGGGCTATTTATTTTCACCCTTTTCTCATTCAAATCTTTTCATTCTTCAACCCTTCTGCTTACCGAAACTTCATAACTAGAACCTTGTTGGGTTTATTCCAAGACTAGCTCGCCTCATCCGCACTCTTCCCATATCTCATATTTCTCCTTTTATCATCATACCTAAGGACTTCTACACTAACTAGTGGATTGTCCTCGGTAGATCCCTCCGGTTCGGCGGATCATGGGACCTCAACCTAACCTTATCATCCTTATATCACCATACATAAAGTAAAGTTGGTCGGTCTTTTGGTATAGTTCATCCGCCATTGGAACCAATTGAAAACCATTTGAAAAATCAATCAAGATACTTGTGATATAAAATCAAAGTATTTTGTATCTTAATTGTTTTGATATTTTAGAAATGCTCCCCTCAACATATGCATAAAATTTGAAATTTGTTTAGCACATGGAGGCAAGAGATCTTTGAAATCGTTAGATTAAGAATGAAAGGTCCAATCTTTTGATTAACATTTTCTAAAATGATCATCATCACTTCCTAATCAATTTGAGTAGATAAAACATTTTAAGGAAGGATGAGGTTTTCACAATTTTGCTCCCCTCAATATGTGCCTCAAACATGAAAGAGTTTGCACGTATTAGAGGGAACCCGCACTTAGAGACAATTCATCACGCTTCAATAATTTGAGGTTTAAAATAGATGCTCCCTCAACATGTGCATGGAAAATTTGAAATCGTTTGTCACATGGGGAGGAGAGCTTGTACATCCTTATAAAACCATTTATCAAATTATCGCTTTAAATCAATTTAAATCACAAATTCTCCCCGATCACAATTTTCACATCATTTGAGATTTGTGATCTCTCAGAGATTTAAATTGATTTTGAAAGATTTTAAGGAGAATTGTGACTTGATTATGAAAACGTTTTAACCGATAAGGATCGAATTTTGAGACTTTAGACTCCAACGATTTACATTAAACATGCTTGAATATCTTTTGAAAACTTAATAATAACCACGGTCCGGTACCATTGTTTGAAAACACACTTTTATTTAATTGAAAATCATTCTCCCCTCAATCAATGACATAAGTTGTTGATTGAGAGATAGATATTTTGACCACCGATAAGTACATATGATTTTCAAAAATTAAGTCCGAGTAATTTTTCAAAGCAATTAGTTTTCATTAGATAGTAAGAAATTGTTTTAGAATCAGAGCATGAGATTTAAAAAACAAGATAAAGCAAGGCTCTGTTCTTTCTTTTATAACGGGTTACTGCCTGAAATGACAATAAACCACTATTTTTCTCCGCCTTTTTATTTTTTTTATTATTATTTTTTTTAACTATATGCATTCGAAGAACATCTAAAAACCCGTGAAATTCTTTGAATGTTAGCACAAAGTCCGTAGATGATATCGAATAAGAAAAAAAACATGACATAATAACAATATTTTTGGAAATTTTCAAGATTTTCTAATTTTTATGGATTTTGAAAATTTTATATTTTTATATTTTCTTTTGAGGGTTTTTCAAGTTTTGTATTTTGCTTTTAGAATAAATATATACAAGAGATAGATGAATAAAGACCTTTACTCCTCGCCTTCCTCCCGAAGACGTTTGAGTGTTTCGTTGAAGGCTTTTCAAGCCAAGTCGTGGAAGAATAAACTCAAAACGCTCTCTTGGAAGAGCTTTGGTGAAGATGTCTCGCTAGTCGGTATTCATCCTCACAAAATAGAGTTCCACCACACCTTTTTCCACTTGTTCTCGATGAAATGATGTCGAATGTCGATATGCTTTGCTCTTGAGTGTTGAACGTTGTTGCATGAGAGAGCAATAGCACTTTTATTATCACAAGACAGAGGATTTTGTTGAATTCAAAGCCATAGTCGATAATGGGATCTCATCCATAAGATTTGAGCACAACAAGATGACATGGCTATGTATTCACCTCAGAGGAAATAGAAGTACTCATTTGCTTCTTTGAAGACCACTCACAAGCTTATCACCCAAAACCGAGCACCTCCGCACGCATTTCGACGTGTATCTTGACAACCCGCATGATCAAGATTCGATATAGGCCGTTAGTGACATACCGTGTCCTTCGGGTACCATAGTCCCATATTGATGGTTCCTTGAGATACCGAAGACCCGCTTAACCGCTTCAAGGTGCTTTTAGTAGGCTTAGCTCGGTATCTAGCACACATGCATACAACGAACAAGATGTTCGGTCTACTAGTCGTGAGGTACATCGTGATCCAATCATACTACGATATTTCGCTTGGTCTACCATGATCCCCGAGTGGTCCTCATCCGCCTTGGTTCGCTCAATCATGGAGTGTCAACAGGTCACTAGAATCAAATCCAAATTTCTTTAAAATCTCATTTGCATATTTAGATTGATTTATAAAATGCCTCCGGACTTTGTGAAATTTGTAATCCCAAGAAAATGACATTTGTCCCATCATTGACATTTGAAATTTTGAACTCATTTCATTAGAAAACGGTCACACTCATTGGGGTCATTCGAGGCAAAGATGATATCATCAACATAAATTTGAACGTGAATTGAATGTTTGCTCGACTTTCGGTGAACAAAGTAGGATCAATCGCTCCTTTGTCAATCCAAGAGATAGAAGAAACTTTGACAACAGATCATACCATGCTCTAGGAGCTTGCTTCAAACCATATAGGGCCTTTTTCAAGCGATAAACATGAGTAGGATGCTCGATTCACAAAACCTTCAGTTGGTCGACGAGACGACCTCTTTAAGATCTCCATTAAGAAATGCGGTTTTAACGTCCATCCGATAAACAACCATGTTCTTGCTAGCAAGATTAGCCAAGAAGATTTCGATCGCCTCGACACGAGCAACCGGAGCAAAAGATTCCTCAAAGTCTATTCCTTCTTCTTGACGATACCCTTTAGCCACTAACCTAGCCTTATTTTTCAAAACATCACCATGCTCATCAAGCTTCACTTTGAAGATCCACTTAAGAGCAATGATCATAGCACAACTGAGTCGGTACTAATTCCCATACATCTAATCGATCAAACTCATGAATTTCATCTTGCATGGCATTGAACCACTGCCTTCATTCATAGCGCTTTAACATCTTTAGGTTCGATCTTTGAGAGTACCGAGTTAAAGAAGCACCATAAGGCATCGTGAGCAAGTCGCTTACGAGTGGATACCGGACGAGAAGGGTTTCCAATGATGTTATCCAATGGGTGATCATGTGTCCATTTTCTAAGATGTTCATGTGGTTGTGGTTGTGGAACCAAGTAGCAGAGTCGATGTCTCCGATGAAGATGGTTCGATGATGATTCAGAGCAAATATATTTTCAAATGGAGCATCTTCGTGAGTAGCAAAGGGATTAACTTCATCCATTGAATCGAAGCATTTCCATGATGTACATTGAAGATTGAAGATTTGTTGATGAAACAGATTTATCGCCAGCAGTGCTTCTTGGCTTAATGACATAGAAGTTAAAGGATTGACTTCATTGACGTGATAGAAGCATCCTCCGTGAAGGAATTGTCATATCATTAGCACTTGGCTCATAGAGTTCATCAAACATAGGATCAAACAATTTCTTTAAATCATCTTCGATGGAGGTACATATGGAGTTGCTTGGAGAAGAATTTGGTACAAAGGATGAACCAATGGGACTGTTTTGAAGTGCGGGTCCCGAAATGGATTGTCCAGAGCCATTTGACCGGTCAGCTCATCAAACGTGACGTGAATTGTTTCCATAATATTTCGGGTTCTCTTGTTGTAGATTCGGTAACCTTTTGAGTTAGGTGCATAGCCTACAAAAACTCCAATGTCCGCTTTAGCTCTCAGTTTTCCTAAATCTTGACCATCATTAGTTGGATAACATAAAGCACCGAACACACGAAGGAATGAAAGATCAGGTTTTCTCTTGTGGACAAGTTCATATGGAGTTTTTCCATGAGCAGTGTGAATCAGGGATCGATTTTGGGTGTAGCATGCAGTGGCAATAGCTTCACCCCAGAGAAACATTGGAACTTTTGAGTAAATCAGCATAGTCCTTGCGGCTTCCACAAGAGTTCGATTTCGTCTTTCAACTACACCGTTCTGTTGAGGAGTTCGAGGAACACTTCTTTGATGACTGATTCCAATACTTTCATAAAACTCACTAAGTTGTTTGTTAACAAACTCGGCCCATTGTCTGCTCGGATGATTCTCGACCGCTTTGTTAAGACGAACTCGCAGTTGTTTGATGAGTTTGATGATGATATATGGAGTTTCATCCTTTGTCTTTAAGAACTTTACCTAAGTGAACCTAGAGAAATCATCAACCACAACTAATACATATTTCTTCCCAAAGATATTCTCAGACTCTCATGGGTCCACATAAGTCCATGTGAATTGTATGAAGAACTTCATGATCGAGTTTGTAGGTTTGGATTTATGGGCATACTTTTGCTTTTTCCCAACCGGCATGTCGAACAAAGATGATCCTTTTCATACTTAAGTCTAGGTAGACCTACAACTAAGTCCTTTCTCGAGAGATCATTGATGGTGCCAAGTTCAAGTGATTGAGACGACGATGCCATAACCATGACTTTGTTTTAGAAGCCTTTGACAATAAGCAAATTGAGAGGACTTCATCATATCTTCGATAGAGATGGTGTATAGATTTGAGCCACGTGAACCTCTTAAAAGTTCCTTACCATCAAGTTCTCTAACGAAACAAGTATGTTTTCTCAAGGCTACTTCTAGATCGTAATCGCAGAATTGACCAACAGAGAACATGATTATGACCAAGACCTTCCACATAATATACCCGAGATAACACTTTTCCAACAACATAATCTCCATAACCCTTAATAGCACCGAAATGATCATTCCCGAATCTAATCGTCCCGATGAATTTGCTCACGAAGTTCATGAGCCATGACCGTCTCCAAATATATGCTTGGAACAACTGAGTCCGTGTACCACGTAACGATTTGAACGATCCGCAGTTGAACACGCACAAGAATGGATAATCGGATATTTGGGATCCCCATGCAAGAATGGGTTCCATTTGGTTAGTAACAAGAATTGGAACACCCACATCGTAAATAGAAACATCCATATCGGAAGTAGAAGCAATGGAATCATTGGGAATAGATGCAAGGTCGGTGTCTCAGATTTGACCTATTCAAAGTATGTTCACTTCTTAAGGAATAGTTCTACCAAGAGGCATCCATTTTCTAGTGGGCATAGTCTTAGCGGTTTGAGGACAAACCGATTATTCTTATGACCAAAAGGTATCCAATAATAACCTATCTTTATAAATGTTCTTCCTGTGGGTTTCCACTGCTTTTCTAACAATCTTTCGTCTTTGCCTTTTGGCCTTCTTTGCACGATTATTAGCATTAACAATTTTAATCGGGCATTTGACAAAGATTAGACAAAGCATTCACACCACATTCATGATTAGCAATGTAATTCAAGCAGACATCATTACAAGGTTTGCAAATAGTATCGAATTCAATTAATTACAAGACGCCTATGGCTAATACTAGAATCAACACGATTCGCTTTATTTAACTCAAACTTAGTGTTCCTAGGGTGATCTTCTACTTTCTTCCAATGCACATTCTTAGCTTATGAGGTCCTATCATTCCTTGTATTGTCTTGAGACTTTGACCCGCCGCTTTAATGTCACTGCTTTACTCCTCGTAGAGGAATGGGAACATTAGTTGGTTTTGCTAATTTATGCATTTCTGCTTAGATGTGTTGGGATCCGAACTATTTGAAGGCACATTAAAGTTCATTCTCTTAACAAGAGAAGTGTTGGGAGTTGAACTCCTAGAAGGCACATTCGAGTTCACATTCTTAGCACTAATGATTTGGAATCGAACTACTTGAAGGCACACTAAGGTTCACGCTCATAACATTTGGCATTGAATGACTTGCATGCTTGGCATTAGGCATTGAACAAGGTATCAAGGGATTGACTTGCTCACCTAAGGTTTTAGGGCATATTGTAATTAAGCATTCTAGAAGTTCTTGAGATCGTTTGGCATATAAGCATGCATGGCCAATTGCATTATCAAGTGGTTTCTCTAACTTATCCTCTTCTACAATCTCACGGAGACATTCTAGGCTGTCCTTAAGGTATGAGAAATATGTTTGAATAGCAAGTTTGTTATTCCTAAGATGAGGAGGAACATATTTCACGGTCAAAGCATATTTATTACGTACATGCACCTTTGAAGCACCATTCTCCCATTGGTCATTGGCATTTTCCTTTTACCCGACTCTTCGATTCTCAATTTCCTTTTGCAACGAGGTTATTTTTTCGTTATTTTGTTACGAGTGACTTTAATTGACTCAAATAACTCATTGAAATGACGTTAACCTTTTCATTTTCTTCTAGAAAACTCTCATTTTCCTTTTGTAAGGCATTAACCAAGTTTTGAAGATGAAAATTTTGAGAATTCGAGAATCTAAAGGAGGAGGCATTTGGGAGCCACCATATTGTTCTTTTCACCCTTTAATTGAGAGATTTGGGCTTTCAACTTTCTCGATCGTGTTACGTTGAGCTTGAATCATTCGTCACGCTTGTTTAGTTCAAAACCGCATCAAACTCGAACATCCGAGGATATCTTGATGTTTGAGGTTTTAACATTTTCTTTAAGATGTTGATATTTTAGTTGCAAGTCAAAATGTTCAACTTCTAGCTTAGAAAATGTTTTACCAAATTATCGTGATCATCCTGCTCAATTTTATCACTTAGTTTAGAGTTTTGATTTCAAGTTCAATGACACGATCATGGGAGACTTTCAACGCAATAGATAATTCATGAAATTGAGAAGCGAGAATAGAGCAATTAGTAGCAGATAAAACACATCTTGAGAGATACATTCGTAAATCGATTCTCATTTAAGGTATGCAAGTTCTTCCTCTCAATTTCATTATATTTTAATGCCCGCTCATAGTCACTAACTTCAATTATCATTGCATCAAATTCTTTTTCCATCCCTTTAATATCTAGTATCCATCCCCTTTTAAGACTCTCAAAGTGATCTTTTAATTGTTTAAAGAAAGGCATGACTTTAGTTAAATAACATTCTTTTGTTTGTTCAAAACCCTTTCCCTTCGCTATCCCAGCTGGGTGTGATTCTTTTCTTACAAGTTTTCTCAAAATCAACAAATAATTGAAAGATAACATATTGACCGATTAAGGTCTTGCTCTTAGTGGCAATGGTTCTAGGGACTAAATGCATTGGTGTATTGGGAGGATACACATTGTCAGCAGCATTCTCCTAAAGGGAGGGTTTGTTACAACAAGATTCTCTCGCTTTTGCTTATCTAAATCCTTTTCCATAACACTTGTTCGGGTGTTAACAAACGTTCGAGGCTTAAACATGTTCAAGGAAATCCAGTTCTCCTTCTTGTAATCATGGGGTGTGATATTTATTTTATTCTCTTTACAATTAGGATCATCTAATTTCTTGTTCATCTTTTCCTAGTGACTTCATCCGATTTCTTATCTTCCTCAAGGCACTCAACGCAACTAGGTTTCGCCTAGGTTTAAGGATTTCATTGCCATCATAAAGAACCTTATGAGCATTTCTAGCCTTTTAATGACCTCTGGATTTGGTTCCTCAACAAAGGGAATGCTATGCTTATCGCTTAAGACTCTATGTTTAGTGATTAAGTGAGCAATGAATGGTATTTCCTTGTACGCATAACTTATTTTCAAGCTTGTTTTTCAAGGTTTTAGATTAGAAAAATCATTCAAAAGTTTTGATTCCTTAGCACCGAATTCTTGCTTAAGCATTTTAACATTTTCTTGAAGTTCTTGTTTTTGCTTAGCGCTTTAGAAAGCTTTTCTTGTAAGGAGTTTAACTCTTGTTTTAATACTTCTCTCTAAACCTACTTTTTCTAATAGTTGTACGATTTGGTCATCCATCTCCCGCTCACGGGTGGTCAACTCAAACTTAGCACGTTGTTCATAAATAGCAACACGCTCTTTATAAGCATTTAGCTCGTAGATAATGTAATCATCGGGGCACATGCGGTGTATTCATCAAAATCATAGTCATTGTTGATCGCAGAAGATGCATCACTTGGTACAACTTCACTTTCACTTTGTATCACATATTGATCATATGGGACAACATTGATATTCCCATATTTTCAATATTTGATTCAATAGTTTCATTGTTTGTACTTTGTCATGCATCTTTGCACATCAAGATCATCGTATAGTTTTAGTACCTCCGAGATGAGTTTGTCTTTGGATGGGCCAGCTTTTGGTGAAGATGAGACCTTAGGAGAAACCATTGGAGAAATGCTAGCCATAAAATTGTGTGTGCAGAGGTCCATCATCCACATCGAGTCGTATGCATCACAATCGCCGACTTGAAAGGCATTCGATGATTGTGACCTATCTCCGAATTGGTCGCTCATCCACATCTCGCATCATAGGTCTTGGCATTGCCTCTCGAGAAACAACAACTCTTCTTCATCCAAAGTCGCACCATTATCCCGAGCTTGCACAAGCAACATCTTATCCTCAAGTATTTCGCATTCGTGGACATTTTGGAGATGTGCGTTCCTAGCAATGTGTCCTTCACCACCACAGCTTGTAGCATTTGATTGGCTTTGCTTGACCTCGGTTTCCATTCCTTCCCTATTCTCGATTTGCAAGATAACCTCTACCACTCCACCTCTTGCTTGTTCGCATCGCCTTTCTTGAACCGGCCGCACCATAACCTTCCCATCTCCGATAAAGTGGCTTGATTGTGTGGATTGGATGCGCTCGAGATTGTTGTTGGTGTGTGGAAGAGAGTTCATGTTTTGACTAATCGAAGAGCCATTGATTAATGAAGTTTCCACGTGTGCATCAAGATCGACTTGTTTGAACATAGGATCGGGAATGAGTTTGTGATTACCATTACCCATAGGTATGACTTGTGAGGCTTTGGTTGTGATTCCGATGTTTGAGTAGAAAGCGGTTGAATCATTCGATGAGCTTGTCTCTCCTCGGTTGGTTTTGAACCGATTAAGAACTTTTTCAAACATAGCATGTCTCTCATTCTCAAGGAGGAAGGCATAGAGTTGCTCATAGTTTGTGTTCTTCAATCCTTTGGTTAGCTTTACGTAGTGACAAACTTGTGCCATTCGGGATTCATGTTGTTCACAAACTTTGAGTTCAAATTGAATGTTTGGCATGGTCATTCGATGTTCCTCATGTCATTAACAAGCTTGTGGAATCTCACATAATACTCATAGACACTCTCATCCGGTTTCATCTTGAAGTGCTCAAATTCATCATAGAGTTGTGATTCTCTGCCTTCCATAGTTAATTCGTAACCCGAGAGAAGCATCTTGACATTATCCCACACCGCCTTTGCTTCGTTGTTGTGATTGATCACTTGTAGATATCTTTTGGAAGACCTTGAAGTACGATGTTAGAAGCCCCGATATCAAGATCGAATCTCTTTTCTCCTTATCATCGAGCTCATCATACGCCTTTGGTCCGTCTATTCCATAGATCATTGTTCCATCTTCACCGTATCAATTAAGTCTCTAGTAGTCTCAACCCGATACGGTCCTTCATCAATCGATTTGAGAATGTTGACTCCATTTTCCTTTCCAAGACAAGACAACTGATTCTTTGAGCCCAAGAGTCGTAGTCGGCCATCAAGCATAGGTGGACGAGTATCCGACCCGCCGCTTGAACGCCCTCACTACGGAAGAAACAATAGTAGGAACGATGTTTGCCATGATTACAAGTTCTACGGATTTTACAATTCTTTGATTAAACCGGGAAATTGATTCTTTCACGGGATTTTACTAAACCAAAAGAACAACCGTAAGAATGTATCACGAAGAAGTGACAAGTATAAAATTAGATAAGTAGTAAAACACACACAACTCGCTTCGTTATCAACTCGCTAAACACCCAACTCGCTCAAGGAGACAACTCGCTTAAGGGATCAACTCGCTAAATAGCCAAGTCGCTTTAGCATCAACTCGCAACATTGGCAACACGCTTAATGAATCAAGTCGCTAAATAGCCAACTCGCTTTAGTATCAACTCGCAACACAATCAACTCGCATGAACACCAAGTCGCTTAAATTAACTCGCTAGCTTTACAACTCGCTTAATAGCTAAGTCGCTTTAGATCTCAAGTCGCTTAAAGAAACAACTCGCTTAGAACCCAAGTCGCATAAATATCAACTCGCTAAACAGCTAAGTCGCATGTACCAACTCGCATCCAATAACAAAGCAACTCGCTTTGAAGAAAAAGCTATCCGAGACACAACTCGCCTGCACAAACTTAAAAATAACCACTTTATCAATCAAAACAACCAAACCACAAAGATTTAAGCCTTCCAATTCAAAACATAAACACATATGATGATCCTAAACACAAAAGTACAAGCAAAATTCAAACTTTAACACTAGAATTTGTCCAATGAATCAAACTCTCCTAAACCTTTAATACCCCAAAAACCTTATGAAATCCACCAAAACAAGAAGCATGAAAGATGAGTGATCAAACCATGGCTCTTGATACCAATTGTTAGATATAAGATTTCACAAACACATTAGACCATAAACATATGGGGCGTTAACTAGAGTTTAGAGAGAGAAAGTTCTAGTGAGAGAAAGGAAGAGAGTTGGGAACTATGTGAAACAAAGAAAATAGTATTGAGCCCAACCTCTACCTTGGGAGGTAGAGGGTATTTATAGTGTCTTACAAATAAACGCCACCTACGGGCTTTGGATCGTGCATACTTGGGTAAAGACCGTCCGTCCTCCACGGTGTTACTTAACAAACTACTAACTAACATATCATAACTACGACTACGAGCATTTTCTATTGAATGCTTATACTTGAGGTGACCGAATGCTTTAACGATCGAATTTTCTAATTCCTAACAAGATTTACGAATGTATCACTCAAGATGTGTTTACATCGCCACGACTATTCAATTAATGCATCTCAATTTCATGAATTATCTATTGCTCGAAAGTCTCCATGATCGTGTCATTGAGCTTGAGAAAACTAACTCTAAATTGCATGAAAAATTTGAGCAGGATGATCATGATAACTGGTGAAACAGTTTTCTAAATTAGAAGTTTAGCATCTTGCTTTACAATTAAAATATCAACATCTAAAAGAAAATGTTAAAACCTCAAATATCAAGACATCCTTGGATGCTCCCGAATTTGATGCGATTTTGAAATCAAGAAAGCGTGATGAATAGATTCGAGCTCATTGTAACACGATCAGAAAAATAAGAACCCAAATTTCACAATTAACGGGGGAAAAGAACAATGTGACAGGCTCCCAAATGCCTCCTTCTTTAGATTCTCAGAGTTTTCAGAGTTTTCATCTTCAAAACTTGGTTAATGTTCTACAAAAGGAAAATGAGAGTTTTCTAGAAGAAAATGAAAAGGTGAAACAACACTTTAAAGAGTTATATGATTCAGTGAAAGTCACTCGTGACAAAAACAACGAAATAATAACGTCTTTACAAAATAAAATTGAGAATCTGAGGAGTCAGGTAAAAGGGAAAATGCCACTTGTCTTCAATGAGAATGTTTCATCAAAGTCATCTGCAGACTCTAAATATACTGTGACTGTTAAATACATTCCTCCTCATCTTATGAATGATGAACTTGTATTTCATAATTATCTTGCTCGCCTTAAGGATAGTCTTGAATGTCTCCGTGAGATTGTAGAAGAGGACTTCATAAATAAGCCACTTGATAGTGAAATTAGGTTTACTTGCATTTAGGCCAAACGATCTCAGGAGATGTTAGAATGTTTAATAGCAACATGTCCTAAATCCTTAGGTGAGAAAGGTAAAGCTGTGATGCCTTGCTCGATGCCTAGTGATAAGTATGCAACTCATTCTATGCCCAGTACTAAGCAAGTAAACTCTAGAGTGCCTTCAAGTAGTTCAGATCCCTGCACTTCTAGTTCAGGAATGCAGAAAGTAGCAAAACCAATTAATGTTCCAATTCCCTCTATAGGAGTAAGAAGTAACACCAAAGCAAGCGGGTCAAAGCCTCAAGGAAACACAAAGAATGATAGGAACTTGCATGCTAGGAATGTTCGGTGGAAAGAGTGAAGATCACCTTAGGGAGAATTTGAATAAAGCGAATCGTGTTGATTCTAGTGTTAGCTCTAAGCGTCTTTGTAATTAATGCGATTACGCTACTTTTGGCAAAACATGTAATGATGATTGCGTGGTTTCTATTACTAAACTTGAATGTGGTGTGAATGATTTGATTAATCTTTGTTAAATGCCTGTTAAGATAGTTAATGAAAAAATCAAGCTAAGAAGGCTAGAAAGCAATGGCGGAAGAAGGTTAGAAAACATTGAAACCCGGGAAGGAAATTTAGTAACATAGGTTATCGGTGGATACCCTCGGCGCAAATTCAATCTTAATGAGATGTGCACTAAATTATCCGGATCAATGCCCATTAGGAAATGGATGCCTCTTGGTAGAACTATTCCTTAAAAAGTGAACATACTTTGAATAGGTCTATCGGACACTAGCTATCTGCATCTATCCTTGATGATTCCATTGTTTCTACTTACGATGTGGGTGTTCCAATCAATGTTACTAACCAAATGGAACCAATTCTTGCATGGGGATCCCAATTATCTAGTTATCCATTCTAAATGCGTGTTCAGCGCATATCGTTCAAATCGTTACGTGGTACTGGACTCATTTGTTCCAAGCATATATTGGAGACCGGTCACGGCTCATGAACTTTGTGAGTAAATTCATTAGGACTGTTAGATTCGGGAATGATCATTTTGGTGAAATTATGGGTTATGGAGACTATGTTGTCGGTGATAGTGTTATCTCCAGGGTATATTATGTTGAAGGTCTTGGTCATAACTTATTCTCTGTCGGTCAATTTTGTGATTCTGATCTAGAAGTGGCCTTCAGAAAACATACTTGCTTCGTTAGAGAACTTGACGGTAGAGAACTTTTAAGAGGAACACGTGGTTCAAATCTATACACCATCTCTATCGAAGATATGATGAAGTCTTCTCCAATTTGCTTGTTGTCAAAGGCTTCGAAAACAAAGTCATAGTTATGGCATCGTCGTCTTAATCACTTGAACTTCGGCACCATAAATGATCTCTCGAGAAGGACTTAGTTATAGGCTTACCTAGACTAAAGTATGAAAAGGATCATCTTTGTTCGACATGCCAATTGGGAAAAAGCAAAGTATGCCCAAAAACCCAAATCTACAAACTAAGTTATGGAAGTTCTTCATACCATTCACATGGATTTATGTGGACACATGAGAGTGCAGAACATTTATGGGAAGAAATATGTGTTAGTTGTGGTTGATGACTATTCTCGATTTACATGGGTTAAGTTCTTGAGAACAAACGATGAAACTCAGATATCATCATCAAACTTATCAAGCGACTCTGAGTTCGACTTAACAAAGCGCTCGAATCATCCGAGCAGACAATGGGCGAGTTTGTTAATAAACAACTTAGTGAGTTTTATGAAAGTGTTGGAATCAGTCATCAAAGAAGTGTTCCACGAACTCCTCAACAGAACATTGTAGTTGAAAGATGAAATCGAACTTTTGTGGAAGCCGCTAGAACAATGTTGATTTACTCAAAGGTTCCAATGTTTCTCTGGGCTGAAGCCATTGCCACTGCATGCTATACTCAAAACCGATCCCTTATTCACACTTCTCATGGAAAAACTCCATATGAACTTGTCCATAATCGAAAACCTAATCTTTCATTCCTTCGTGTGTTTGGTGCATTGTGTTATCCAACTAATGAGGGCCAAGACTTAGGCAAACTTAAAGCTAAAGCGAACATTGGAGTATTTGTAGGATATGCACCAAGCAGAAAAGGATACCGAATCTACAACAAAAGAACCCGAAATATCATGGAAACAATTCACGTTACGTTCGATGAGCTGACCGGTCAAATGGCTCCAGGACAATCCAGTTCTGGACTCGCATTTCAACCTTCATCAAGTAGTCCTATCAGTTCTACTCTTGTTTCAAATCTCTCACCAGCAACTCCTTATGTACCTCCTTCAGAAGATGATTTGAAGAAATTATTTGATCCAATGTTTGATGAACACTATGAGCAAGTGCTAATGATCATCAATTCCATCAGCAGAGGCTGCTCTATCCACATCAATGAAGTTAACCCTTCAGTTTCAATGTCATTAAGTCAAGAGGCACCTGCTGCTGATCACTCTGTCTCATCAACAAATCATAAATCATCGAGTGTACATCATGGAATTTTTCTGGCACCAATAAGGGAGATAATCCCTTTGCTACTCTTGAAGATGCCCCATTTGAAAATATATTTGCTCCTGAATCATCATCAGAACCATCTTCATCAGGAGATATCGACTCTGCTACTTCAGTTCCTCAACAACAACCACATGAACACCTTAGAAAATGGACACATGATCACCCATTGGACAACATCATTGGAAATCCTTCTCGTCCAGTATCCACTCGTCGAAAACTTGCAACCGATGCCTTATGGTGCCTATTCAACTCTGTACTATCTAAGATCAAACCAAAAGACGTTAAAACTGATATGAATGAAGACAGCTGGTTCAATGCCGTGCAAGAAGAAATTCATGAGTTTGATCGACTAGATGTATGGGAATTAGTACCTGCTCTTGACTGTGCTATGATCATTAGTGGATCTTCAAAGTAAAACTTGATGAGCATGGTGATGTATTAAAGAACAAGGCTCGATTGGTTGCAAAAGGATACCATCAAGAGGATGGTATTGACTTTGATGAATCATTTGCTCCAGTTGCTCGTATCGGAGCAATCAGAATCTTCTTGGCTAATGCTGCAAGTAAGAACATGGTAGTATATAAGATGGATGTAAAGACGGTTTTTTTCTTAACGGAGATCTTAAAGAAGTCGTAAACGTCAGCCAACCTGAAGGTTTTGTGAATCCAGAGTATCCTACTCATGTCTATCGCTTGAAGAAGGCTCTTTATGGTTTGAAGCAAGCTCCAAGGGCATGGTATGCTACGCTATCAAAGTTTCTTTTATCTACTGGATTCAAAGAAAGGAGCGGTGATCCGACATTGTTCACCGTGAAAGTCGAGGCAAACACTTAATTCACGTTCAAATTTATGTTGATGATATTATTTTGCCTTGGTGACCCCAATGAATGTGACCGCTTTTAAAATGAAACGAGTTCCAAATTTCAAATGTCAATGATGGGACAAATGTCGGTTTTCTTGGGATTACAAATTTCACAAAGTCCCGAGGCATTTTATTAATCAATCTAAATATGCAAATGAGATTTTAAAGAAATTTGGATTTGATTCTTGTGACCCATTGACACTCCCATGATAGGCGTACTAAAGCGGATGAGGATCACTCGGGGATCATGGTAGACCAAATGAAATATCGTAGTATGATTGGATCACGATGTACCTCACGACGAGACCAAACATTACATTATTGTTTGCATGTGTGCTAGATACCGAGCTAAGCCTACCAAAAGTACCTTGAAGCGGTTAAGCGGGTCTTCGGTATCTCCAAGGAACCATCAATATGGGACTTTGGTACCCGAAGGACACCGGTATGTCACTAACGACCTATGCGAGATCTTTGGTCATGCGGGATGTCAAGATACACGTGGAAGTACATTTGGAGGTGCTCGGTTTTTGGGTGATAAGCTTGTGGTGGTCTTCTAAGAAACAAATGAGTACTTGATATCCTCTGAAGTTGAATACATAGCCATGTCATCTTGTTGTACTCAAATCCTATGGATGAGATCCCGATTATCGACTATGGCTTTGAATTCAACAAAATCCCTCTGTATTGTGATAACAAAAGTGCCATTGCTCTCTCATGCAACAACGTACAACACTCATGAGCAAAGCACATCGACATTCGACATCACTTCATTCGGGAACAAGTGGAAAAAGGTGTAGTAGAACTCTACTTTGTGAGGTCTGAATACCAGTTAGCAGACATCTTCACCAAAGCTCTTCCTAGAGAACGTTTTGAGTTTATCCTTCCACGACTTGGTCTAAAGAGTCTACAACCGGAAACACTCAAACATCTTCAAGAGGAAGACGAGGAGTAAAGGTATTTCTTCATCTATCTCTTGTATATACTTATTCAAAAAGCAAAATACAAAATTTTAAAACCCACAAAAAGAAAATAGAAAAATATAAAATTTTCAAAAATCCATAAAAATTAGAAAACCTTGAAAAATTCCAAAAATTATTGTTATTGTGTCATGTTTTTTTATTTTTATTCGATATCATCTACGGACTTTGTGTTGACATTCAAAGAATGTCACGGGTTTTTAGATGTTCTTCGAATGTACATAATTTGTAAAAAAAATAAAAAATAAATAAATGAGGCGGAGAAAAATAGTGGTTTATTGTCATTTCAGGCAGTAACCCGTTTTAAAAAGAAAGAACAGAGCCATGCTTTATCTTATTTTTTTTCAAATCTCATGCTCTGATTCTTAAAACAAATATTTGTCACCAAAAAGACAAATGTTTTCTCTTCAAATATTTTTCCGTCAAATAAGTCTTCTGAAAAATATTTGTCATCTAATGAAAACAAAATTGTTTTGAAAATACCTCGTACTCTATTATTCTTGTAAATCAACTGTGCTTATCATCTGTCAAAATCTCTATATCTCAATCAACAACTTGTATCATTGATTGAGGGGGAGAATGATTTCAATCGAATTAAAAAAAAAGAGTATTTTTAAACAATTGGCACGTAAATGAGCAAGGTTTACTTTTGGAAAATCAAAATGAACAATGTTTTACACAATTGATTCAAAACCTTTGCTAATGTTATGTTTTCAAAAGATACTCATGCATGTCTGAGCAATGGAGTTTAAAAGTCTGAAGATTTGATCCTTATCGGTTAAATGTTCTCATAAGCAAGTCACAATTCTTCTCAAAAGATTTCAAAAACAATTTAAATCTATAAAGATCACAAATTTCAAATGATTTAAAAATTGTGATCGGGGAGAATTTGTGATTTAAATTAGTTAAAGCGATAACTCGATAATTGGTTTTATAATTGTTTAGCAAACTCTCCTCCATTCATGTGCCAAATGATTTCAAATTTTCCATGCACATGTTAAGGGGAGCATCTATTTTAAACCAAAAGGATTGAAAGCGTGATTAATTTATTCCAAAGTGCGGGCTTTCCTAATATGTGCAAAACTCTTTCAAAACTCGATGCACATATTGAGGGGAGCAATTTTATTGAAAACCACATTCTTTCCGAAAATATCTTTAGCGTATATGAATCAACGATTTTTGATCGGAAAGTAATGTCGATATTTTTAGAAAATATTTACCAAAAGAAGTGAATTCTTCCTCTTGCCTCCATGTGCCAAAATGGTTTTAAACATATGTTGCACATGTTGAGGGGGAGCCGATTTTCTAAAATATCAAAAACAATTCAGGTACAAAATGCTTTGATAATATATCACAAGTATCTGGATTGATTTTCAAATGGTTTTCAATTGGTTTCAATGGTAGATGAACAATACCAAATAGACCGACCAAACTTACTTTATGTATGGTGATATAAGGATGATAAGGTTAGGTATTAGTTCCCATGATCCGCCAAAACCGGAGGGATCTACCCAGGGATAATCCACTAGATAGTGTAGAAGTCCTTAGGTATGATGAAAAAAAGAGAAAAGTGAGATATGGGAAGAGTGCGGACTGAGATAGAACTAGAACTAGAATAAACCCAACAAGGTTCTAGTTATGAAGTCTCGGTAAACACTGAAGGGGTTGAAAAATGAAAAATAATTGAATGAGGAAAGGGTGAAAACAAATAGCCCTCCAATATCTCAACCTTAGGGCAGAAACCGGGTTCAATACATATGCTACTGGTTGTTACTAAGGTAACACTGGTATTGAAGACAAGGCGTCATGGAACCGATGACGATCGCACTACATCTTCCCAAACTACTCAAGTTCCTCTTAAAAGGACTTGTTTCATTCTCACAAGGAACCGACATCATCTATCGACTTTCTCTTAGAGATGGTTGATATTGAAGAAGGAGACCTCTCCATAGTCTCCGGAATAGGAACCAAATGTGCACAATTGAGTCTAGAGCCTCGAGATCATCAATAAATCTCATTAAGGACACTGTCAATGAAGACTCTCTGTTTCACACAATGTGGAAAGAGAGAATATATTTTAAGAGTCCTGTTAATACAAATAAACCGTAAAAACGTTTATTAATATTTTGCGATCTCTTTGTGTTTTGTTGATAACATATATAATGTTGTCTTAAGTGTAATTATAAGGATACATGTTATTTTTGTAAAGCATTTACATATAATCTTTTAAATACAAAAATGTAGTAACAAAAGCATTTGTTGTAATAGTTAATTAGGATGGGTAAAAATCACAACCCATGGATCTTAACCCATACCCAAAGAGAGCCGGATCCCAAGTGGAAGGGATCCGTGGGATCCGTGAGAACAATGAGGAAATTTGCCTATAAATAGAGAGCCATTTCTTCATTCTAACTCACCCCTCTTCTTACTAAATCTCTCATACACTCTCATTCTCTTCTAACATATAGATCACTAGATCTAGAGAGTTGTTCTTCTTTCTTTCTATTTGTGATTCTCATATAGGTCCTTCTCTAAGGCGAGATCACGAGCATTCTACAAGTCATCCAAGCAAGGGGTCCTTGATTGATTTGTCCTCCATAAGATTTACATGCGAAGATCTTGTATTTGATATTTCACATATTTGTTGTGTAATAGTTGTGTTGGTTTGGTCCACCGTGCTACGGACTCGGTATCTAGCTTTGTACGGAAAAGTGTAAGCAACGTTGTGAAGGCTTCTCCGCCAAGTGAAGGAGTTTGTTGACATAGTGCTTGAACTCTCGAGTAGGTGACTCGGGGGTGGAGTAGGGCAAGGAAGGTGTCCTTGTAGCGAACCACTATAAATCGGTTGTGTCATTTCTATCCCTTATCTTTATTTATTTGCTTGCATTATCATTAGATCTATACATTCTCAACATCCATACGATTTCACATAATATCGAATCTAAAGTTTTGAAATCAACTTAAAATCGGCAAAACTATTCAACCCCCTTCTAGTTTTCCACAATTGGCATCAAGAGCTAAGTTTATAAAAGTTTTAAAATAAAATTGTATTTTAAAACTTTTCGATCACTATGGGTTCGAAAATTATAAGGAAGGGCAATCTATGCAACGACCACCACTACTTGAAACTAATGGTTTTATATATTGGAAAAATAGATTCGAAACATATGTGAAGTCTAAAGATATTGATCTTTGGTACATTATTGTTGAAGGTGATTTTGAGGCTACCTCGAATGATGATAAAGGAAATTTAGTTCACATACCTCATGATAAACTAAATGATGAAATGAAGAAAAGCTTTCTAAAAATAGTGAAGCAAAAATGGTTTTATATAATGCTTTACCGAAAAAGGAATTGAAAGAATTTCTATGCTTAAAACCTCTAAAGAAATTTGGAATTCTTTAGTTGTAACTCATCAAGGCAACCAACAAGTTAAAAATAATAAAATTGATCTATTTGTTCAACAATATGAACAATTTTCAATATCGGATGAGGAAGCTATAGATCATTCATTTGCTAACTTTAATACTATTATTACATCTTTACAAGCACTTGATGAATCCTTTTCTAGCCGTTACCATGTTAGGAGATATCTAAGGGCACTTCCATCGAAGTGGAGATCCAAGGTGACGGCAATCGAAGAGTCAAAAGATTTGACAATCCTTACCCTCGATGAACTCATAGGAAACCTAAAAGTCTACGAGCTTGTCCTTGCTAAAGATTCCGAAGCCTCAAGGTGAAAGAAACACAAATCTCTTGCCCTTAAAGCCAAAAAGGCTTGACGATGAGGAGAACTCATCTTCGAGTAGTGACGACGAAGAGTACGCTATGGCGGTGAGGACTTTAAAAGTTCTTTAGAAGAAAGGGTGAATCGTCAAACAACCGTATGACGATAAGAAAGGCTTCGGAAAAGCAAAGAGGACGAAAAGCCAAAGGATGACCGTACTTGCTTTAAATGTGGAGACCCAAACCACTTTATTAGTAAGTGTCCCAAACGGGATGATCAAAAGGCATTCGTGAGCGGCACGTGGGGAATGAGCGACGAGGAGGACGAAGAAATTTGTCTCATGGCAAATGACGAGGTATGTCACGAATACTATAGTAGTTCATCACTTGATGACGACTCATTGCATAATGAATATGATAAACTATGCAATATTAGCTTAAAACTAATTAACAAAAACAAACTTTTAAAGAGTCAAAACCAACGTTTAGATAAAGAAGTCATAGAATTAAAAGCAAAACTAAAACGTTTGGAAAAGGGTAAAATAGCAAGTGGTGAATGTGAACTTTGTGTTCAACTTCAAACACTAGTTGATCATTTAGATTCTAAAATTGCTAGAATGAGTACAAACACCTTAGATACAATACTCGATGGTGTTAAAACCGACAACAACCAAAAGGGTCTAGGCATACAACAACTTGATCCATCAACTAGTGAAAGTAAAGAAACAAAATTTGTTAAAGAATTAGAAAACCAGCCATTGTTGTGGCAGATCCTGGATCCCTAAAAGGGAACCGGCTAGTGTACAAAGCGGGATCCGTGGATCTGCTGTGACAACTAGTGGTAATAACATAGCCTCATCATCTAGAACCGAGTTCGTTATCGTAAATAGGAAGAAACCAACTCATGTCACCACTAGACATCCACCTCCAAAATTAATCCTACTTTTGGGAAACAAAGCACCATCTTTTCAAAACATAATGCATCTAGGAGACCTAATAACGTTTATCCAAGAAGTAACCATAAAATGGGATGGAACCCTAATATGCAAAACGGTTTCTCTTTTCAAAACTTTGCTCCATGGAATGCATACTCATCTTATCCACACATGTCTAACATGAATGGAATGTTTAACACTAATGGACCCATGAATAAATGGGGACCAAACTTTTGAGTTTGTTATTGTTTTAGGTGTGCTTAAAGGTCGACCTAGACTCCGATGAATGGGTCAAGGATAGCGGGTGCACGAGGCACATGACCGGCAATAGGGATCTATTCTCCACATATGAATCCGTAAATGGAGGTAATGTGGTGTTTGGAAATAGCAAAAGTAGAATCATCGGTAAAGTACGGTTTCTAACAAATCTCTAACCATTAACGATGTGTGTCACGTAGAAAACCTAAACTTTAATCTCTTAAGTATAGGACAAATATGTGATAAAAATTGCAATGTACTTTTTACGAAACCGGTAGTAAGATACTTAAAATGGCATAACCATAGGAAGAGGAATTAGGAAACATGGAGTCTATGTCATTAAAATCGGTAATGAACCTAAAGACAAACTATGTCTTACCTCTATGGATGATACTTGACCTTATGGCATCGAAGATTGGGTCACGCCAACATGCGACTTCTTCAATCGCTATCATCCAAAGATCTAGTAAGAGATCTACCTAAGTTAAAATATGAACATCATTTTGTGATGCTTGTAATGTAGGAAAACAAGCTCATTCGAGTCATAAAGCTAAAAACATGGTGTCCACAACTATGTGTCTAGAATTACTTCATATGGATTTATTTGGTCCATCCGCTATCCAAAGTTATGGAGGCAACTACTATACTTTGGTAATTGTGGATGACTACTCTAGGTATACTTGGACAAAATTTTAAAGAACAAAACGAAACCTTTAACTATTTTGAAATATTAAGCAAAAGATCCAAAGACAACTAGGAAAACCCATAGTGTCTATTAGGACGGATCATGGTAGGAATTCGATAATGAAGTGCAATTGAGACTTTTGTGGCGTTAATGGTATTACTCACAACTTCTCGGCTCCACGCACTCCACAATCGAATGGGGTAGTAGAAAGAAAGAATAGAACCCTTCAAGAAATGAGTAGAACCATGCTTGAACAATCCATACCTCAAAAATTTTGGTGTAATGTTGTTGATACTTCAACATACATACTCAATCGAGTCTTAATTAGACCAATCTTAGGTAAAACTCCATATGAGTTACTCCGAGGCAAAAGCCTACTTTAAATCATTTTAGAGTCTTTGGAAGCAAATGCTTCATTCTTAAAACTAAAGATTACCTTACAAAATTTGATCCTAAATCAACGAAGGTATCTTTCTAGGTTACTCACCTAATAGCAAAGCTTACGTCATATTAAACAAAGAAACAATGAAGGTAGAAGAGTCATTAAACATAAAATTTGATGAAAGTCCACCCAAACCCTCTCCACCTTTTGTCGATGGCGAGATCATAGAAAGTGAAGCTATTGTAATTAAGAAAAGATAAATGAAGAAGAAGAACCTTCAATTAGTGAAATCACAAACATTAAAGAGTCCAAAGATCACCCGTAGATAAGGTCATAGGAAAGCTAAATGAGCGAACATTAAGATCTCAAGTTCAAAACCAAAGTAGCTTATTTTGTTTTGTTTCAACTATAGAACCTAAGAACACACAAGAAGCCATAAAAGATGAAAGTTGGGTAATGGCTATGCAAGAAGAATTAAATCAATTTGTTTTTAATGATGTTTGGACACTTGTCCCTCCACCTAGTAATCAAACCATAATAGGAACAAAATGGGTGTATAAAACAAATTAGATGCAAGCGGAGTAGTATCTAGGAACAAGGCTAGACTCGTTGCCCAAGGGTATAACCAACAAGAAGGAATAGACTTTGATGAGACCTATGCCCCGTGGCTAGATTAGAGTCTATAAGAATACTTCTTGCGTATGCTTGTGCTAATGATCTAAAGCTTTATCAAATGGATGTCAAAAGCGCTTTTCTAAATGGTCTTATTAATGAAGAAGTATATGTAGCTCAACCTCCGAGCTTCATCGATTTTGAAAACCCAAACACGTTTATAAATTAAAGAAAGCCCTTTATGGTCTTAAACAAGCTCCAAAAGCTTGGTATGATAGACTCAAGTCCTTTTAATTAAACATAACTATACCATGGGGTTAGTTGACAACACACTTTTACTAAGAAAGAGGAGTCACACATAATCATAGTACAAATATCGTAGATGATATTATATTCGGATCCACTTGTCAAGACATGTGTGATGATTTCTCTAAAATCATGCATGACGAGTTCGAGATGAGTATGATGGGAGAACTTAGTTTCTTTCTTGGTCTACAAATTAAACAAGTAGAAGATGGTATCTTCTTCAATCAATCTAAATACATCAAGGAGATGTTAAATAAATTTGGTCTAGAAGAGTCGAAACCAATTAGGACACCCATGTCATCCGACACCAAACTCACAAAAGATGAAGACGGCGAATCCGTAGATAATACTAAATATCGTGGCATGATAGGTAGTCTTCTCTACCTCACGGCAAGTAGGCGGATATCATGTTTAGTGTCTGCTATGTGCTAGGTTTCAAGAAAACCCCAAAACTTCACACCTAGAAGCCGTAAAAGAATTTTAGATACATTAAGGGTACAACACAATTAGGATTATGGTATCCTAAGGGCACGGGTGTAGAAACAATTGTATATGCGATTCGACCATGCAGAGGATTACGTTGATAGAAAAGTACAAGTGGGTGTGTACTTTCATGGGATGTTGTTTAACATCGTGGTTTTCTAAGAAACAAACGGCTCTAGCAATATCAACAACCGAAGCCGATGCGTCTCCGCCGACAAAGCATGCCAACAAGCACTATGGATGAAACAAGCGTTAGTAGACTACGACATTCATCTAAGCGACATAGCCATTCTATGTGACAACAAAGGTGCCATCGACTTAAGCAAGAATCCGGTATTGCATTCTCGCACCAAGCATATAGAGATTCGTCATCACTTCTAAGAGACAATGTTCAAAGGGAACATCTCTATTGAGAAGGTAGCATCCGAAGATAACATAGCCGACGTCCTCACCAAACCGTTGAAGCGGGAACAATTCAACCTACTTCGTCTTGGTCTTGTTTAATGGAACACACGTCGTAATTTATTTTGACTCTACAAGGTATGTAAACACTAGCCTTCTTCTTTCTGAGTCTAGGATCTCTATTTCACGCACAACTCACAAACAATACGGGAATTTTCAAAACCCAAAGATAAGTTTTTTTTTACTTATAGCCCTCCTATTTTTTTTATATATACACATTTTCAAAGAAAACCTACTTTCACAATGTTTTCTAAAAGGATGATACCTTCCCGTATCAATTTCACAAAAGCAATTTCTCACGTCTAGGACAAATCGCTTTTTCATTATTAATACAAAGTAAAAACCCGTTTTCATTGCATCTCATGTCTTTTGAATGCTAAAGGGGACACATAACTAATATGTGTTTTCGGGTACATTCATTTAAAGCAAAAATGAATTAGGAGAATTGATAACACAATGTTACGTACTTATGTACCAAATGTTTGTTTTCGGGTTATCTCAATTAGGATTTATTTTTCTCTAGTTATTTTCCTTTTCTTTTTAGAGGTCGAGAAAACCGCAACTCCAAATAGTTTGCATATAGGCACACAATAGGCAAAAAATGTTTCAAAAGAAAAATTTTGTCTTTGCTCGAATCACGGACCCACGGATCCCAAGCCTTCATTTGGACGGATCCCTCGAGGAAGGATCCGTGGGATCCGTGTATCTGTTGTTTTCAACTTCTATTTTGTCATTTTGGATGAAAATCCACATTTGTTTTATTTTTGGGAGTATGTTCTTTAATGCTTGTGTTCTCATGATCACATGCCTTGAATTCATATCTAATCATTAGATTTTAATCCACATTTTGGGTCAAGCATTCATTACAATGTGTTGTTTTTTTAATATATATAACTCCCAAAATGCTTGCCTACTCCATCTCCTTCTCACAAACACACTTCATCATGTCATCCAAAAACCCTTTAGGAGAATCATCTAGTACAAACAATCATGATATCCAAACCTTTGTACTTCCACCATCCAAAATACCACAATCAAATGCTAGGATATTGATTGGCTCCTGAACAGTCAAGTTTAATCACACAAGTTAACCACTTGTGAATGGTCAACCGTAATAAACTTAAAACAGCTCAGAAACAAATGCAATTAAGATCAGAGGAATATAGTGGATTCCTGGGTCGTTAAGTCCCACGGAGGATGAATGGTGTTTAACACAGACAGATGTCGAATAATTACTAAGGATAGTGATCAGTAAGGATTTTGGAATATTTATGCCTAAGGAAAAAGTTTTGTAAATTACAGGGGCTTAAATGCAAATTAAAGAAAATTAAAAAGTTAAAATATATTAAATAAACGCTATCACTATTTTTACAATGATGTTTTTCTATGATTTATAAAATAAAATAACTTAAATAAACTATTTTAATTAAAACGTAAACTTAAATTATCTAAAAACGTGATTTAAAATGAAAACGTACGTTAAGTATAAAAATTACAGCGAGTCAAGCAAGCAAAAGCGTAAAATTTATGAAATAAAAGTCCTACGAGTGTAAAAACAATTTTCTTACTTCCTATATGACAAAAGAAAATTTTAGAAAAAGATTTATATTTTTTGATTTTATATTTTTATTATGAATTAAATCTTGCTTTGCACTAATTAAATGATTAAAAATACTAAAACTATTTAGAAAAATCTGAAACTTTTTTATAAATTACTTATTATCAATACAAAGCTAGGAAAAATACAAAAGTTGAAAAAGTTAGATTAAATAAGCTGAAAATAAGCTAATAAGCTCGTATAAGCTTAATGAACTAAAAAGGGTTATATATTAAGTATTTCAAAGAAAAACATAAAAAGACCCAAGGGCAGTTGGTGAGTGTGTTGTGTGGTGAGCTGGGTGGCCAGGGTTCGAATCCCAGCAACTGCTTTTTGCAACTATTTTATTTTTGGATTTTTCTTTTTGCAACTTATTAAGCTAACTAAAATAAGCAATTTATAAAACTATGACTTTTTATAAAAATGACTAATAAGCTCAGTTTGAGCTTATTTTCTCAACAGTGAGCAAGAAAAAAATAAGCAAAAGGTTTAAGCTAAATGACTTATAAGCTAGAAAATAAGCACAAGTACACTAGAAATAAACTAAGCTACTGTAAATAAGCTTATACAACAACTGAGAATGCAAATAACTTAAAAATAAGCACTGATTAAGCCAAAATAAGCACTAGTTTTAACTGTATACACAGGACACTTTTGTTTTTACTAGGCACCTTTAAGCTTAATTTTAAGCACTATAATAAGCTAGGAATTGAAAATAAACACTTGGATTAGCAAGTTGACCAACTCAGATTTCCAAAAAGCTAAAGCTCTCACTGTGGGGTCCACTAGAGAGCTTATGGTGGGCTTAAGAAAAAGCTGAAAAACCACTGAGTATGACTCAGTGTATTCTGAGTTTTTTTGGACAAACAAAAAGCTGAGTGCAGCCCTATCAAACAAGCTGCAAATTGGAAAATTAAGCTTGGGACTCAAAAATGACTAGGTTAGCTTCACAAAAGCCAAGCACAAGTGAAGCTAAGCGATAAGCTCTGTGTGAGCTTGTGAAAGTGATAGGCTCAAGCGTGCACGAGCATGATTTTGACTTTTTAACAAAATGAAAGTTGACTTAAATGAACTTTAAATCAATTCTATGGGTGATTATGATGTATTAAGTTATATTAAGACTAGATTAAGCAATTATAACAACTTATGAACAAGAAATCACAATCATGGATCATGAAATTCCAACAAGTGAGTTAACAAGATTTGATCAAAGGTATTTTGACTCTTTTAACAAATGACCTTTGGTTTTCTTGGTGTCAATGAGATATTAAATGCGTATGTGACACGGGACAATAACAAGAAACAAAGCCAACACTCTGTAACACGGATATCTCAAACAAATCAAGCAGTCATTAAATAAACTAATTTGAAGATTTTCAAATGATTTTAAAGATTTAGACCATGAACTTGATTAAAGATCTTATTATATCATGTATTAGGACTAAATAAACATAAAACAACAGTATTAACAATATGAATCACAAGAATGATGATTATGCTATTTTAACTGTCAAAATGAGATTCTTAGCAACTATAAATTTTAAAGAACAAGTGACTGTTTTTATGGTTTGATTATGCTTAACTACAACTAATGAGTATAAAAACACAGAGATTTAAGCTTATAACTGTCTTACACAGTGAAATGCCAAAATGGTTCAAAACGCTTACAAGTTGTTTCCAAGCTCAAACTGAGAACTGAGGTATACAAACACAACCTAAAGCTTCCCAATAAGCACTAAACCCAAGGCAATCCAGAATTCACCTTCCTCCTTGCATTTTTCTTCATTTCTTATGATTTTTGATTTATGACTGATTTTTTTGTATTTTTTTAGTATTTTTGCTTTTGACTACTAAACTGATTTTAAAGGGTTTCTAATAGCTTGGATAAGCTTTATAGGAGTATGTGAGCTTATCAGTCCAAGGTAACAACTATTAACAACATTTGCAGATTTTGAGAATTTGATCAAAAGTAAGATTTTGCATAAACTGAATATTGAACTTAAAACTGAAATTGATGTTAACAAAAGTTTTATTACACACTAGTAACTTGAAATACAGAGCTTAAAAGCTTAAACAAACACTGGAATTTGAAATTTAATTAAAAACGACATAAGCTAAATTACAATTATTCTAGATATCTCACTCTTCTGCTTCTCCTCATTTTTTATAGCATTGAGACACTCCCCACATGTCTCGAATCTTTCCACTTCAAATCTCGACCATTGAATGAGTCAAACTCATCTTATCCGTTTAAATGACTTTTGGCGCCAAAAGTGTACATGGTTGCTTGAGACAGTTTCAGAGTAATTAAAGAACTTTGGTGTGTTGTGGAGGTGGAGGGGGACAGTTTAGATAGTAGGTATGGGGCTGGGGATGATTTGGAAAGCAAAAACTAGTTTTGTGTGTGTAACAGTAAAAGGCTAATGGTGGGGAAGCATTTATTGCAAGGTAGGCTAATGAGAGGAGGGGGAATGAGCTGGAGAGGTTAGGCAGTGAGGTGGAAAGGTGGAAAGGTGGTGGAAAACCACCCTAGTTTTGGAATTAGAGGCGATGTAAAGACGATGAACAGTATTTCTGGTTTGGGCGCGCTTTGACTTGTTTTGACCGTGGGATATTATAAGCGGGGGTCCAAAATGGGGGAGGGGGGTCACAGGGTATGACAGGGGGTCTTTTTGGTTGGCTGGGTTCTAAATACACAAAAGGGCCATTTGGTTTTAGTTGAATACAAGGACTAATCTTGTAATTCTGCCAAATTGAGGGACTGATCTTGACAAGTTTCCAAAGTTATCACAAGGGCCTATCCTGCCAAATATGAATAGTACAAGGACCATTATGCATAAAATTCCATTTTTAATAAATCCAAGGACTATTTTTGACATTTTCAAAACTTGAGGGACTAAAGTTGTAATTTTGCAATTTTTGATTTCAAGGGTCAATTTTGACAACTCATGAATCCCTAAGGACTTAAAATGATATTTTTCTTTATTTTGATTTACCAAGGACTGTTTTTGACAACTTTTGAAACTTGGGGACAAAAGCGCCAATTATGCCAACTTGATCGTTTTCACAGATTTTGATGTTTTGCATTTAAAACATATAAAACACTTATTTGTGATATTTTCATCATTTGATGTATTTACGAGTGTTTTCGGATGTTTTGGCATTCTAAATAAGACAAAAATGATGAGTATTTAGACACTCATCAATCCCCACACTAAGATATTGCTAGTCCCTAGCAATGATTTGAGAAAAATTAATGGATTTCATCTCTTTACCAAAAGCCATTACTTCGAGTAGCCAATTGTTTTAGTTCAAGTAAGAACCTTGGTACAATGATAACCAAATGATTTTGAGCAAATCACGGTGTCAGCGGTTTTAATTTGTCTTTACGAGGAAGCCGATCATTTCGGACTAGCCAACTCTTAGATGAATTATCAATATTATCTTTGGTGAGTCGATTACCAATTATGGTTTTCAAGCGCCTTTACCACAAGCCATAAACTTGCGGGCTAGCCAACTTTTCACTAGTTTAAAGATATGGTGAGTTGAACACCATACAATTTTGGGCAAATTGCAAGCCATAAACGGATTTGAGATATCTTTAGCAAGAGCCGTTTGCTCTGGATTAGCCAATCCTTATGTGGGTTAGACATGGTGGGTGATTACCATTTCTTTGAGTAAGTGAAAACACTTACTCCAAAAAATTTTGGCCAAAGCGGGAATTGGGTGGAATAATTACATGATAAAATTCGTGAGAATTCCCAAAATTTGATTGGCTCTGAGCAGTCAAGTTTAATCACACAAGCTAACCACTTGTGAATGGTCAACCGTAATAAACTTAAAACATTTCGAAACAAATGCAATTAAGATCAGAGGAATATAGTGGATTCCTGGGTCGTTAAGTCCCACGGAGGATGAATGGTGTTTAACACAGACAGATGTCGAATAATCACTAAGGATAGTGATCAGTAAGGATTTTGGAATATTTATGCCTAAGGAAAAAGTTTTGTAAATTACAGGGGCTTAAATGCAAATTAAAGAAAATTAAAAAGTTAAAATATATTAAATAAACGCTATCACTATTTTTACAATGATGTTTTCTATGATTTATAAAATAAAATAACTTAAATAAACTATTTTAATTACAACGTAAACTTAAATTATCTAAAAACGTGATTTAAAATGAAAACGTACGTTAAGTATAAAAATTACGCGAGTGCGCAAGCAAAAACGTAAAATTTATGAAATAAAAGTCCTACGAGTGTAAAAACAATTTTCTTACTTCCTATATGACAAAAGAAAATTTTAGAAAAAAGATTTATATTTTTTTGATTTTTATATTTTTTATTATGAATTAAATACTGTTTTACACTAATTAAATGATTAAAAATACTAAAGCTATTTAGAAAAATCTGAAACTTTTTTATAAATTACTTATTATCAATACAAAGCTAGGAAAAATACAAAAGTTGAAAAAGTTAGATTAAATAAGCTGAAAATAAGCTAATAAGCTCGTATAAGCTTAATGAACTAAAAAGGGTTATATATTAAGTATTGCAAAGAAAAGCAGAAAAAGACCCAAGGCGGTGGTGAGTGTGTGTGTGTGGTGAGTGGGTGGCGTGGTTCGAATCCCAAACAACTCTTTTTGCAACTATTTTATTTTTTGGATTTTTCTTTTGCAACTTATTAAGCTAACTAAGATAAGCAATTTATAAAACTACAACTTTTATAAAATGACTAATAAGCTCGGTTTGAGCTTATTTTCTCAACGATGAGCAAAAAATGAAATAAGCAAAGGTTTAAGCTAAATGACTTATAAGCTAGAAAATAAACACAAGTACACTAGAAATAAGCTAAGCATCGTAAATAAGCTTATACAACAACCGAGAATGCAAATAACTTAAAAATAAGCATCGATTAAGCCAAAATAAGCACTAGCTTAATCTGTTTGCACAGACACTTTTGTGAATCACTAGGCACTTTTAAGCTTAATTTTAAGCACTATAATAAGCTAGGAAATGAAAACAAACACTTGAATTAGCAAGTTGACCAACTCGACTTTCCAAAAGCTAAAGCTCTCTTGTGGGGTCCACTAGAGAGCTTATGGTGAGCTTAGAAAAGTTTGAAAAACCCCGAGTATGACTCGATGTATCTTTGAGTCAAATGGACAAACAAAAGGCGAGTGCGAGCCTATCAAACAAGCGCAAATTGGAAAATTAAGCTTGGGACTCAAAGATGACTAGGTTAGCTTCACAAAAGCCAAGAAGCACAAGTGAAGCTAAGCGATAAGCTCAGTGTGAGCTTGTGAAAGTGATAGGCTCAAGCGCACGAGCATGATTTTGACTTTTTAAGAAAATAACTATGTTGACTTAAATGAACTTTAAATCAATTCTATGGACTGATTATGATGTATTAAGTTATATTAAGACTAGATTAAGCAATTATAACAACTTATGAACAAGAAATCACAATCATGGATCATGAAATTCCAACAGTGAGTTAACAAGATTTGATCAAAAGGTATTTTGACTCTTTTAACAAATGACCACTGGTTTTCTTGGTGTCAATGAGATATTAAGTACTTATGTGACACAGGACAATAACAAGAAACAAAGCCAACACTCTCTAACACAGATATCTCAGCAAATCCAAACAGTCATTAAATAAACTAATTTGAAGATTTTCAAATGATTTTAAAGATTTAGACCATGAACTTGATTAAAGATCTTATTATATCATGTATTAGGACTAAATAAACATAAAACAACAGTATTAACAACATGAATCACAAGAATGATGATTATGCTATTTTAACTGTCAAAATGAGATTCTTAGCAACTATAAATTTTAAAGAACAAGTATGCTTTTATTGTTTAATTATGCTTAACTACAACTAATGAACATAAAACACATAGATTTAAGCTAATAAGCAACTCTAACACGTGAAATGCCAAAATGGTTCAAAAGGCTTACAAGTGGTTTCCAAGCTCAATGAAAACCAAGGTATACAAACACAACCTAAAGCTTCCCAATAAGCACTAAACCCAAGGCAATCCACAATCACCTTGCTCCTTGCATTTTCTTCATTTCTTATGATTTTGATTTTTCAACTATTTTTAGTATTTTTGGTATTTTTGCTTTTGACTTCTAAAGCGATTTTAAAGTTTCTAATAGCTTTAATAAGCTATATAGGAGCTTATGTGAGCTTATCGGTCCTTAACAACTACAAACAACATTTGATCTTTTGAGATTTTGATCAAAAGTAAGATTTTGCATAAAGCGAAATTGAACTTAAAACTGAAATTGATGTTAACAAAAGTTTTATTACACACTAGTAACTTGAAATACAGAGCTTAAAAGCTTAAACAAACACTGGAATTTGAAATTTAATTAAAAACGACATAAGCTAAATTACAATTATTCTAGATATCTCACTCTTCTGCTTCTCCTCTTTTTTTATAGCATTGAGACACTCCCCACATGTCTCTGAATCTTTCCCACTTCAAATCTCAGCCATTGAATGAGTCAAACTCATCTTATCCGTTTAAATGACTTTTGGCGCCAAAAGTGTACATGGTTGCTTGAGACAGTTTCAGAGTAATTAAAGAACTTTGGTGTGTTGTGGAGGTGGAGGGGACAGTTTAGATAGTAGGTATGGGCTGGGATGATTTGGAAAGCAAAACTAGTTTTGTGTGTGTAATGAGAAAAGGCTAATGGTGGGAAGCATTTATTGCAAGGTAGGGTAATGAGGAGGAAGGGAATGAGTGAGAGAGAGTTAGGCGGTGAGGTGGAAAGGTGGAAAGTGGTGGAAAACCACCCGGTTTTGGAATTCAGAGAATGGTGAAGGAGATGAGCAGTATTTGGTTTAGGCGCTTTGACTTGTTTTGACCGTGGGATATTATAAGCGGGGTCCAAAATGGGGGTCAAGGGTATGACAGGGGTCTTTTGGTTTGGTGGGTTCTAAATACACAAAGGGTCCATTTGGTTTTGTTTAATAACAAGGACCATTTTGTAATTACGCCAAATTGAGGGGTGATCTTGACAAGTTTCCAAAGTTATCACAAGGACCATTCCTGCCAAATATGAATAGTACAAGGACCATTATGCATAAAATTCCATTTTAATAAATCCAAGGACTATTTTGACATTTTCAAAACTTGAGGGACTAAAGTTGTAATTTTGCAATTTTTGATTTCAAGGACTTGTTTTGACAACTCATGAATCCCTAAGGACTTAAAATGATATTTTTCTTTATTTTGATTTACCAAGGACTTTTTTGACAACTTTTGAAACTTGGGGACTAAAGCGCCAATTATGCAAACTTGATACGTTTTCACCGATTTTGATGTTTTGCATTTAAAACACATAAAACACTTATTTGTGATATTTTCATCATTTTGATGCATTTACGAGTGTTTTCGGATGTTTTGGCATTCTAAACAATACAAAATGATGAGTATTTAGACACTCATCAATCCCCACACTAAGATATTGCTAGTCCCTAGCAATGATTTGAGAAAAATTAATGGATTTCATCTCTTTACCAAAAGCCATTACTTCGGAGTAGCCAATTGTTTTAGTTCAAGTAAGAACCTTGGTACAATGATAACCAAATGATTTTGAGCAAATCACCAACATCAACGGTTTTGATTTGTCTTTACGAGCCGTTTGCTACGGACTAGCCAACTCTTAGATAAATTATCAATATTATCTTTGGTGAGTCGATTACCAATTATGGATTTCAAGCGCCTTTACCACAAGCCATAAACTTGCGGGCTAGCCAACTTTTCACTAGTTTAAAGATATGGTGAGTTGAACACCATACAATTTTGGGCAAATTGCAAGCCATAAACGGATTTGAGATATCTTTACCAAGAGCCGTTTGCTCTGGATTAGCCAATCCTTATGTGGGTTAGACATGGCGGATGATTACCATTTCTTGAGTAAGTGAAAACACTTACTCAAAAAAAATTTTGGCCAAAAGCGGGAATTGGGTGGAATAATTACATGATAAAATTCGTGAGAATTCCCCACACTTAGAAATGAATATTGCCCTCAATATTCAAAGTACCGCGGTTATGCGAAACATAGAACATAAAAGGAAATACTACGGCCATTATTTTATTTTTGATATATACATTTTTTTTTTAGAGACTTATATACAACAGTGGGCAACTCCCCACACTAGGGTGATACTCATGGGTGAAAACCCATGTGGTGTGGTGCTATCTTGTTTTTGATTCCCGAGTCGCTAGCTTGACTCGATCCCGCATTCATTGGTTCATGGGGAATGTTTGTAGATCCGGGACAACCACGGTGGAATGTCCTCTCCAAAATAATGCTTTAATCGATGACCATTCACTTTAAAATTTGGACCATCGGTTGAGATAACTCAATGGTACCATAAGGATAAACCTTAGTGATGGTAAATGGACCGGACCAACGGGACTTGAGCTTTCGAGAAAATCTTCAATCTTGAATTGAAAAGAAGGACTCGATCACCAACGTTGAAAACGCGGTTCTTGATTTTAGAGTCATGAATCTTCTTTGTCTTTTGTTTGTAGATCAAAGAGTTCTCGTATGCTTGATCACGGAGTTCATTTAGTTCATTCATTTGAACTTTTTCGTGATCACCGTTGTCTCGAATATCGAAGTTTGCATGTTTTAAGGCCCGGTATGCCTTGTGCTCAAGCTCAATCGGAAGATGACATGCCTTTCGTACACTAGCTTGTATGGAGTACACCCGATGGGTGTTTTGTAAGTGTCGACGGAAGGCCCGTAGCGTCATCCGGTTTATCCGACCGGGATGCACGATTTTCGCCTCTCGTCCTTTCTAAAATTCTTTTAATACCACGGTTGGAGACTTCCACTTGCCCACTTGTTTGGGGTGGTATGCGAGAGAGAGGCGGTGGGTTACACCATACTTTTGCATGACACGATCAAATTGGTCATTGCGAAATGTGTACCACGATCACCGATTATAGCTCATGGAGTTCCAAACCTAGCAAAAGAGATTTCAAAATTTCACAACAACTCGGGCATCGTTGGTAGGTAAAGCTTTTGCTTCAACCCATTTTGACAAATAGTCAACAGCCACGAGTATGTATTTGTTTCCTCGAGATGATGGAAATGGCCCCATAAAGTCAATGCCCCATATGTCAAAGATCTCACAAACTTGAATGGCATTTTGCGGCATTTCATTTCTTTGAGAGATATTTTCGTGACGTTGACAAGCGTCACATGTTTTGACAAAATCGTGGGCATCCTTGTAAATTGTGGGCTAATAAAATCCGGAATCAATCACCTTTTTGGCGGTGTAGTTTGGACTATGATGGCCCCCAGTGGGTCCAGCATGGCAAGCTTTGAGAATGTCAAGAGCTTCTTGTCCATAAACACACCGTCGGATGACTTGATCCGCACAGATTTTGAATAAGTAGGGTCGTCCCGAGTAATGTTTAACATCCTTGAAGAATTTGTTCTTGTTGGGTCGACATCCCTTTCACTATGAAGTTACCCGCATGGTAATTTGCAAAGTCGACAAACCATGGGGTGGTAGAGTTTCCACGAAAAGAAACCGCATTGAGTGTCTCGAGAGGAAATGTTTCATTTATTTCCTTTTCTCGAAAACATCTTGGTGAGGGTTTTCTAGGCGGGACAGATGATCGTCGGCCGGTTCTCGGCTCCTTTTTATCACGTATAATGATATCAAATTCACGGAGGAGGAGAACCCAACGGAGCAATCTCGGCTTTGCATCTTGTTTTGCAAAGAGATATTTGAGAGCCGAGTGATCCGTATACACCACGCATTTGGTCAAGATTAAGTATGGCGAAACTTCTCAAACGCATACACCACGGCTAATAATTCTTTTACGTGGTGGTGTAATGGGTTTGAGCTTGATCATAGTCTTACTTGCGTAGTGGATAGGTGAAAATGCTTAGCTCTCGTTGCCCTAAGACCGCACCGATAGCAAAATCACTTGCATCGCACATGAGCTCAAAAGGCAAGTCCCGATCGGAGCAACGAGAATGGGTGCTTGAGAAGCTTTTTCTTTAATGTTTCAAAAGCTTGATGCACTCGGGTGAGAAGATAAAAGGAGCATCTTTTCAAGAAGATGAGTCATAGGTAGGCGATTTTAGAAAAATCTTGTATGAATCTGCGATAAAACCGGCATGACCTAAAAACTCCTAATACCTTTGACGGTAGTAGGATGAGGCAATTTAGCAATAACATCGACTTTTGCTCTATCGACCTCAATCCCATTTTTGAAATCTTATGGCCAAGGACTATGCCTTCTTTGACCATAAAGTGGCTCTTCTCCCAATTTAGACAAAGATTGGTGTCTTCACACCTTTGAAGCATTTTTCTAAATGGAGAGACATGTTTGAAATGAGTCCCCAATGACCGAGAAGTCATCCATAAACACCTCCATTGTTTCCCGATCATGTCGTGGAAAATGGCCATCATACATCGTTGGAGCGTGCGGGAGCGTTACATAAGCCAAAAGGCATACGTCTGTAGGCAAAAGTTCCGTATGGGCAGGTGAATGTGGTCTTTTCTTGATCCTTTGGATCAATGGGGATCTGAAAGTAACCCGAGAAACCATCAAGGAAACAATAGTATTCATTCCCTGCTAATCTCTCAAGCATTTGGTCCATGAAGGGTAGAGGAAAATGGTCTTTACGAGTGGCGTCATTCAACTTACGATAGTCAATGCACACACGCCATCCCGTAACCAATCGAGTTGGAATTAACTCGTTATCTTCATTTGTGACAACAGTTATGCCACCCTTTTTAGGAACACAATGAATTGGGCTAACCCAAGGACTATCTGAGATCGGGTAAATCAATCCGCATCAAGAAGTTTGATAACCTCTGTTTGATAACATCATGGATTTTGGATTTACTCTTCTCTCGATGTTGAGCTCTTGGTTTGAAGTCATCCTCCATCAAGATTTTGTGAGTACAAAACTCGGGGTTGATACCCTTAATGTCGGAGAGTTTCCAAGCAATTGCTTGCTTGTGTGACTTCAAGACCTTTATGAGAGCGATCTTTTCATCTTTACTCAAATCTCGAGCAATAATGACGGGTAATTTATCATCACCTTCAAGAAATGCATACTCGAGATGAGGTGGTAAGTCCTTAAGTTCGACTTGAAATTCTTGATTTTCTCAACCGACTTGACTTCCTTGTTATGAAGTTCGACGGGGGAGCGATGATGGATCATCATTAAGCAACTTCTCAATGAGAAGTATGTCCCCTCAATGTCGATGGGAGCGTGATCAATTTCCCATGGAGCAGAATCACTAGACAAGTAGGCTTCAATCTCTTCCAAGATGAAGTCACTTTCCTCAAAAGGAGTGAGAGAAGGAGTAGAATTGGCGATGATAGGTTGAGATGAATGAGTGAGATTATCACTCAAGAATTATGATCATAACCAAGAACTTCTTGAGAGTACTCTTGAAGCAACATCAATGATATCTATTCGGTTAACCGACTCGGAATCATAGTTTGCGGAGTACCTCGAAGTTTGATCAAGGTTAAAGGTGTGACTTCATTACCAACACGTAATGTGATTTCTTGCTCAAATACATCAATGAGAGCACGGCCCGTTCTCGTGAATCCTCGTCCAACAATGAGAGGAACCCGATGATCGGCATCAAAATCAACAACTACAAAGTCGGTGGAAAATGGAACTTTCCTACTTTACAAATCGTCCTCGGCAATGCCAAGAGGACGGGATATTGTACGATCGCAAGCTCGAGAGTCATGCATGTAGGAGTAAGTTCCGGAAGAAAGTTTCTTCCATCTTGAATAAGGCATAAGATTGATGCTTGCACCAAGATCGGCTAAGGCAAAGCATTCAACCATTCACGGAAATACACAAGGTAAGAGAAATTTTCCGGGATCTCCAAGCTTTTCGGAAGCTTCTTCGGGATAAGCTGCAGCGAGTTCTCGTTAAGAGGAGTTTTAGCCATTTCAAACGACTTTTCCTTGTTGCTTAACATGTGTTTGAGAGTTGATGCAAACTTGGGCATCGACATGATAGCATCCGCAAAGCTTATGTCAAAATGTAGTTCTTGGAAAATTTGAAAAATTTGTCCATTTGATGACCGGCTTTTCGCGGAGCTTTGCTCATTCAAACGTGATGGGTAAGGAATAGAAGATTTGGATTTGGTATTTTCAACGGAGCTCTTGGAGGTTCAAAACAACTCTGGATTGGATTTGGGTTTCGGACAACTTGAGGATGGACATCGTTGGTACCTCCGTTATTAGTAGGAAGTTCCTTGTCCTTTGTTGCCTCGGGTTCACTTTCCACTACCTTCGGGAGAGAAGAAGAAGAGGTAGTAGGAATAGCGGGTCCATTGTATGAAACACCACTTACGGTTGTGATCGCCTTTGCATCGCCCCTCGGGTTAGCGATCGTGTTGCTCGGAAGTTTTCACGAGCCCGAGGGTTGATCATTTAAAGACTTCTTGAGATCGCCGATCGACCGACCAACAACTGTTCATTTCATCTTGGGATTTCATGAATTGCTTCAATAACTCATTAGATGATGGTCTTGGAGGATGTGGAGGGAAATTTTGAGGTCGGATGTTTTGATTATGACCTTGTTGTTGAAAATTCCTTGATTAGGATTCACATTTCTCGAAATTGATTCCTCGATTGAAATTGTTTTGATTAAGGTTTCCTTGATGTTGGAAACCTTGATTGGGTCCGGATAGAAATTACCTTGGTTTTGATAACCTTGGTTCATTCTAGGTTGGTTTCGATTCGGTTTTGTATGTTAGGATTTCGGTTAAAACCGGGTGGTGCACGATAAGTGTTAGCACGGTAGTTTGGTTCATTTTGAGGACGGTATTGATTACCTCCACGATGTGAAGTACCGGCTATAGCATTGGCTTCAAACGGACTACCATCGGTGGCGATCTGATTGTAGTATGCATGAGGACCACCACAAGTAACACAAACTTCAACTTTCTTCACTTCACCATGTGATGGTGTTTGAGTGAAAGTGACTTTCTTTGGTTAGCAAGAACCAAAGCTCGAACAATATCCGTGAGTTTGTCAATCTTAGCATCGGTGCTAGATGTACTCACGGAGATGAAGTAGAAGGTCCGGCATTAGGCGAGTCGATATGTCTTTGTGCGGAAAAGGCGGACACGGGACTTGTTTTCAATGATTTGCAAGGCTTCTTTTGTGGTCTTGCTCAAGAAATTACCTCCAGCGGAGGCATTTAGAGAGTCTTGGTCGACTTGTCTCGGACCATTGTAGAAAGTATCCATTTGCATTAATTCGGTAAAACCATGATGCGGACACTTGCGGAGCAATTCTTTGTAACGATCCCATGCCTCCCGAATGATTCATCAAATCTTTGAGAAAATTTCATTATCTCATTCTTAAGACTTGTAGTTCGGGATGGAGGATAGAATTCGTTAACAAACTTGGTGACTAGATCCTCCCATGTCTCAATGGAGCGAGGGGTTGTTTCTCAAGCCAATTCGGGCTTGTCCTAGAGAAAATGGGAAGAAGAAGCTTAATTGCTTCATGTGGGACATTCTTGTATTTGATGGTAGATGCAATCTTGTTAAACCATCGAATATGTGCATGAGGATCATCCGCTCAAAACCATAGAATTGGCTTTGGGTTACAAGATTAAGCAACCCGGTTTTGAGCTCAAAGGTATCGACCATGATGGTGGGACAATAATGGCATCTCCGTAACCCTCGATGGGTGCTTGGAGAAGCTCATTCATAGGCTTGTCTTCCGCCATTTCGACGGGGGTGGTGGTGGTAGGCGTTCCTCGATCACGGTGAAGGAGCGAACGTCCTCTCGTCACGAGGAATATTTGCAAGCTCGAAAGTGGACTTGTAGAATCGGAAGAGCAGTGCGCATGCACTAAGTATAAAAATCAGTTTTCAAAACAAATGCGAGGCAAAACGACAAGTGAACTTAACCAATAATCACAAATGAAATGGCTTCTTTGAAAAAGGTACACCAAATCACAAGGACACAAAGGCAAGTTTTAAATCATTGTTCGGGAACTTATTATGGTCACACCCCGGTTAGTAGGTGTCTTGCCTTGATTTGCGGTGGTTGATTTTATGTATAAATTAAGTACCACCGAAAAGACGTAGGTATGGATATGTGCTGATGGTTTAAAACTTTTGGACAATATTTTTGGTATCGTCTCGTTTAACCAAATCGTATCTCTTTAAGAATCACCTTAAAAGAAACACAAGCTAGAAAAGCGTTACGATTGTTTTGTTGTTTTATATTTTTTTGGTGTTGTTAACACTTTAGGAAAAGTGTTAATGAACTTTTGATTTATGATAACTTTACAAAAAGCTGTTTACAAGCGGTGGTATATGTGCAAGTACGGGTGCGAAAATGCTTAGAACACGCTTACTGACCTCCGGCGTGGCGCCAAAATTTGATTGGCTCTGAGCAGTCAAGTTTAATCACACAAGCTAACCACTTGTGAATGGTCAACCGTAATAAACTTAAAGCATTTCGAAAGCAAATGCAATTAAGATCGAGGAATATAGTGGATTCACGGGTCGTTAAGTCCCACGGAGGATGAATGGTGTTTAACAGACGGATGTCGAATAATCACTAAGGATAGTGATCGGTAAGGATTTTGGAATATTTATACCTAAAGAAAAGTTTTGTAAATTACTGGGGCTTAAATGCAAATTAAAGAAAATTAAAAAGTTAAAATATATTAAATAAACGCTATCACTATTTTTACAATGATGTTTTCTATGATTTATAAAATAAAATAACTTAAATAAACTATTTTAATTAAAACGTAAACTTAAATTATCTAAAAGCGTGATTTAAAATGAAAACGTACGTTATGTATAAAAATTACGCGAGTGCGCAAGCAAAAACGTAAAATTTGTGAAATAAAAGTCCTACGAGTGTAAAAACAATTTTCTTACTTCCTATATGACAAAAGAAAATTTTAGAAAAAAGATTTATATTTTTTTGATTTTTATATTTTTTATTATGAATTAAATACTGTTTTACACTAATTAAATGATTAAAAATACTAAAACTATTTAGAAAAATCTGAAACTTTTTTATAAATTACTTATTATCAATACAAAGCTAGAAAAAATACAAAACTTGAAAAAGTTAGATTAAATAAGCTGAAAATAAGCTAATAAGCTCGTATAAGTTTAAATGAAAAAAAGGGTTATATATTAGATATTGCAAAGAAAAGCAGAAAAAGACCCAAAGGTTGGTGGAGTGTGTGTGTGTGGTGAGTGGGTGGCGTGGTTGAATCCCAAGAACGCTTTTTGCAACTATTTTATTTTTTGATTTTCTTTTGCAACTTATTAAGCTAACTAAGATAAGCAATTTATAAAACTACAACTTTTATAAAATGACTAATAAGCTCGGTTTGAGCTTATTTTCTCAACATTGAGCAAGAAAAAAGAAATAAGCAAAGGTTTAAGCTAAATGACTTATAAGCTAGAAAATAAGCACAAGTACACTAGAAATAAGCTAAGACAACACGTAAATAAGCTTATACAACAACCGAGAATGCAAATAACTTAAAAATAAGCACGATTAAGCCAAAATAAGCACTAGTTTTAGCTGGTTTGCACATGACACTTTTGTTTTACTAGGCACTTTTAAGCTTAATTTTAAGCACTATAATAAGCTAGGAAATGAAAACAAACACTTGGATTAGCAAGTTGACCAACTAAGCTTTCCAAAAGCTAAAGCTCTCACTTGTGGGGTCCACTAGAGAGCTTATGGTGAGCTTAAGAAAAGTTTGAAAACCATCGAGTATGACTCGGTGTACTATGAGTCAAATGGACAAACAAAAGCGAGTGCAATGCCTATCAAACAAGCGCAAATTGGAAAATTAAGCTTGGGACTCAAAGATGGCTAGGTTAGCTTCACAAAAGCCAAGAATCACAAGCGAAGCTAAGCGATAAGCAAGTGTGAGCTTGTGAAAGTGATAGGCTCAAGCGTGCACGAGCATGATTTTGACTTTTTAATAACTATGTTGACTTAAATGAACTTTAAATCAATTCTATGGATGATTATGATGTATTAAGTTATATTAAGACTAGATTAAGCAATTATAACAACTTATGAACAAGAAATCACAATCATGGATCATGAAATTCCAACGATGAGTTAACAAGATTTGATCAAAAGGTATTTTGACTTTTTAACAAATGACCACTGGTTTTCTTGGTGTCAATGAGATATTAAGTACTTATGTGACACAGGACAATAACAAGAAACAAAGCCAACACTCTCTAACACGATATCTCGGAAATCCAAACAAATATTAAATAAACTAATTTGAAGATTTTCAAATGATTTTAAAGATTTAGACCATGAACTTGATTAAAGATCTTATTATATCATGTATTAGGACTAAATAAACATAAAACAACAGTATTAACAACATGAATCACAAGAATGATGATTATGCTATTTTAACTGTCAAAATGAGATTCTTAGCAACTATAAATTTTAAAGAACAAGTGACTGTTTTTATTGTTTAATTATGCTTAACTACAACTAATGAACATGAATAAACGAGATTTAAGCTAATAAGCAACTCTAACGGTGAAATGCCAAAATGGTTCAAAAGGCTTACAAGTGGTTTCCAAGCTCAAACCGAAAACCAAGGTATACAAACACAACCTAAAGCTTCCCAATAAGCACTAAACCCAAGGCAATCCACAATTCAACCTTGCTCCAACTTTTTCTTCATTTCTTATGATTTTTGATTTTCAACTGATTTTTTGTATTTTTGGTATTTTTACTTTTGACTTCTAAACCGAGTTTTAAAGGGTTTCTAATAGCTTTAATAAGCTATATAGGAGCTTATGTGAGCTTATTCGGTCCTTAACAACTACAAACAACATTTGATCTTTTGAGATTTTGAACAAAAGTAAAATTTTGCATAAACCGAAATTGAACTTAAAGCTGAAATTAATGTTAACAAAAGTTTTATTATACACTAGTAACTTGAAAAACTGAGCTTAAAAGCTTAAACAAACTTTGGAATTTAAAATTTAATTAAAACGACATAAGCTAAATTACAATTATTCTAGATATCTCACTCTTCTGCTTCTCCTCTTTTTTTATAGCATTGAGACACTCCCCACATGTCTCTGAATCTTTCCCACTTCAAATCTCAGCCATTGAATGAGTCAAACTCATCTTATCCGTTTAAATGACTTTTGGCGCCAAAAGTGTACATGGTTGCTTGAGACAGTTTCAGAGTAATTAAAGAACTTTGGTGTGTTGTGGAGGTGGAGGGGGACAGTTTAGATAGTAGGTATGGGGCTGGGGATGATTTGGAAAGCAAAAACTAGTTTTGTGTGTGTAACAGTAAAAGGCTAATGGTGGGGAAGCATTTATTGCAAGGTAGGGTAATGAGAGGAGGGGGAATGAGCTGGAGAGGTTAGGCAGTGAGGTGGAAAGGTGGAAAGGTGGTGGAAAACCACCCGGTTTTGGATTACGAGCGATGGTGAAGGAGATGAGCAGTGATTTTTGTTTTAGGCGCTTTGACCTTTTTGACCGTGGGATATTATAAGCGGGGTCCAAAATGGGGGTCAAGGGTATGACAGGGTCTTTTGGTTTGGTGGGTTCTAAATACAAAAAAGGGTCCGTTTGGTTTTGTTTAATAACAAGGACCATTTCTTGTAATTTCGCCAAATTGAGGGACCGATCTTGACAATTTCCAAAGTTATCACAAGGACCATTCCTGCCAAATATGAATAGTACAAGGACCATTATGCATAAAATTTCATTTTAATAAATCCAAGGACTATTTTGACATTTTCAAAACTTGAGGGACTAAAGTTGTAATTTTGCAATTTTTGATTTCAAGGACTTGTTTTGACAACTTATGAATCCCTAAGGACTTAAAATGATATTTTTCTTTATTTTGATTTACCAGGACTGTTTTGACAACTTTTGAAACTTGGGGACTAAAGCGCCAATTATGCAAACTTGATATCGCTTTTTCACCGATTTTGATGTTTTGCATTTAAAACACATAAAACACTTATTTGTGATATTTTCATCATTTTGATGCATTTACGAGTGTTTTCGGATGTTTTGGCATTCTATAACGGATTAGTATCCGATAGCAAAACCAAAAATGATGAGTATTTAGACACTCATCTATTCAAGAACAAGTCTTGTTCTTATTTTTACATGCTTGTAAGTAGCTTAACTACCACTACAATTTGTCGTTTTATTACAAGGCCTTGTTTACATACCTTGGCTCCTATCTTGTTTCTCGACAACCATAAGATCATCTAAGCATGTTACTAACTTTCTTTTGTAGATTTTTTCTTCTCTTGGCGCCCAAACTAGGGGAGCTACCGTCGAGGGGAGTAAATAATCTGAAAACTACTTTTTCCTCCAGGGTTAACTTTTGTTTCGACAAAAGGGGAGAAGAAGTAAAACTTAGGAGCTTTCAAAACTTACATCTATTCTTAAGTTTTACTCATCATAACATTATATTTTGTCATCAACAAAATGGGGAGATTGTTAATACAAATAAACCGTAAAACGTTTATTAATATTTTGCGATCTCTTTGTGTTTTGTTGATAACATATATAATGTTGTCTTAAATATAATTATAAGGATACATGTTATTTTGTAAAGCATTTACATATAATCTTTTAAATACAAAATGTAGTAACAAAAGCATTTGTTGTAATAGTTAATTAGGATGGGTAAAATCACAACCCATGGATCTTAACCCATACCCAAAGAGACTTGATACAATGTATACTTAGATACATTGAATCTAAAGAAAACCCATGGACCAACCCATAACCCATGACCCATAACCAAAAACCCATGGGCAAGAGGCGTGCCCACGGATCCCTAGCTTTGTGCTAGCGGATCCCAAGTGGAAGGATCCGTGGGATCCGTGAGAACGGTGAGGAAATTTGCCTATAAATAGAGAGCCATTTCTTCATTCTAACTCACCCTCTTCTTACTAAATCTCTCATACACTCTCATTCTCTTCTAACATATAGATCACTAGATCTAGAGAGTTGTTCTTCTTTCTTTCTATTTGTGATTCTCATATAGGTCCTTCTAAGGCGAGATCACGAGCATTCTACAAGTCATCCAAGCAAGGGGTCCTTGATTGATTTATCACTCCAAGATTTACAGAGCGAAGATCTTGTATTTGATATTTCACATATTTGTTGTGTAATAGTTGTGTTGGTTTGGTCCACCGTGCTACGGACTCGGTATCTAGCTTTGTACCGGAAAAAGTGTAAGCAACGTTGTGAAGGCTTCTCCGCCAAGTGAAGGAGTTTGTTGACATAGTGCTTGAATATCGGTTGTGTCATTTCTATCCCTTATCTTCATTTATTTGCTTGCATTATCATTAGATCTATACGTTCTCAACATCCATACGATTTCACATAATATCGAATCTAAAGTTTTTGAAATCAACTTAAAATCGGCAAAACTATTCAACCCCCCCCCCCTTCTAGTTTTCCACAAGTCCTACGCATTATCCTTGTGGTATTGCCAGAACATCTGAGTGATATGCAAACATATTCACAATGAAGATGGAAAGCCTTCTAGAGCCAACATCAAACAAGCTCTTGGTAGGTGGCATGTGAGATCTATCCAATAGATCAACCATGTGAGAACTGGATAGAAATGATGGGGCGATTCAATCTTGAATCAACCTTGGTCCAGGAAAAGGATTGACGGATACCTTTGAAAAACCGGTCGTTGTGCTTAAAACTCTTTCTCTAGCACATCGATCGTATTAATATTTCAAAAATAAAAGGTGTTTATGATTGATAATTGATTTTTCTTTAAAACCTTCGTTGTGTTGCAAAACACTTTATTTTGAGCAAGACACGATTGTTTTCAAATCTCTTTTCATCAATCGGTGAATCTCAAATTATTGGTTCACTCACTCCGTGTTGTCTTCTTTGAGACGTTCGGTTTGAGAACAACTAGAGCATTGCGAAACCACGTCAAAGAGATTCTTGGATTTATACCGATCACGCAAGTGCTTGTATCGATCAAGCGGGGCAAGTGGGCCGTGTACCTCAATTCAACGAAGTGATCAAAGACACTTTAAATGCGCTTTATTGCTAAGCTGTTGTATGCGGTACACCCGACGTTTGCGGTGATCGAATGGAGAGGTCAATCCATAGCCGCATGCTCACACAACACATTCATTTCAAAAGAAATCATGATTAGTGCATCAATGACTCGATATTTTCACTCCATGCTTCGCTACTGCCGCAAATATCATGAATCAACTCAAGCTTCCGCTACTACGATGAAAAGAATTCATGATCCAGAATGTGAGCATGTCGGTCCACTGTCACAACATCACACAAATTCAACACCACAATGGAAGAGTCAGAGATTTATGCAAGCTGATGATCTCAAAGCTGGCTAAAAACTCATCATCACGTGGATCCGTTAAAGACCTCCACTTGAATTATCCAAACATGGAAAACATGAAGAATCAAAGACTACGAGCTTCTGAACAAAGAACCTTAACAAGAATTCAAGAACAATCTTATTGTAATATCTGTTTGTATTCTGTGTAAATTGAGGTGACCTCCCTTAGGGGGAGATTGTTAGGAATTAGAAAATTCAGTCATTAAAGTGTCGGTCACCTCAAGTATATGTAATCATTAGAAAGCTCATAGTCGTAGTTATTTTATATTAGTAAGAAGTTAGTTAAGTAATACCGTGGAGGACGGACGGGTCTTTACCCACTGTATGCCTGATCCACAGCCCGTAGGAGGTGTTTATTGTAAGACACTATAAATACCCTCTACCTTCCAAGGTAGAGGGTTGGAGCTTTCAATACCATTTTTCTTTGTTTCACATAGTTCTCAACTCTCTTCCCTTTCTCTCTCTAGAACTTTCTTTCCCTAAACATTTTGGAACGCCCCATATGATATTGGTATGATGTGTTTGTGAAATCCTATATCTTACATATATCGATTCATGGATTCTTGCAGTTTGTACATTTCTAAATAATATTTGAATTCTTTGTATTACTTACCGTCCTCGCAAAAGTAATCCCACAAGAAAGAGTTTTGATATTCATTGTCAAATTTCATGTAAATAAAACTAAGTTGACAATTATAATCTTTATATATATATATTTAATGTACCTAGGAAATAATAATCAATCATAGTTAATTGCTTAAATATGATTAATATTCTTGTCACTAGACATGCATTAAATATGTGTATAATATTGTCCATATGATTTCTATACGAAGATTTAAACCACTAGGGTTTTCCTTTCTTTGAAGAAACTCATCTCCATTCTATTTAGGAATTAAGATAAATCAAGTTTCCAAAATTGATTATCTTTATGGATAACATTTTATCATTCATAGTATGAGTAATTTATCAAATTCAATATAGTTAAATACATCATTATGATTAACAGGCTTACCATGATCCTGTAACTCATATTCCTCAGCATATTAATCAAATATCTGATATCTCCTTACGGATCTATGAATGAGAATTCCATTATCTTGAGATCTATCATTAACATGTTTAGCCTCATCATGATATTCACTAGTGTGTTTTAGAAGATTATGTATTTTGTAATTTAATCTCTTTAAGATTTTAAACAAAACTCCCACTTGATTTTTTGTAATTCAATGACTATCAATAAATACTTTAGCAAGTAAAGCAACACTTAATTATTCTCTTTTGGGACAATATAAAACACATTGACAGTTCCTGACTCTAGTTTGTTACAACCCTCTTTATAAGTAGTTTAAAAAATTCAAAACTTTATTTTAATTCTTAATGTGATTCGTCACATTCCATAATATTATGGTGTATTATTAATCTTCTAGATTGGAGTCTTATTGAGTATATACAATCCATACTCAATTTTTTAACCTTAATAACGTTTTGGAAGAAAATAAGTAATAGTTATCTTGTTTGAGACTCCTAACAGAACATACCATTAGCATTGTGGTATTTCATTAGAATTTAATATTGTAAGATAATCTAACAATATGTAAGATAACCATGTACTCTTTGGCTTACCTATTTAGACACCAAGTCAAACTTAATGGCATAATAGAATTTCCAAGCTAATTGCATGCTTTATAACCCTGCTATACGTTATAAGTCATTGATCAACTCATTGACTTCATATCTAAAGTTAACGTCTTACTTTATATTATAACTCTTGTAACAATAAAAAGACTTCATGTTTGTGACTTTACAAAGAAAACATAAACATGTATAACTAAAGTAGTCATAAATTCCACTTCTTGATTTCAATTAATAATTTCAAGTTAATTCATTACTACATTTATTTATGCCATTCTAAGAATACATAAATACCCAATTTAAAAAAAAATTGTAAATTTATTCCAGCTACGTCTCATGCAACGTGGAGACTTACCTTAGGATTACAATCTAGTTAAGTCTCACGTAACGTAAATTGTAACTGCTAGTGTTTCTTTAATGTGAATGACATAAGTATTTAATTTGAAGTAGTCTTTATTTTCATCTTGACACATGTTCTAAATAGGGTAATATTACATATTAAGTGTATAAGTCCTATTATAACATTAGTCTCTTACCTTGCGGTCAAGAGAATACTTTTAAATCATATTTATATGTGTTGTATCTTGCACACATTAAAGATTTCTCCCACTTGTGCATGGAACAATATCATGTAGGGCAGATAAATAACACGGCATGCGTTTTTTTATGATATCAATATGATTTGTGTCATAGATATAACAAGTAGATGTAGGACTACATTGTCTAGTAAGGAAACGCACATGACTATCCTTAAAAACATAAGTGTCTACAATTGGAAAGTAATTATCTTGATACATTCTAGAGATAATATGGGTTACTACAAAGAAAAATAAACTTGTAGCTCCCACTAAATTAGAGAACATTACTATAACTCCTTATTTAGTAGTACAACACAATGCTCCACAGGATTTGACAACATTGTAAGTGTTTCATAACCACTTAAAACAAATTGCTTGCTTTTTACTTTCCAACACTTTTGAAAACCCATACGTAACAATTACTTAGGTACTAAAAAGTGTGTTCTACTATGTTTGAAAGCAGAACTGGATCAATTTACAAATAAAAGACCAAACCACGTTTATGAAATATTGCATAAATACATTTAAAAGAATTACAAAATTCAATTTAAGTATTTTCGATAATTGAATCTTTCAAGAAATTAAATACCCTTGGTAAATATACATACAACCATTTAATTTCCTTAAAAACTAGGATCCAAATTGACATAGTCTCATCACATTAGTTGATCTGCTGGCAATGAAAGTATTCAACAAGATACGAGTCGAACATCAATTGCCAATCTAAAGATTGCAACTCTTAGAACATTATGGGATTTACATATTTGCCAACTCCAGTTGTAATGTAATCATGTTTTATCCCAATCGTATGCATTGAGTTACTAGTTCTCACTATCAAATCAATTAAGTTATCCAACTTAAGAAACTGCAAATACATCTACGCCCGTTCTCACAACAAGTGAAGATTTACCCTTTGATTACAATCTAGCTACGTCTAACATAACATAATTGGCAACCTTAGGTGTTTCCGTTTCATTGGATGGCATATAACTTAAATTTTAAAGGGTAGTAGTTTTGATTCTGGTGTCAAATCAAAATGTCATGCATTCACCTTTATATCATAGGTTTCAATAAAAAAAACTTTTAATCATTAGTTTATTTACTAAGATTAAATCAACAAAGTTTCAATCGAGGTATTGGGTAAACCAATTAAAGAATTACCTTTAAATATCGTCCACTATATCGTACTACGGCATGAGTCATAAGACCCAAGTTGTTCGGATAATTACCACAAAAGTGGCGCATGGAATTAAGGTCAATTCGCCCTTAAGATATTTTTGTACATTTAAATAGTCGTAGGTAGCTCCATTTTGACGCACAAAAAAGCGGAGAAGCGGGTCAACGCGAAGTGTATTCAAAACCTTCTTCTTTTAGTTCACAATTTAATTTGTACCCTCCTTATACCTCTCTTATAGTTTGTCAAAATGGTTGAGACATTCTAACTATTTGGTAAAAAACCACATCAATCGACTAAAAGTTTAAGATTTAATTCTTAAAAGCAAATCATATTTCACCATTATTTAGTATGGTTTATTTTTCTATTCAAAGTTACCCGTTGCTTACAAGTTGTCAAACAAAAGTAAACAAATAAGTAAAATAAAAATAAACAACTAAAACAATGCGCACATAACTTAACAGTTAATATGTGTAAACAAGTAGCCACATGCAAGCTAAGATAAAAACCTACTAATAATCAATCTAGGCTTAATAATGCATATACTTAACTAAGACTTTCACTTGTTTTCATATATGTACAAAGTGAGCCAAATACATCAACGAATCGATTACATAAGTCATAGCTAAATATATACCACATTGTACATAATTGGTTTATTAATGTATAATTGAGGTCTTTCCCAATTCAAGATTTATATATAAATAAATGTGTACACACTTAACAATTAATGCATAATAAAGAATAATCCATGACAAAACATGCAAGTTTTCATCAAGGATTCCACATAACAATTAACTTTAAGTCTCAAGATCGCTTACAATTAATGACATAACAACAATTATTCATTAATTAAGACATAAAAAATTGCATGCAATCCTAGGGTTTCTACAATTTACAAAACCTAAAAAAAATTATAAATAAAAAAGGGCATTCGGCCCTAATTAAAAAAATCAGGGTTTCAAATACCAAACCCTAGAATACGTTTAATCATGCAATACACAATACAAGATTCGTTTTTATGTGTTTTGATAATTAATTACACAATATTAATGGCTCATGATGCTACTATTGGAAGTATATAAACATGACAATCATAATATATAAACAAGTAATCACAAGAGCACGAAATAGAAGGGTTAAATAAATATTCATAATTAATTAACCGAAACATAAAGCAAGTGTACCTTTTAGCAACTCCAAGCAATCAAACGATCAAGAATCATAAATCCTAAATAATTAGGGTTTATGTAATCGAATAACACCTAAGTCGATTGGGGTAACACCAAAAATCCAAAATAGGATTTATCTATGGTCGTGTACACACGTACTATTAGCGATTCGATGTGAATGATAGTTCTTGATCACAATAGATTAACCAAACACCTTTGTTATGCTTAAGGTCACTCATAAATACTTTTCGTGGGGTTTCACTCGTCGACCTAGGAACAAGAGAGGAGAAAAGGAGAAGTTTGGCATTCTATTGAATTAAAGTGTACCAAAGAATGAATACATGGGGATCTATTTATACCCTTATGGTAGATATCAAGTTTACAATGGTTTCCCATGTGGGATCCCAATGTTTGGCCGAATATAAGCCCAAGGGAGGGTTTCTAGAACCTTCTCTTGGCTTGTTTCCTTTTCTTCGTATTCCGTTGACATTAAACGATCGTTAGTCAATTCCGTTAAGTGCTTAACGCTCATTAGTCATTTATTGTGAATTAATAATTAAACATAACATTTTATATTAATTATTTAGACATCGAGTCTCATACGTAAAGTGTGTAATCCCATAGTCTCGAGTTCGAATCCGGTCATACACATATTAAAAAAGTATCCACAAACTAACACGAGTTGGGGGGATATTTGATAACACCAAATAACCTGAATATTTTAGTATCAATTTCTCTTGTAAATGCTCATGATTATATTATTTTTACATGAATATGTACTCTTAATGATTCATATTTCGTCGTAGGTGATATTTGAGCAAAGGAACAAAAAGATGCGAAATTGGAAAGGAAACGTGAAGAAATACACACAACTTGCTAAAATAGAGAAAACCTATGGCCTAGTTGGATTGATCAACTTACGCAGTAATCCTTATTTCTATTGATCAAGACCAAGAGAACTCATCACATAGTTACTGTTTAATCAAAGTAACCAAGCTATGCCGTAAAGCTTCATTAAAGATTTGGAATGTTGTTGACACAAGAGTTGCGCCGTTACCACATCACAAAGGTTACGACGCAACTAAAGAGCAAAAATTTAACGAGAGGAATACGACGTAACTCATTCTTCATGGTTACGCTGTAACTATTCTACAACTAGAAGAGCAACGCGAATGAAAGAGATTACGGCGTAACCCGTTACTTGTGGTTAGCCCATAGTTATGTCGAGCCTATATAAACTAGCCCTAAGTCTGCATTTTACACATCTCCATTTGATACAACAACTGAAGGACGATTAGGGTTCCACTGAAAGGCAATTTCCAGTAGTTCCAAATCACTTTCCAAGGGAGAATTCACTTGAATTCATTCATGGCTTTAGCAATTCATCAACTCTTTGTATCGAACTCAATGTTTAATATATCCATTATTACTTTCAATGTGTTTTCTATACTTTGAAATATAAGAGGCTAAACATTTTATGTGTTAACCTAGTTATAAAATTATTTATGCTTTGATCTTAATTCTTTGTCTATTTATCATTTTGTATGGATATCTTATATGCTTATTGATTGGTCATCGCGTTTTGGTAGTATTAAGGCTTGTGTAGAGCCTATTAGCTAGTTAGTAGGTGTGAACAATTGTCTACTAGACTAGTAGGTTACTTGAGATAGGATGACACCTATCTTGATTGAAGGAGTTGCACCGATTACTGCCTACATTTGACTAGAAACTTAAAAAGCGCGGGTAAACCCTTGTTAGTACACATACAATGGGTGTTTGAATGTCAAAAAGTGAGATTGTCGACGTTAGATTGGTATTTAAGATGGTTGGGGGTTTAATGACTACGAACTAGATACCCGACTTCGCGAACAACAAAGTTGAGATCATAGGAATTATAGGTTAGGTGTTCACTAAAAATCGGACCTAATGATTATTAATACCATAATATAAAATGACATTTACACATTGCACTAGGAAGACATCATTTCATGAATAATATAGTAACTAGGTTAGAACATCTTTCTCCCTTGATTAATTCAACTCATTTTCAGTTTCGTATTTATTTCTTTGCAAATTAGTTAATTAAACTAATTCAATCTCGTGACAATTAAAACTTGAATTAGAAACCGATCATTAACTCTTGGGTTGACCTCGACTTTACCGAATACTACACTACATACGATTGGGTTCTCTACTCGTTAGTGCATAAGTAGATCATATGTAGACGAGCATTATAAATTTAAAACGTGATAAAATAAGCATCAGAGGTTTGCTGTTATATTATTGGCGCATATTGATTGATCATATCTAGAAGCCTAAGGAACAAGTTGGAAAGCCATATAAATATATCGACATTCCGTATACACAGTGTGGAGAGATTCCAACTAGTTGATTGTTGCTGTAAGCTGTTATGGCTATTTTTATACTTCATTGCGTTATGTAAAAGATGCCATTTTGTTAACCATCTGCCTATTGTTATTACTCTTTGGCATTATTTTGAAGCTACTAGGTTTGACCCTAACTTATTGTTGGTTTCGCTTTTATGCTATCACCAATACTTTTGACCACATATACTTCATGCTATTACTGATACTTTACTTGATTTTGACCGCGTTGTTGTGCGTTTTGCAGCGACGGTGGATAGTTGGAGAATAAAGGTTGATAAATTCAATAAAGAATTCGGAAGGTCAAAGACTAATTATCATAATAGAAAATTACTTGCTCGTATGATTTTTAACCTTTATTAATATTTTGATAATTACTTTATGTTGGTTATAAAATATATTAATAAATTTTAAACAGTTAAAAAGACTATTAAGCAGCCTGGAAAGATTCTTAGTGACCATGAATAGTGTAAAGCACTAATGCAATATCGTAAAAAAGAAAGTAAGAGCAAACGTAGCTGTGAATGATACTGAGAAGAGTAAGCTTGATAGTGTGAAGAAAATAAACGATATTTGAGTGTAGCTATGAATGATACTGAGAAAATGAAGTTTAATGGTGTGAAGAAAATAAACGATATTTGGATGGAAAGATTGTAACTACCGATGAAATGCATATTTTCTTTCTTTGCGGTTATTGAGGAAGATAATATTGTGTTGGACAGCTGGTCGAGCTAGAAAAGTATGATACGTTGGTGAGCAGTTACGGACCCAGAAAAATAGAATGTGGGGGCCAATTTTTTTTACAATAGCCAAAAAATGCGAAAGAAAAAAACTAGGATTGTAATGATCAATCGAGTATTTTTACTTAGAGATGAATGATTTACAAGGCTTTAGAGTGTTAAATGCTGGATTTTAGTATGTGGGTGGCAGGCAATTTGAGTTTTTGGTGGGGGGCATTTACGAAAAAAGGTCAAAATAAAAAATAAAATAAAAAATTACACTAAAATCTTAACTTTTTCGGCTAGCCATGGGTGCACCGGCACCCCACACTTTCTACATAAGTCCGTCCCTATTGGTGAGAGCACTTAATATGTCAGTTGTGCTTATTATTAGTGCAAATAGCGGGTATAAGTGACAGGTTGAGCGGTTTGACAGACGTGTCACACTTCTCTAGCTCGGCCATCTTTTTGATGTTAACGTTGATAAAAAAAATTCTTTATGTTGTATTTATATGTAATGGAGGTCTAATTTTATTTTTTATCGTACGAAATCAAATTTTAGAAGTTTGTGTTGTTTTTCTATGTAATGAAATTTAGATGTGTTGTTTTATAGTATTTGGTTGAGTCGATCTTAAGGTAGAAAAAAAATGTTACAAACATCTTGCAGCAAAGCGTGGGTTGAAATCCTTGTTATTAACAATTGCAAAAATGAAAATTTGGTTTCACAAAAGTTAGTCGATCACTTCAATTTATCAAATAAGCTTTGTTATTGGTAAGTTCTGTGTGGAAGATGTGATTTTGTGATGTGGTAGATTTGGATGTTGGTCATGTTTTACTCGGTATTTGACGGTCACAAAAGAGTACTTATGATTCACAACGCAATTGATACTTTTTCTTTTGGGAGTGTAACAAAAATGTGTGCTTCTAAAAGAAAAAAAGCCCCAAGACGCAAAGGTTGAACGTAAAATAGATGAAAAGTTGTTGAAACCTGTTATTGAAGATGGAAATCAATGCGATAATGAAGTCGATATAACTAGTGTGAAAGCGTTAACTAAAATACCAGAGAAGACAAAGGCCTTTATTGTTTTAAAAAATCTTAGAACTTGAAGCTACGAAACCCAAAGATGTTATGGGTGCAAGTATGATTTTGAGTGTGGGTTAACTGTGAAAATTAAATTCAAGAAAGCAATAAAACTTTCAATGGAGAACAAAGAAAACTTTTATACTATAGTTAAATACTTAATGATTAACAATAATGAGGAATTCATAACCCCGACGTTTGAGGTCATGTGTGAGAGTCACTTGGAGTGTGTTTGGTGTGTTAAAAAATATGAATAGAGTACTCGAGTTAATGTGGAGTTCAAGGCTACAACAAACAAGCGCCGTTGAATGAAACTTTGTTAGGTAGAGGAAGCAATTACACTTGGGAACTCAGGGTCGAGTTCTTTTCAAGTGACGGGTATAATGAGGACAATGGTCGAGTTGGAAAGCTTATGGAAGATCACATGAAGCCACGAGGGTTTAAAAGACTAAAAAGAAAAAGAATCGTCCGATGCTTCGCACTCAAAACCTATGGGCTTTTTCTCTTCAAAACCCATAGGTGTCGTATCTAAGGTGTTTTAGTGCTTTAGGGCTTGGATGCTCCACCTTCAAAACTCACAGGTGTTTTATTATGGCTTTTTTTAAGCAAAACTAGATTTTTAAGTTTTACTTATTTTAAGAAGTTTTAATGTTTTTGGGAATTATTATTATTACTATTATTTATTTATTTATTTATTTTAAATTTAGGTTACTTTTTACCCAAAGTATTTTTAGTTATATTCTACTACATTACATTTATTGGGCCTTCTTATGAATAGTGTTGTGGGTATTTTTTTTAGTCGGGCCCCTTGGTTACTATGTTTACCACTACCCGACTCATTCCCTATTCATCTTCACTCACAAGATATGCTTACCTTTTAGATCAGATTGCGTGTGCCCCCAGAAAATTATCCGGCGAATTTTTTATCCCAAAAAAATGAATTTCTTTGTTGGTACAGCTGATTGTGAGGGGGCTACAGTTCCACGTACCATCAATGCTTTTTTTATTGCTTTTGTGGATGGGATTTTGCCATTTGTTCGGTGCTACAGGTGATCCCTTTCTTTGCTCCACATATTTTTTCTTGCTTCATATATTGTATAATTTTTCGGTTGAAGTTAGGTGGATCAATTATTTGTGATCCAAATAAGATTCGACAGCTTTGCTGTTTAGAAGATTAGATACTAGGTTGCATGTTTTTTTCCCTTTTGTTGTTGGCTAGGTTCGTTATTCTTGGTGTTTATGTTTATTTAGTGAGGTTAAATGGTTTATACTAATCAGGGTTTGGGTTCACTTTAGGGTTTTTTGTTTTGTGAAATTACTTTGGGTGTTTTCCACTTTTTGGTGTTTATGTTTAATTTCTGAGGTTAAATGGTTTATACTAATCAGGGTTTAGATTTGGTTTAGGGTTTTTAATTTTGTGAAATTATTTTGGGCGTTTTCCATTTTGAAGTTTTTGTATTAATTTAATGATGGTAATATTAACTCCTTTTTTGATAATTATTCTTGGTTTAGTCTATGTAAACAAAGTCTTGGCCATCTGCTGATGTGGATGAAATGAGTTCTTATATCTCATGCTTAAACAGTTTATGTGAATTAGATTTTACTGAAATATTATAACATCTGCAAATGTTTGTGGGTTTGCCATGTTTTCAGGTGACGATGTGGCGGGGTGGGCTTCTTGGTGGCGCACCATAGCGATGACCTGTATCTTGGTGGCCTGTAATGGCCGCCTCACGAATGATCTTTGTTGCGAGGCGGTGGTGCGTGTTTTACGTTCATCTTGGTGAAATGCGATTGTCGGAAACTTGCATTTCATGATTGTGGATTACAAATACAAAGAAGGCCCAATGAATGTTACTTTATCCTAATCAATGGTTACCCTTTGTGTTCCTTTTTTTGAGGCTGTGATGAATTGGGGTTTCTTCGGTAAATATGAGATGGCCCGTATCTTGGCAGGGTAACATAGAACTGTTACAGCCATGGCGTGTCTATCCTTTTTTCCTGAATATTCAGCCATCTGAGCCACCTGTCCAATGACATACCCACTTTTGTGGTGAAACCCATCGTGTCCTCTTGACCGTTGAACTTCATTAGTTGCAGTTGCCAAGAATAAAATATTTGGTTAAGGCATTGATGATACATGTATTCAATTGAATATTTGCCTTAACATAATCTGATAATGTTGGTATCTTGGCAAGGCAGTTTTGAATTGCAGCCATGGCTAGTATTTTGTTTCAGATTTTACATGTGCAGATTTGAGCCTTAAGGTGAGATTATCTGCATGTTGGCAGGGCAACCCATAATCGTTGCAGCCATGGTGGATGTATAGTTTTTCTTGACATGTTACTTTGGTATCTGTTTCAGGTTGCAACTGGTGCGACTCTAACCTGTCTTTTCAGGCTGTTGCTGCAACTATCTTCGGATCAAAATATGGCCGGATAATTATCCGAAGGCACACCTGATTGGATCTGAAAGGTAAACTTACGGTGTGAGTGAAGATGAATGGGATGGGTCTGGTAGTCTAAACAGATGTGGGTATCTCGTAGTGCAAACAAAAAGGGTAAATACGGGTATCGTGTGAATCTTTCGTTTGTATCATCTGTCGATGTTGGTATCTTGGCAGGGCAGTTTGGAACTGCAGCCATGGCTGGTATTTTGTTTCAGGTTTTAAACGTTCAAATCTGAGCCTTACAAATATTTGGTCAAACATATGATCACATCAAATACATGTATTCATTGGGCCTTCTTATGAATAGTGTAAGTGGATTTTTTTTTTAAAAACGTGCACTTTGGCTGGACTAGATGAGAAGGTTCTTGACGTTCCTGATGCTCATTTTTCCCAAAAGATAGCTATGAATCTGTCAGGCAAACACGGGTCAAAAGGGAGCGGGGGGAAAATGAGATGTTGGTCATCAATCATGTATGTTGGTGGTTTGTCTATGCGTTAAATGACCTCCAATAAAACTGCTGTAAAGCTATTTTGATTTTACCTTTTTTGGTTTCCAAACTTTTTTTTGCTGTTTTCTGATTTCAAGTTTATAAATCAATTTGATGATGATAAAATTAAGTGCTCTTTTCATAACTGATGTTGATTTAGTCTGTCTAAAAAATTTCGGCTATTTGCTCATATTGGTGAAATGGGATTTTGCATCTTATGCTTAATCAGTTTATTTCAATTAGATTATGCTAAAATATTAGAACTTCTACAAGTGTTTGTGAGTCTGCCATGTTTTCAGGTGCTGCTTTGGCGAGGTAACCTTGCTAAGCTTGCAGCCATGGCAGTGCCCTGTATCTTGGCAGGCCATAGCAATGTCATGTTTGCAGCCATGCTTGATTTTACTCGATTTTGGTTCTATAGATTTAGTTTGCTCATTTTCAGCACAACTGATAGCAATTTACATGGCACAATTGGTTTGGCATGTCTAGAAACATGTTTACATGTACGGTGTCACAGATAAGAGTTTGGTTTGTTTTGTTGATGGTGAAATGTTATTGGCTGAAACTTTTATTTGATGATCGGCGATTGCAGATGAAAAATAAAAAGGTGAATGTTATTATGTGTGCCTTTGTTTTTTGAGCAGGCTAGCCTGCTAAATGATTGTCGTTTGTATTCCTTTTTTGAGGCTGTGATGAATTGGGGTTTCTTCGGCAAACATGAGATGCCCCGTATCTTGGCATGGTGGCATACAACTGTTGCAGCCATGGCGGGTGTATCCTCTTTGCTTGAATATTCGCCCTTCTGAGCCACCTGTCCAACGACATTTCCACTTTTGTCTTGAAACTGATTGTGGCCTCTTGATTGTTAAACTTTATTACTTACATGTACGGAGAAAAAGAAAATATTGTATGCAATTGAATGCTTTGCTTACATAATCTGCTCATACTGGTATCTTGGCAAGGCAACATGGAATTGCAGCCATGGCCGGTATTTTGCTTCAGATTTTACATGTGCAGAACTGATCCTTGAGATGAGGTTAGGCGCATGTTGGCACGGCAACACATAATGGTTGCCGCCACAGTCGCTATACCATTTTTATAAGCATGTTACTTTGGTATCTGTTTGAGAGGCGCAACTGTCTTTCGATCAAAATATCGCAATATAGTTTTATGAAGGTATACCCATTGGCATCTGAAAGGTAAACAAAGGCTATTACTGAAGATCACCAAGATTGTTACAATGATATAAACAAATACGTCTATCTAGCGCCTTTATTTCAGTAATGTTGTGGCGATGAGGTATGACGATAATATATATTATGTTTCTTATTTTACTTTCCATTGCTCTGTTCATCAAAACACAACAGAATGTTCCAACCTTGCTTTATAATTTTTTTTAGAATAAAGGCAGTTGATAAAGAAACTTACTAGAAGAAATATTTCTGATTGTTATGTATACATATATAATACATAATATATAATAAGCTGGCTGGCGCAATGACGATAGTTTTCTGCATTTGTGTCTTTGTTGAGCGTGGTTTATTGGCTTCCGTCTGTTGGCATGGCACCCACATCCACAGTGTGGTTGCAGCCATGGCGGGCCTCTGGTACCGCTCCCATATTTGCAGATCTGAACGCCTCTATATATTAAAAGGATGACAGTTGTTCTCTGTTTAGTGTGCCCTGTGCATTCGCATGATAGATTGTTTTTTTATTACCTTGGTACAACACATGTTTGTAAATAAGTGCAGTTAATGTTGTGATGGTTATTTATGTATTCTAAAGTCATTATGGCGATGACGATAGCTTTCTGCATTTATGTCTTTGGTGAGCATACTTTGTCAACTCCCATGTGTTGGCAAGGCACCCATATCCACATTGTGGTTGCAAACCATCTTGGGTCTCAGCATGACTCCCATACTTGTAGAGTGAGCCTCTATATATTAAAACACATTAGATATTGGATTTCACATACACATCAAACCATGACACAAAGTAGGCGTACAAGAGGTTTTAGAAAGAGAAAGTTAGAGGTTTGGGAACTTTAGTGAGAGAAAGAAAATCTTATTATGAGCTCCAACTCTACCTTGGAAGGTAGAGAGTATTTATAGTCTTTACATAAAATGCCACACAACGGGTCGTGGATCGTGCATACATGTGGTAAAGACTGTCTGTCCTCCACGGTGTTACTTAACTAAATCTTGCTTAGCTTAAAGAACTACGACTACGAGCTTTCTAACGATTACATATACTTGAGGTGACCGACTCTTTAATACCTGGAATTTCTAATTCCTAACAATCTCCCCCTAAGGGAGGTCACCTCAAACATATACTAAAATTACATTGAATACAAACAGACATTACATTAAAAAGTGTTCTTGCATTCTTGATGTAGTAATTTGCTCCGAAGCTCGTAGTCATTGATTATTGTCATTGCATGTTTGGTTAATCCAAGTGGAGGTCTTTTACTGATCCACGTGATAATAATTTTGAGCCAACTTTTGAGATCATCAGCTAACAAAAATCTCTGAGACATCCATTGTGGTGTTGGTATTATGTGATGTTGTGACTTTCGGACCGACATGCTCACATTCGGATCATGATATCTTCTCATCGAGTAGCGAAGCTTTCGTTGATTCATGATATTGGCAAAGCAGAGCGAAGCATGGGGTGAAAATATCGAGACATTGATGCCCTTATCATGATTTCTTGAGAAATGAATGTATTGTGTAAGCATGCGGCGATGGATTGACCGCTTCATTCGATCACCGCAAACGTCGGGTGTACCGCATACAACGATTAGCAATAAAGCGCGCGAAAGTGTCTTTGATCACTTCGTTGAATTGAGGTACACGCCCACGGTTCCCGCTGATCAAGATACAAATCTTGCCGTGATCGGGCATAATTCAAGAATTTCCTTGACAGGTTTCGCAATGCTCTAGTCGTTCTCAAACCGAACGTCTCAAAGAAGACAACACGGAGTGAGTGAACCAATAATAGAGATTCACCGATTGATGAAAAAGATTTGAAAACAATCGTGTATTGCTTAATAGAAATTGTTTTGCAATACAACGAAGGTTTTAGTGAAAATCAATTATCAATCATAAAACACCTTTTGATTTGAAATATTCGAACACGGTCGATGTGCTAAAGAAAAGAGTTTTAAGCACAATGAGTGGTTTTTCAAAGGTATCCGTCAATCCATAACTCGAACCGTGATTGATTCAAAAGATTGAATCGCTCCATTGTTTCGCTCGGTTGTCACATGGTTGATCTATTGAATAGATCTCACATGCCACCTACCGTGAGCTTGTTTGATGTTGGCTCGAAGGCTTTCCATATTCATTGTGAATATTTTTACATATCACCGGATGTTCGGCAATACCACAAGGATAATGCGTGGGACTCAAGGTATAATCTCTCTTCCACATTGTGTGAAACAGAGAGTCTTCATTGAATGTGTCCTAATGAGATTTATGGATGATCTCGTGGCTCTAGACTCAATTTGTGCATATTTGGATCCTCAGATCGGAGACTATGGAGAGGTCTCCTTCTTCAATATCAACAATCTCTAAGAGAAAGTCGATAGATAATGTCGGTTCCCGTGAGAATTGTTGGAATCACTCCTAAACAAGATTTCAAGTATTTATATTTCATATGTAATAGGTAGCTTTATTATGGCCTTTATGTTTGTTTAAGGTCTAGCTTATGTAGAAGGCCCATAAGCTTAGGCCCAAGCCCATATAAGTAAGGATGGGAACTAGAGTGTTGCCTAGCTTCCTCCTATAAATATTTTGTAAACCCTCATTTGAGGTTGGTTGTTCAAGTTTTCTCTCTTTCACATATGCCTACGCATAACCGGGTCTTATTATTGTTTGTGTGTGTGTTAGATCTTGTTCAATCGCCTCATCTCCTTTCTATATTACTTGTGTTTGTAAAACTAGTGACCTAACAATGGTATCAATCGCCTACTAGTTGGGTGAATCGTGTTTGTTTTGAAGTGGGTTTTGGTCCCACGCCTAAAACGCACCTTGATACTTTGGTTCGCTTAAAAACATTTTTTAACCTTTTGAATCCAAGATTCTTGTCCTTTCAATGTCTTAAGGTGTTAAAATACGTGTTTTGGCAAAAGTTTCAAACTTTACGTGGATAGTTGTTTTGAACGTGGTTTTGTTCTTGGGTGTCGTTCTACGCGTAACCCGCTTAGCGCTTTTGGTACATCAAGTTTCACATTTTGTGTTCTTTGGTACTATTGAAGCTATTCCATAACAAAAATCGGTTTAGAAACACATTTGGGCAAAATCAACATTACGAGTAATCCCACGCGTATTGAAACCCTAATATTACGCGTAAGATTATCCTTGGTTTGATCTTCATTTTCGTGGTTTATTCCGTGTTTTCTTACTTGGATAAGTCCGAAAATACGTCGACTTTGGATATCTTTGCACCGTGATAGTGTAAAGATCATTTGGTAAAACCCTAAAATTACGCATAAGCATAAGCTTACGTAGAAATCCTACGCTTAAGATTCATCTTACGCGAGACCTAGTCCCACGATAAGGTAATCCCACGCCTAAGTTTCACGCCTAACTTCATCGCTTACGCATAACTTTAGCCTTTTTTCCTCGCCACGCAGTAAGCTAAAACTACGCGTAACTTGTACTGTTTACGCGTAACTTTGGTGATTTCTACGCATAAGTGTTATATTGCTCTCACGTGATTTCTACGCCTAAGGACACTTCATCAACAAAGGTTCATTCGACTACAAAGATCCATCTACGCATAAGTGTTATATTGCTCTCACGTGATTTCTACGCCTAAGGAGTTCTTGTTCATCTTTTCCCTAGTGACTTCATCTGATTTCTTATCTTCCTCAGTGCACTCAATGCAACTAGGTTTAAGGATTTCATTGCCATCATAAAGAACCTTTTGAGCATTTTTAGCTTTTTTAATGACCTCTGGATTTGGTTCCTCAACAAGGGGAATGCTATGCTTATCGATTAAGACTGTATGCTTAGTGATTAAGTGAGCAGTCTGAATGGTATTTCCTTATACGTACAACTTATTTTCAAGCTTGTTTTTCAAGGTTTTTAGATTAGAAAATCATTCAAAAGTTTTGATTCCTTAGCACTAAATTCTTGCTTAAGCATTTTAACATTTTCTTGAAGTTCTTGTTTTGCTTAGCGCTTTAGAAAGCTTTTCTTGTAAGGAGTTTAACTCTTGTTTTAATACTTCTTCTCTAAACCTACTTTTCTAATAGTTGTACGCATTTGGTCATCCATTTCCGCTCACGGTGGTCAACTCAAATTTTGCACGTTGTTCATAAATAGCAACACGTTCTTTATAGGCATTCGATTCGAGATGACAGAATCATCGTGGGCACATGCGGTGAATTCATCGAAACATAATCATTATTATTGCGAAGATGCATCACTTGGTATAATCTCACTTTCACTTTGTTTCACATATTGATCATATGGGACAACATTGATATTACCCATATTTTCAATATCGACTCAATAAATACAGATTGATTGTACTTGTTATGTATCTTTTGCTCATCAACTTCATCGTATAATTTTAATACCTTAGAAATGAGTTTGTCTTTGGATGGACCAGCTTGTGGTGATGAAGAGACTTTAGAGAGACCATTGGAGAAATGCTAGCCATGAAGATGGTTTGTGCGATGGGTTCTTCATCAACATCGAGTCGTATGCATCACAATCACTACTTGAAAGGCATTCGATGATTATGGCCTATCTCCGAATTGGTTGCTCATCCACATCTCGCATCATATGTCTTAGCATTTCCCTCACCAAGAACAACAACTCCTCTTCATCCAAAGTCGCACCATTATCCTAAACTTGCACAAGCAACATCTTATCCACAAGTACTCGGCATTTTGAGGGTGTTTTGGCGATGTGGGTTCCTTGTAATGTGTCCTCACCTCCACAATTGTAACATTTGATTGGCTTTGCTTGACCGATTTCCATTCCTTCCCTATTTCGATTTGCAAGATAATCTCTACCACTCCACCTCTTGCTTGTTTCGATCGTGGTTCTTGAACTGGCCGCACCATAACCTTCCCATCTCTCGATGTGGCTTGATTGTGTGGATTGGAAGCGGTTCTTAGATTGTTGTTGGTGTGTGGAAGAGAGTTCATGTTTTGACTAATCGTGAGAGCTAGTTGATTAATGAAGTTTCCCAAGTGTGCATCAAGATCGCCTTGTTTGAACATAGGATCGGGAATGAGTTTGTGATTACCATTACCCATGGGTATGACTTGTGAGGCTTTGGTTGTGATTCCGATGTTTGAGTAGAAGGCGGTTGAATCATTTGATGAGCTTGTCTCTCCTCGGTTGGTTTTGAACCGATTAAGAATCCTTTTTCAAACATAGCATGTCTCTCATTCTCAAGGAGGAAGGCATAGAGTTGCTCATAGTTTGTATTCTTCAATCCTTTGGTTAGCTTTACAGAGGTGACAAACTTGTGCCATTCGGGATTCATGTTGTTCACAAACTTTGAGATCACCGAATGTTTGGCGGTCATTCGATGTTCCTCATATCATTAACAAGCTTGTGGAATCTCACATAGTACTCATAAACACTCTCATCCGGTTTCATCTTGAAGTGTTCAAATTCATCATAGAGTTGTGATTCTCTGCCTTCCATAGTTAATTCAGATCCCGAGAGAAGCATCTTGACATTATCCCACACCGCCTTGGCTTCGTGTTGTGATTGATCGACTTGTAGATATCTTTTGGAAGACCTTGAAGTACGATGTTAGAAGCCCCGATATCAAGATCGAATCTCTTTTCTCCTTATCATCGAGCTCATCATATGTCTTTGGTCCGTCAATTCCATAGATCATTGTTCCATCTTCGATTGTATCAATTAAGTCTCTAGTAGTCTCAACCCGATATGGTCCTTCATCAATGGATTTGAGAATGTTGACTCCATTTTCCTTTCCAAGACAAGACAACTGATTCGTTGAGCCCAAGAGTCGTAGTCGGCCTCGCCAAGCATGGGTGGGCGAGTATCCGAACCGGTGCTGAACATCCTCGGCAACAGTGGAGATGATTGTAGGAACGTTGGTAGACATGATGATGATTAAACGGGATTTATAACTCTATGATTAAACCGGGAAATAGATTCTTTCACGGGATTTTACTAAATCAAGAGAAAACCGTATTCAAAGGATATCACCCAAGTCTCTAGGAAACCTTGAACCAAGTCGCTAAGTGCCAAGTCGCTATAGTCCCAAGTCGCTATATAACAACTCGCTACAATCCAAGTAGCTAGCAAAATTTTGACAGCAAGTCGCTAAGCACCAAGTCGCTAATTTGTCAAGTCGCTAAATAGCAACTCGCTAGGTACCAACTCGCTAACACCAAGTCGCTAACAATATAAAGTACAAGTCGCTAACTTACACCAAGTCGCTACCGTAGTGGAGAATCCATCGAGTGTACTTTTGTCGGCTTGTCTCAAGAGACAAGTCGCTAGCTCAACTCGCTAAGACCTTCAACAACAACTCGCTACCAAATAACAAAGCAAATCGCTACCAAGATAAACTATCCGTGGCTCAAGTCGCTAGCTAGAAAATCACAAAACACCACCTTTCAATCCAAAACAACCCAACCACGATGATTCAAGCCTTCAAAATCAAAACCTAAACACTTGTGATGATTCTAAACACAAAAGTACTATCAAAATCCAAACTTTAACACTAGAAATCACCCAAATGATGCAAAACCACTAAACTTTTTCAAACTCAAAACCACCTAAAACCACTAGAAATCCAAAGATATGTAAGAGATGATCTAACCATGGCTCTTGATACCAATTGTTAGATATTGGATTTCACATACACATCAAACCATGACACAAAGTAGGCGACAAGAGTTTTTAGAGAGAAAGTTAGAGGTTTGGGAACTTTAGTGAGAGAAAGAAAAATCTTATTATGAGCTCCAACTCTCTACCTTGGAAGGCATAGAGTATTTATAGTCTTTACATAAAACGCCACACAACGGGTTTTGGATCAGGCATACAGTGGGTAAAGACCCGTCCGTCCTCCATGGTGTTACTTAACTAAATACTACTTAGCTTAAAAGAACTATGACTACGAGCTTTCTAACGATTACATTTACTTGAGGTGACCGACTCTTTAATACCTGGAATTTCTAATTCCTAACAAAACCCATGGTAAGCGTCGTTATTTTCATGTGCTGACATGTAAGTGAACGGTTTTTAAAGCACATAATAACCAAAAACTATTTTTTTTTACATCCGCTTTTCCTCCACAGATAAAAACAATTTCCAGTCACATGTGTTGCTATAAATATTCTCGTTTTACTTATACAATAGTTGGTCTTAACATTCCAAACTAAAAGGCAAGGTTTTTACTATTTGCATAGGTCCTTTGATTTCACTCCAAACACTGCACTGGGTTTCCATGTGTTATTACATATGCTCTTTTTAGGTTTCTTCTCAGATTGCGATTACTAAAATAGGAATGCGTGTGTGATTACAGGTTTTTTCTACTTTGTTGGTTGAAGACAATGGAAAAGATATGCAGCGCATTCTTTTTCAAATGGTGTTGCTTTTCTCTCTCTTTTATACCAGCTTTATACCAGATGCGAAGAGTGCTCAAAAAAGGTAACCTACTTATATTTACTTTTGATCACACTGTCTCGCAATGAATAGTGATTCACAATACTCCTAAAATTACTTTGGAAATTTCAGATAGTTATACAACTATGTATTACACTTTATTTTTTGTTTACCATCAGTTACTAATACAATGATTTCTATTTCACCATGTATACCTGATCATCAATCTAAAACAACAACGACTTATATTTACCATCTTTAGGTAGCTGCCTTACCAAAACATATTGGCCCATTCTTTATGCTTACATTCAAGTTCAAAGTTCCCATTTGAATCACCCTTTACATTTAGACTAGAATTTCAATGATCATGATTCTCAAATGTTTAACATTTAAATTTACTCCTAAGACACTAACAATAGACTTATTGTGACAGGTGGCAAATTGCACTACCAGTAGAGCCAACTATTTATGGAACAAATCATAAACTCCCAAGATCAATCTAACACTACATGGCTACAACATCAGCATACCAAGACAGCAACCTACAACAAATATAAAAAACAGGTATGTTCCACCAATATTAATATGCCACCATAAAACTTAAATTAATTAACCACTAAAACCTTAAAAAAAAAAAAAAAAAAAAAAAAAAAAAAAAAAAAGGCAAAATGATGTTCGGAGATCCAAAAGCAGAAATATTAACAAGTGTTGGTTAACATATCCAAACACCCGTACCCATCTGCAATATTTTTTACACCCAAAATAAATTTCAAAAACAGCAAAAACAACCACATCAATACACCATCCCCTTAAGCTTCTCAATGAATGACAGAAGCTCCTGTGCTCACTTCTGCTTCTTCGTGACATTCACCAAAATCGTCGCCGCCTCGCTCAAATCTTCAGTCTGCAACCTAGTAAGCTCTAAAATACTTTGCACACAAGAATCGAAAGGATAAAAAACCTCCAACTTTACAATGACATAGTCCCTCTCAGCCACACGGGACCTAATGTCTTGGTCTTTTTTCATCAACTCTCCTTCATCTACCATAGTCAAACTAACCTCCCTCTGAATATGTTTCCTACACAGCTAAAGGTGCTCTCATTTATTTCATGATATATCTTAAATGCATGCGAGCCAAACCACTGCAAAGCATTTCTTTACTTACAATCAAGATTTGTTGGTTGAATGGCACGTCAAACCTACGATCATTTGTGCAATTTATAGATCATCCTAGATCTGGCATGCCATTGAATCAACAAACCTGGAATTCAGCTGAAGGAACAGTCTAGAGTGGGTTTCTAGGTATGCGTTATTCTATTTTGTCAGGTCATCAAATGCTCTTATTTAAAAGCCTCTTCTACAATAACAAGACTGTTAATCTCTATTTGTTCTACTTTTGATACCCATTCACTTAATGGCCATTCTTTTTTTGCTAAATTGTTGGTCCCTTATCCATTAGTTTAGTAATTGTTTATGATAAGTGTCATCTAAGAAGCAGGATTGCCTATTTAAGATTTTAGCGGTCTTCACTTAAGCTGATGGATTACTTGCACGATAAAGAGTTCGGCCTAGCAGGGTTGGATCACCTTATTTTTGCCTTACAGGTTTGTTCACTCGATAGAGACTCCATATTAGCATCATATTTAGGATTTACATGTTTTTTTCGCACACATAGATTTATCACAACAGGAACCATGTTGGATTGATACATGTTTTGGTTTCTCTTTGTTTTGTATAATATGGCCTTCAGTTAATTCTTTAATTCTTTAATGCAATAATATTATTCTGAACAACAATGTCACAATTGGGATCACTTGCAGGATAAAAAGGTTTGGCAAACAGGGTTGGTGTACAGCTAAACCCATGTTAAGTTGAGACTGCATGTTTTCAAGGAAGTTACGGCGTATGCGTTTGTGAAACAACACTGTGGAGCTGCAGTCAAATACACCTTTTTTGATTCGCTGCTTTATCCAGGTTACGAGTTAAAAATTTGTATTTACTCACAGCATACCAACTGAATTACGCGAGGGTGAGATTGTGAGAGGTTAGCATGGTGTGGTGGATTACCTAACGTAGTTCTCTTATTTTATGACATTTTCATATAGGATGCTGCCCAACTAACTATAAATGAGGCCAAAACAGTTGATGGCGCGTGTTATTTAGAGCTTAGACTTCCATCAAGATCAAGGAGAGACACTAGTTGTGATTTTCGTAACAGATATGGCTGCCATTATGATGATGCCATTGCTCACCCTTTACTTCCATCCGAGGTAATAGATACTTAAAGCTTACTATTCCTACTGAGATAATAAACTTAAATCTTAAAACACTTATGTTCTGTGACATCAAGGAAAATATGTGTTCTATTTTATATGAATCTTAATATTTCATTTTTAGACATCATTTAATTAAATTGAGGGTATGAGAAGACTGGATTTCCTATTGCAGGATCAGCATAATTCTTTCCCGCTTTGTCAACATGCCTTGGTAACTGATTAGCATCAATATGAAAGTTCAAATGAGCCAAAGGAGGAGGCATAAAAAGATAGGAAACAAGCTGATAGTGCAGTTTGCGCCTGCACAAATACAACTGGTAATTACAGCATTGTCGACCCATTTTAATATTGATCATGCGATTATATTTTAGGCCTATAAATAATAGCATTATGATTGGAAAATCTAATTTGTAGCTATAAATTTGTGTTCAGATTTTGGTTTGATTTTGGGTCAACTTCATGTGCCTTCTAAGATGTGTACTCGAATTGTTGATGATATAAAAGAGCCCACCATCGATGAGGTTGCGTTTGAGGTAATAATGACACCTGTAAGGAGAAAACTGTATGGTCAATCTAATTGTGCTTCAATCTAATGAGTCGATCTATTCTTCACATGTTCAAGAATATCACTCACACTTGAGTCCGAAAGTCACTTTTAGACATGTACCCAATGTAAGACTGGAACGGTAGATGCAACAGCCTACCGCCTCTATTGTTTTTAACAAAGTGTAAGCAGGTAAAATTTACTCCATTCTTTGCTGCTCCAAAATGTTTTGTCTCGCCGCCATTCACATGTCATGACTGTGTGCTTGAGAATGTGTGTATGCAATATGCAATTCATAATTTGTCATGCCATATTGACTACTCTCAAGCCTACACTACACAAATTGGGTTCACTCTTTTTTTAACTGCATAGCACATTAACTGATTCTTTTGATGAAATCAGAATCTTTCATTCACTATTTTTTTCTTCAATCATGCACTCCACATCTGTGCATATTCCATTATTGAAATTTGATCATGCAAAGACACTTAACTGAACCCTGTGTGATGTCTGCTTTAATCACATCAGGACTATATACATTGACCACTTTAATTCACTGTTTTTTTCTTCAACCCTGTGCATTCTCTACACATATTCCATTCATAAACCAACCACTGATCTGAGATTGCACCTATAAAAAGGCTTTCCACCAAACATTGATTCACCAAAAAATAATCTGAAACAAAGCACAACATGAATTCCAACAAGAAAAAAGGTTTTTCTTTTTCATTTGCATCTTTATATCAGAAAGTCACACCATGACCACATACACTCACTTTGTTTTTTTTTTCTTTTTTTGTGTGTGCAGAGATCATCTACATTTCAAGCATTGAATCAAGCTCAGGAAGTGCTGAACTTCCTGTGACATGGGAAGGCTACCTTCCAATTGATTACTGCGGCTCAGGCTCTACAAAAGAAGATGCTAGGAGAATTAAAGGTCCGAAACAGCTTGGCCAGAAAACTGATGGTATCATAGATAAAACTCCAAAACAGCTTGCCAAAGAGGCTTTTAAGGCTAGGATCAAGGTTCTTGGCCTTCACAATGCTCATTTTTGTGAAGAGATAGGTATGAAACCGTTTTATAAAAATGGGTCAAAAGGGAAGGACAAAAAGAACTGACAGTTAGTCATGAATAATGTATGTTGGTCATTTCTGTATGGCTTAAATGCCATTGAATAAAGATGTTGTGAGTCTGTTTTGTTTTTCACATGCCACTTCCATTGTGCTAGCATAAACCTTTGTCTAGATTAACTCTTCCATTAGTATGGCTTTTGTTTTTATCATGGCATTGCTGCTGCAGTTTCCAATGAATGTTTCTGTTACACACAAGTCTTTTGTTGATGTGCTGATGCTACCGAAATGCGATTGTCTAAAACTTTTATATCATGATCATGGGTATCGACGTTAAGTTAATATACACTTTAGACCTATTATCTTTGCACCCGTCTTTTAGAAACAAACTGCGGCAACGTACGGGCTCTCTAACTCGTTTATTATAAATAAAAGGCTTATTCTTATTGTATTTTTTATTCTTTGTTTATTAATGATATACGGGTTAAAGAGTTAATCTCCTATTGGAGTTTTATGTCTTTGAGATGCATCTCGTTTTTCAATCCTTAAATGATCGTTTATCAAAATTAGATTTCATTGACCCTCAAAACGCGTTAGCTATCTAATCATAATCGTTATTCAGTCAGTTTTTTTTTTTTTTTTTTTTTTTTTTTATATATAAAACTTTATAACGGATTTGATAAGATAAGCGAAAGAAAGAATGAAATTTGTGTGCATAACAACCTTTTGAATAAGAAACCAATTCTACTAAAAATGAAATTTTGTGACTTAGAGGTCGCAGAATTACTTTGCACAACCCGTCACAGAATTACTTTGCAATTCTACTAAAAATGAAATTATGCTAGTTATATGAAATCTTCAATCAAAAAGGAAAACTTGTCTTATGTTGTAACATGTTCCCGTGACTTTATACTTAATCATAATCCTAAAACTTGCTACAACTATGCGTACTTATGGTTGTTGCTAGTTTCTTTTACACGTGATTAAGTAGCGAACTGAATTACATTAAATTAACCAAAACATGATTCATGATCTGAATATGGGTCGGATAAAACAAAAAGAAATTAGTTTAATTTTGAATTAAATTGTTGTTATCATAGATTCATATCGCTGTGATGTTGATTTAACCATTTTTCTAACCGATATGTATACACGTACACTTCGTATCAGGGACGGAACCAGAGTGTTCCCGCAGGGTTATGGGACACTTATGCATTTTTTCGATATAATGTTAATTTTTGAAAAAACATCACTTTTTTCTTAAATGCATTCGGTCTATCGAAATGCGTTTTTATATTACGGTTCATAAACTTTTGTGCACTCGGTTATATTTAGTCCTAGTTCTGTGATTCTGTCTCTGCAGTTCGTATACACTTGCTTATGCATAACCATGATCGCAAGTACGTATTAAAGATGTTTAATTATACTTCTAACTTCAGTATATGTTTTACATTTGAATATTTGGCCGTCCAAAAAGTATCTAAACACATAAAATACTAGTACTATGATACATGTACATGTTAGATGATAGATATGCATGTGTGGGTTATATACCAAGTATGGAAAGGTGCAAGAAATACATACATGGTATTGTTCAGGTGGTATTTGGACCCACTATATAAATAAAAATAAAATGGTTTGCGTGATTGACGTTGAGATGCAGGGAAGAATTTAATAAGGTTTCCCAAAATCTACCCGAATCTTACTAACTACTCCTACAACATCACAATAACCAAAGTTAATATGTCTTATTTTGTGTATCAAATCAAAACTACTTCCAAAGTCTTCACCACAACTCCAAACATGACCCACCGTTGTCCCCTCTTCGTCTTTTCTTGTTTCGGTTCTCAAGTTTATTTATTTTTTATTTATTTTTCCATTAAATTATTTCACCGTAAAATATATTACTTCAAAAAACTATTCTTATTCGTCGCATTAATTGTCTTATTACTTTTTTAAGTTTTTTTTTGTCTTGACCAGTAAATATATTTTTTTGTTATATAATACTTAATGAAAATTATACAAACGAAAATACATTTAAAAACTTAATCCATTTATATATCTTGATCAAATATTATATAACACGATAAAAATATTTAAAGTCAAAGTTTAAGAAAAAAGACTTAAAAAAATCATAGTGGACACTTAATGTGGGACGAAGGGAGTAATTAACTAGATAAGATGAGGGTTTCTCCGGTTCTCAAGTTTTATTGATAACAAACATCGGTTGAGAATATATGTTATCGCCTTAAAATTGCTAAATCAAGATATTATTAGGAGCATATCCAGTCGAGGTTCATGGAGCTATTTTATAGCGACATAGAGTTATTCATATAGTTTTGTTATTGGAAATTTTAGTTATAAAAGTTATAAGAAAAGCCAAATAAAAAGTTTATACAATCTACAATCTGATGCAATATGACGTGCGATGCCTAGGTAGATAGCTTTGAATATAAATATAGTCGATTAATTTTAATGATATGGAGTTTGTATCTTATAACATTAGGGTTTGAGGGTTACATAAAAGATTTATACCGACTGTTTTCATTTATGAGTGTTATCTTCATGGTTGCTTTCCCTACGGTTTCCTTTCCCAAAGTCAAATATATAGCCATAAGTGTACATTTGACTTCTTTTAGTGGAGATTCTCATGCTATACATGATCAATATCAACTTATCCACAAGTTTATACACACTATGACGTATATATACACCTTTAGGTATTTTAATTATAATACACAAATAAAGTTGCTATGAATCACGCATCTTTTTGAATTACCATTTATGAGAAAAGAAGTACACTTCACAAGTTAATATAGTGCTATTCTATGTATTCATATTTCCATTATTCATCAAATGTCATTTTTTGTTCTCATAAATAAAAGAAACTAACTTTTTGAGTTTTTGGAAACCTTAATGACTCATATTGTTTTGTTACAAATTTCCATAATTAGGTGAGAGATGGGATGGTTAGTGGGACATGGTAATTAGCTAATGGTGAAAACTTGAGTCCCCTAACATGGCTCCTAGGGGACCTGAAATCATGGTTTGTAGATTTGAAGACATACATTAGGATTCTCCATAACACTTCATTTAAAGCTAATTATCACATTCTTTAGCTTTTTCATATATTTAGTATTTTTAATGATGCATGTGGATCCAATGGTTTGTGTTTATTGATTAACTAAAGAATATACATCTGAAAAGGGGTTGGACCACAATGACTGACTATTAGGGTTTCAATGAAGCTGGTATGACCCATAGAGCAAGCTTCTTGAAGTGACATTCTCATCTTCCTCATAAAGCTTTGGTTTTTTTGCCATAGAGTTGTTAAAGACTTGTAACATGGTTTTTGCCACCTCAATGGTTAGATTTACTCAAGCTTTGACTTAGAATCACATAGAATATCTCAAAGTTTACTCTATAAACCTAACCCTTGACATTGGTCTAATGAGCCATTAATCCTTTTCTGGTTTAAAAAGTTTAAAATTTACTCTATGATCAACTATCTTAAAGCTTATAGTTGCATATTTTTTTTCTCCCTATAGGTTTTTTTACATATTGATGTTGGTTCGGTGAAAAATAACTTTCTATCTTCGTCGATGTTCCCCAAGTCCGAAACAACTGTCAAAGTCTACCAAAGAGTTACGTACTATATATCTTAATGCATACGCCGAATGTTAGAAATGGTCGATGAATGTATGCTGTTAAGGTTGATATTTAACTATTTAAGTGATTGCTTTATATAGAACTAGATTTCTTGAAGTTTAGAAGTCTTTTGAGTTTGATTGACAATGACAAAAGGGTAAAGAAAAAACATTCTAGCTAACAACTAGAGTAGTTGGGTTATTGCACATTTAATTATTTGATTTGGCCGTGACTATATTATGTATCATTCATGCACGTAACTAATTTAATCATGTACGAGTATTAGTTTTAATTTGTTTTCAATAATAAATAAATAATAAAATAAAATAAATCTAGATTGATAGGAATTGATTTAAAATAAAATAAAATAATAATAATTTGCAATGGTCTTGATTATTTGAACCATCACTTTGCTACAGGACCTCTATTGCTTTGACCCTAAATCTTTGTCACATACTTAGACTGTAGGAATAGGATGATTCGTCCCTAGCATATGTGCATGAGAAATTATAAAATTAAGGATTTGTGTATAATGAAAAGATGCCTTCTAGAACATATTTTAGGTTTGACAATACACTCTTCAAATCATAGTTTTATTTATTTATTTTTTTTAAATGTTTTGTATTCAATAGCGCAAAAATGAAGATGATCACCAAAGAAGCTACATATATTGTAGGATCCCGGCCTAATTAGGTAGGTCGGGACTCGGTGCAACTTAACCTAAGAATCGAGTTAAGGTTACAACAATTCCTTAAGACGGTGATCATTGATCAAGATGATTTCATTTGATTTCATTAGTTTGGTATAAAATGGACCATTAGTATAAGGCATTAGTGATGAACACCTTTACTTGAAGTGTTACCATGAAAATGTTTACATGATGTCCACAACATGATATATATTTATTTTCTATTAACTTTTATAAGTCAAAATGTAGCAATTTGAAAATATATAGTGTGTGTTCAAAAGCATTTACCAACTATCATAGTTCCACCATCGTTTGCTATAAAGTCATAAAGTAGCAAAACTACTTTAGATTTGAGTTACACCGTATTCCACGTGTCTCATGCTTCTCGACATGTTGATTTTTACTTGTGATTGCAAATTCCATTACGAAGTGACAGTATTCCACATGTCTAGTTGAAGTTATAACCTGAATAAAGTTATATTATTTGATAAATGTTTAGTAAAAATGATAATAACGACTAGCAAATGAAGTTATTTTGTGCAATCAACACAACAAAATATGTTATTGCAATTTGAACTCTTTTATAGACAAAATTTAGAAACCCTAATGGAACGAGATATGCAACATAAAACGAAGATCATTTCTGTAAACTTAGTCTCGTGTTCCTTGTTCATGATGTTACATGACCTAAACCGTAAAGGCGGTTGATTAGGTCACCAAGTGATCGGTTTCCTTTGAACATAAATTCTCTTTCTCAGGCTACCCACAATAAGGTAGGTTGAGTGAAGGTTGGAGTAGGTTGGAGGGGGTTGCACTTGTTGTGAGATGAAGGTTGATGTAGGTCAAATAGCAAATAGGTTGAGCTTCCAACCGATTCATACAATGGGTCATACATTTAATATTACTTTTATTGTTGTCATTTATGATACAAAAAATGCATGCATTAGGCTACATTAAATGTTACTTTTATATATAACTAGTAAAGTAATGTTACATTTTATTATCTTAAGTGACATTATACGTTCGATGTATTCTTTTTTCATGAAACAAATTAAAGTGGACAATAAATGTGGTTCAATGACTATCAAGTTAACTCATAAATGTTGGTCTGATGATAAAAAAAGTAGACAATAAATGTGGTTCAATGACTATCAAGTTAACTCATATATATTGTTGAAGAATCGGGAGTTGGGTATCCAGGAAGTGGCTCGTCGAGAAGCAGCGCAGTTGAAAAAAGAAAAACTTGCATTACAACGTCGAGCAGTTGAATTAGCCGAAAGAAAGAAACAGGACAAAGACATCCTCTTCTATAATTCACAAATTGATCCAAGTTTGCCCGAACTTCAACAACAGAAGCTATCGGAAATGAAGAAAGAAATCAAGGAGTACCATAACTTAGATTATTAGTTTAAATTTTTAATTATTATTGCAATATTTTAATTTTATTTGAATTATTATGTAATATGTTTTATTAGTAATGAATTTTGATTTTGTTATTAAAAAGTTATAAAAAAATAAATAAATAAAATAGAAGTTAATTCGCTTTATCGCGCTTAAAAGGTTATCTCATAGGCCAGAGGAGAGAAATGACGCGAGAAAAAAAAAGGTTCTTTGAAGGTTGTTATTGGGGGTAGCCTCACATGAAAATTGCACAATAATATAATAGATGAAACCAAAAACACATAACTAGTACAAATAACAATACATTTGGATCATAAAATTGTGATGAGAAGCACATGTTGCCGCCCCATTGATGAAGGGAAAACATGTGAATTGAAGCATCATCCTCCATTGTAGGGTCCACATATAGCATATTGGTCATTTTGGGACCCCACAAATAGCATTAGGACCTACATGAACTAACCTCCTATTTTGGAATTATAAGTAGGGAGGTGATTAATTAGCATTTTAATTTGTCCAATCAAGGTTTCCCAATTTATCAAGAATTTTGTCTATAAACAATGGATTGTAATGGCTTCCACCCCATACTTGAAATGAAATTAATCAAATACTATAAAACACTTTTAAAGGCCATTAATCATGCTTACTTTGTGGATGTGATTGAAATTGATGCCTATATTATCACCTTAAGATTGCCTAAATCTCAATGTGCCCCCACCAAGTTGTGCTTTGTCAAGCCAAATATCAACCAATCGAATCATATTTTAACTCCATCTGTACTTCTAATCTTGTTTTCATTGTCAAGGTTTTCCAACAATTTGATTAGCATCAATTTTGATTATTGCTTTAACATTTGACAAAAAAGGAATACAAGAATGCAAGTCTATAAAAGAAAAGAAACTCTCAAATGTTTTTTACTTAGGTTGATAAATAACATAAACAAGTGATGGAACAAACTTAACCAAAAACATTATGTTTGACTAAAAACTAATTTATGCATCATGCCTTGATTGTAATATTATAATTATAAAATCAAAATGAAATCTCACATCATGATACAACTCCATAAACTTTCTAACCAATCTTTTTGATCAACCAATTACTTTGAAAGAGTCCAAAAAGGATAAACCCTCCATATAAGTGACTTAGTTTTCAAGTTGTGTAATCTCCCTTTTTGGATATGTCTAAAGCATTTCTTTTTTCAAAGTATTCCAAACAATGTGGGTATGACTCAATAAGTCCTTCCATGTATTCCAAGTGACACCACCTACTTCTCTACTTTTATAAAATGAATAAATAATATAGAAGATGGATGAGGAGGTGGAGTTAACTTTAAGTCATGTAAACTTTGAAGCCCTCGACCACCCTTGTCTTTTTGTGTTTTGATATATAAGCAATAACTTTTTTAATCAAAAACAATATGAAACAAAAATGGTTAAAAAAAATGTAAGAACCAAACACTAAAAGGGTGTTTACTAAATTAAGTGATTTGACCAGAGAGAATGTGCTTTTCCCCAACCAATTTGGCAGAGACACGTAGTAGGCTCTAAGTCTTTCTTAGAACTCGCATACAAATACCCATTTCACTCATTCATTTCAGGTACGTAATCACCCCCTTTACTACTTTCTCTCTCTAAACATTTATCCGATTAATCTGATGACTTATTCTCACACCGATCCAGCTCACAGGGTCAACTTCTACGCTCCGGCTAACGTAGCATGCTCCTCTGTTGTGTTTCAAGTCATCCTAAGCCAGAGACCTATATGAGGGTGTGTGAGGTGTGCCATCGCACAGGGCCTCCAAGTTATATGGGCTTCAAAAATTTCATATAATATGTATATATAATCTATAAAGTGACTACAAGTAATTGATTCAGGAAATTGCATTGAAACATTTTAGCAAGGGCACTTTTAAACAATTTTTTCTCATTTATCTCTTTAGAAAATTCTTTGCTTTCTATTATAGGCCTCACTTTTGTTGTTAAACTGAATTCTGCACACGGCCTCCATAAACTCAGAGACGGCATTGCCCCAAGCTCATAGAAGAATCTAGCTTACGGCACAAGTAGGTTTTGATCAATAGGTGCGACCCGTTGTACGATCAATACATATATATACTTCTAAAGTATATATGATGGTATTAAAATAGAGACGTGTTCGAACTTATAAGACTGTAGCTACGAGTAGTAATGTACCATAATCGTATACCAAGTATATGACTATGTGATATGATGATTAAGTATAAAATAACATAGCTTAAGAAGTGGTAGTGTTGATGTTAAAAACAATAGGACAATGACATGAAAACTTAAAGATTTTAGCGATCTTTGATATATATTTAAAAAAGGGGTCTATGATGGTATTGACCGAGTTTGTCCCTATAATCATTTTGTTAATCCATTATATTGCTAACCGTAATGAAATATACTCTATGTTTATGATTGTGGACAAGCGAAAAACACAAAATATAAATAAAAACATATAGGAATAAATCAATTACGTATAATTAATGTTGATGTTAAGGATTTAAAGGACGTTGTCATCTTTGAAAACTTTTGAAATTTCATGAACTTTTGAAAACTTCCTAGCAACTCATGAATGTGCTAAACTTTATTAGTAATATATATCAATCAAGGACATTCTTTATATATACAATAGATCCAAGATTATTATAGTTTAATTAAAGATATTCGTCTTTTACGTAATGGAGGGGCAATAAACACAAAACAATTCATTAAGTTGATTATATATTTGTATATGAACAAAGGTGGTATATATATGTAGACTTATTATAAGAGAATTAAAGAGGATTAGGTAGACTAAGTCAAGCAAATGAGACACACTGAAAGTGGGTTTGAATTTGGGCTTTCCCCATTAAAGTAGACACATAGACGGCTACATAAACACCACATGACATGTAAACCATAACGCATTACTTGGTAGAATTGTGGGGGACAGAGCACATGACCCAAATTACAATATATACCGATATACCTCTCACATGCATGATGCATATATATATAAATTCTTTCAGGATAATAATTTTTATATATAATATAAAATGCGATTAGCAAAATTAGTTGAAGTTTAAAGTTGGGATTAGAGTTGGAGTTTTCTCAAAGAATATGTAACAAAATATATGGAGTTAAAGCTTAATCAAGGCTATTAATCTAGCTTATTAGACATTTGAAAAGCTCAACCTTTTTCGAAAAGCTAATTATAAGAGTTGCTGAACTAAAATCAAAGCATGTGAATAGCAGTAACCTAAAAAAAAATATTCTCAAATTAAACTTAGATAACTTTTTCTTAAGGACAGACAACCTTCACCTGATGTCGTGTGCGTGTGTTCAAGTAAGATGTCGTGATATTTTCAATGTAATATAACTCCAAGAAACTCAACTTTCCAATCACTAAACCAGGATGTCGTGTGCGTCCAATTGTCCAAAGTTAAGTTGGTTGTTCAAAGCAACAGTCAAGTCAAGTTGTTGAATTGAAGTACGTCAAGTTTAAATTTTACAAGTGACACGAAGTGTTTCAAGCCAAATTGAACAAGTGAAAGTCTTCATGTCTGTTGATTTTCAAGTTTTCAACCATTGTTATAGAGTGGTTGCGTTTTAAAGTTCTAATTAGTTTTGGCATTTGCTCCTTCCCTTAGAGCACTCGGTGTAATCACTCACGAATTGAGTTAACGGTTAACGCATGCCGCGTTAAGGCTGCGTTACCATACCGTGCAAACGAGTTAAGGGCCACGTTAATCTGCTGACGCAACGTTAAGGTGTTTCAAATAAAAATAAAAAAACAAAAAAAAAGAGAAAAAAAAAATCATATACACCCCTCCGACAGCTAGTAGACCGTTTGAAATTAAAAAAAATTATATTTTGCCCCCTCCAACTTAAATAAACAGGCAGATTTGTAAATAAACTAAATAAATAAAATAAAATAATAATAATAATAATAATTCAAAACCTTAACGGCTAGTTTCAATTTGAATTCAAAAGCTTCTATAAATACCAACGTTTACAAGTCAGTTTCACACACTTTCCATACGCTATTAATAAAAAAAAATACACAAACGCCCGTTATGGCTTGTCCTCTACTACATTCAGTCAAAGAAATGCAAGTGTTTATTCAAAAACAATGCGATAAAGAAGATGATGATCGACAAAAGGCTATTATTGACGTTATCAGTCAGTTTTAGCCTGCAAAAGCAAAAAAGGAACGTGTGAGACAATGTTACGCGAAATGCACAGACATTTATGTGAAAAGAAAAGTTGTGATTGGCCAATTTTTGAAACAAGGAAGCCAAGAAAGACGAGGCCATTAGTGACACGTAATGGGGTTGTGTTACACAGATACAAACCAACATCACCAACAAAATTCGATGGAGCTATGAGAAAAACAAAGATGTTGGTTCTGTATCACAACAATTGACTCAACTTGGGCTAGGTGCATCAACTTCATCGAATGCACCTACATTTATTGAGCAACAACAGTCTCCCTCATTTACGGGTTATGCCGACGAGGCAGATAATCCTTTTGGCTTAACTGCAAAACAGTTGTATGAAATTAGCGTTGGCGAACAGACGTTCAGTGAATTTGAAGCAGAGCAAGAAAAGCTTCAACAAGAGTGGAAGGAGAAACTCAGGAAGGAAGAAACAAAACGTAACGCGTTCATTGAGGAATTTCCTGGGTATAGGTCTCATTCGTATGATTCTGCATGAGGGGAGTACTCAGATTAGATTAGATTTATGTATTTCGTATCGTAGCGTATTGTAGTGTATTTTATGTAACATTTATTTAACGTTTATTATTTAACTTTTACTTTCGTATTTCAATGAATTCGTATTGTAAAATGTTTAAGATTTAATGTTATGTTATTTATTAAATGAAGTATTAGTTTTAGTTTAGGGGTTGAATTTGTAAATAGTTGAGTTATGGTTGAGTTATGATAAGGGGTGTTTTTTTTAGTTAAGGTTAAAAAGTTTTAGCTGATGTGGCGCTGACATGACACTAGGTTAAGGTATAACTCTGAGTTACCACACCCTACACTCTTAGTGAATCATCAATTGATGTCATCATGATATAACTATTTATGCATATAGTCATGCTCGAATCAAATTTTAAATCAAAGTTAAATTGATAATGTGAAAACGGGGGGTTTGAATAGTTTTGCTCTTTAAACTTAGTAGTTTGAAACTTATTATGAACAAAGAGTAACAATATGTATGAATAAATGCAAGACAATGAGTAAATGAAAGATCAAACAAACACGAAGATCTATAGTGGTTCGGTCACGAAACTTCTCTTCGTCTTACTCCACTCTCCAAGTTTCTTACCCGAGATTTACTTCACTAATTGAACAAGCTCCTTCTTGACGGAGAAAATCGTACAACATCGCTAACAATTTTACCAATACTAAGCTAGATATCGAATTCTAACTAGGTATGACCAACCTTTCTCTTAAGGTGTTTTAGGGCCTAAAACAATAACCTAACTTACTCTTTTTTGGTGTATAATGATTAATATAACTCAGGAATATGATAGTGGAATATGATAAAAAAGCAAAGGTTGCAAATAAAAACTACAACAACACAAAAAACACAAACAATTCTTATGTTCTTTCCTTGCTAAAAGTGGATCACTTTGAATGAATTAAAACAAGATAATTATCATAGATTATTATGAATGAAAGCTTTTATTAATGCTTGAGATGGGTTTGCAAGGGGTGAGTCAAATGGTGCAAAATGGTTTGTTTAAATAGGCAAAGAGGATCCTTCACATATCCACATATACTTGTAGGATCCGTGGGTTTGTAGGTTTAGAAATAAATCAGTTTTGAAATGTCTTTCAACTTTTGTTGCATTATTTTCATTCTAGATTGCTTAGGGAAAAGTTATAGCAAAGAATATTGTCACAATTCTCAATTTTTAGTCATTTCTCAACTCTACATTCATCATAATAGTCATGCATGGGTTTTGCATTTCACATTAAACGCATAATTTCATATTAAATAAACGTTATCGTAATAAATTATTTTGAACAATTGATCCGATACTTCCAAAATTACCCCAACATATTTTTATACTCATATTAAGTTTATAAAATAATATTATGAGTTTACCCAATGTTTTAAATTTATTTCGCATATAAATTGTTATATTTATATAATTACGACGTTTTTCTTAAATTCGACGCGATTATTATTATATCACTCAAATTTTGCAAGAAATGTATTTTATAATTTTATGACCTAAAAATATTTTATCTTGACCCGTGAAAATTTATTTTTATCCAACGCTACCCTAAAATATTCACAAGTGACTACAACTTACCATTTAACTTAATTTAACTTCACAATCTTACACTTATACTTAAAAAAAAAAAGATATTAAGAAATGACAAACCTCCCTTGTCGACAAGGGAGGGTAAGTCAATGAGATATTAGCAAAATATCTACTAGTCTTTGTATTATACTAATAAAACATACGCATTTCACTTCATTTTACAAAGTGTTTCAAGATCAAATATTTCTTGCTCTCTTCCTCTCCAAAAATTCGGCAGCCACAAGGAGACCAAAGGAGGATCATCATATAAATTTCAAGACAAGTTTATTTAAACACTAGTATCACTTGTTGTATAGGTTTTGCAATAAAACCTCAAGTGATTAGGAAAACCCTTTGTCCTTAAACCTCATCAAGTATTCTTGTAAGCATCTCATGTCCATTTTCATCTTACATATTTATTTCATAATCATTTCATCATATTTGAGCAAAAACATGCAAGTCATATGATGTTGTACCACTTTTTCATTGATTTTTAAGGGTTATATATATCTAAGTCATCCTATAATTATTCCTTGTTATATATTTATTTTGGTGATGTCTAGGAACCCATGACACCCTAAGAAGGTGTATGGTAGGATTAGAATAGCTTCGGAGTTGTTTTGAATGGGTTAGAATAGGTTTGGCGCGAGAAAAACTCATTTCGACACGTTTTAAATAGGGTCTGTCCATATTTTTAATTCGGGAAAATCCGACAGTGGGTATAATATTTTGGGCTAGATATTTAGAAAATACACTTTAAAATGAAAACGTGGCCGCTTGAACGGATTAAAACGGAGCTATAACGAAGAAGATATGAATTTTTCAAGTTTGACGATGAAAACTATTAATTTCGTAAATTTCAAGATGAAAATGTCACTCTTACGAGTCAAAATGAGTCTTAAGCTTTATAAATTATGTCGACTTATCAAAAATATATAAGTATACTTTGACACGAATCTAAGGATGTAGAAAACGAGAAAACGGACTTGTAACGATTAAATTACACGCGATAAACCAAGTTGCCGTAACTTTATTCTATTAGCAAAATTAATATATTCTCTATTAAAACATACTACGGCAACTAAAGGACCATGTTGGCGGACGTTTTTAACAATGATGTAGAACTTTTATAACGTGATGTCTTCTAGTAAAAGTAAGTTCGCCTAGCATATTTTCCAAAATGTTAAACCGTTTGGTGAGCGGAGTTGTAACGAATAACATATAGTCACTCAAACTTGGCGAAAACCATCCCTTAAACTATATTTTTGGACTAAAATACAATACTTAACCAATATTTTTCTTTGTGATCGAGACCTCTAGGATGGAAACTTAAGTACTAAAACTTTGAGATAATAACACAAGCTTTCCAAAACTGCTGAGTTCGCTTCCTAACACTCGGTTTGCACCATTTTGCGACTACCATAGGAGGTTGTTTCAACATAACTACTTGTAGAGTATTTTTAGTACGACGGGATGTCATAAACATATTTTGACGATAAACATTATTTCCAAAACGCATAAGTGGTATGAATATCATATGAGTTTGCATTCACGACAACATATCATAACTCAAGTCATGACATTCATTTTAGGTCGCGGATAGTTCCGAGCCTCATTTTAGTGCACTTCATTTTGTTAGCATATCAATCATACCGGTGAGTTCATACCCGCTTTAACTCATTTAAATTCCTATAAACTATTTGGGGCGAGATATATGCTTATTTATCCAAACATTTAAACTCTTTGCCAAACAACATTACTTATACTTTAGACTTGGTGCGTGTAGTGACTAGACTTAAACAAACATCCCATCATTTATATGTTGGAAGGCCAATTATTTGGATACGACCCAACGTGAGTCGTTGGAGGAACATCCCAACATTTATATGTTGGAAGGCCATTTTATGGATACATTAACGTGAGCGTTGAGGAACATCCCAACACGAGTTGTTGGAAGACCCTTGTGGTGACATTTATACTTTTAACTACCTTAATGCGCATATTCATGATTGTCATTCTATTTTAGGCAATGGGTTGTGAACACACGGGTTGCAAGTTTTGTATGGGCGGAACTTGGAACCGAGTGGATTTACAATGCCTTTTTTGTGTGAACATTTCTCAAAGTATTTCAGATCATTTTATTACAAACTTATGAACTCACCAACCTTTGTGTTGACACTTTTTAGCATGTTTATCTCAGGTTGTAAGGCGATAGCATTTCATGGAGCTTTTGGGTCTCATGGCATACATTGGGTCTAGTGTTTTTATCAATTACCATTCGATATGTTTTGTAAACCTTTATGTATTATCAAACTTTGGAATCTCATGTGTTGTAAACTTTAACTTATTTAATCGAATGGTAAACTCTTTAAAACGCCTCATTATAGAGGTCGTTTTCTTTATCCATACTTTGTGCTATGACGTCATACCCCAATGACACTATCGTTCATTGCGATATTTTGGGGTGTGATGATTGGTATCGAGACTTGGTTATAGAGAACTAGGTTGCATTTTAGTTCCTAGACTATAACCGCTTTCACGTCGATCCTTTCTTTTCCTATCGCCTTACACACTTTTCGTATGCATATGTTTTCTTAAATATTTCTTCTAGAACCACCTCATTGGATAACGTGGTTTCCTTGTACCAATAGGGAGTCCCAAAATCTAGTTGGGTCATCAAAGATATGGAGCTCAAGAATGAGCACTTATCTAACTTGATCTCGTGTGAGTTCTTGTTTGATGAGATGCGAGATCGAGCTAAATAAGTGTTACTATATAGTCAGATAGATTTGATGATTTTGCCCGAGGATGGGAGTTCTCTTGAGGATACTTTGGGGCTGCTGGCGACTAAACCTCATAGTGACTTTAGAACCTAAAGGAATTTCCTATACACCAAGTGCGACTCTCCCTAGATACCTACCCTAAATTCCTCCTCCACCGTTTAGAATCGGATGATAGAATGGCTACCTATTTCAGTAACATCAATCGCCGAGACATGTGTGCTTGGTGGTATGTACACATGTGAAATGAAGCAATTATAATTATGGTGGCCAACATAATTATAAATGCGTCACAACCCACGTGGACATATGCGACCACGCATACGTAGATCGGTGTGGGCACACCTTAGGAACCAATTTGTGGCGTGGTATTATGTTTAAGGACGTTAAGTATAGACATTGGGAATTCAACAGTTCTTTCCCTTGCGAGATCATGGCACCAAAGAGGGTAACACGCAAAGACCGGCCGAGGTGGTGCGCGCAAAGGGTGGAAGGACGGTGAGCGTGGAGGTAGAGAAGGCGGTAGCGACATGGGTAACAATGACAACAACGTTGGCGGAAACCCCGATTTTGCCGCCATCATCGCTCAACAACTTCAAATCTTGCTTCCCACTATTGTCACACAAGTTGGAAACCATATGAATAACTCGGAAACCACGGAACAGATCGGTGAAACCAACAATGTAGTTGGAAGTGACAACAACAACACACAACAACAACAACAACAACAACAACAACATAATCGGATGCACATATAAGGAATTTTCAAGATGCAAACCGGTGGAGTTTGATGGTATAGGAGGTGCTTTGGCGATACTCGATGGGTAGAGAAGACAGAGTCGGTGATCGACATCGCAATTGTGCACACATCGAGGGTAAAGTATGCCGCTTGCTTGCTATCGTGGAAGGTATTGACATGGTGGAACACACAACTACAAAGCTAGGGGCGTAGAAGCGACCTGTGTATGACATGGGACGAATTTAAGGCATTATTGAAAGAAGAGTCTTGCCGGACAATGAAATGCGTAAACCGGAAGATGAATTTTATCACCACTCCATGATAGGGGTGGTCACGCAGCCTACATGCACCGATTTCATGAGTTAGCGGACTAGTTCCTCATCTAGTTACCCCGAGTCCAAGAGAATCTCGAGGTACATATATGGTCTTGTCCCCAAATCCGTGGAACTATGAAAACCTCGAGCCGCCTACAATACAAAGTGCAATATTGAGAGCGGGAACCCTAATGATGAGATGGTCGAAATGGGACTTTGAAGAGCAAGTGACAAGAGGAAAGAATCGAGTGGATCGAGTAGATAGATGGATGTGGTAGCAGACAACAAGAGAGCAAGAGTTTTTGTGGCAACTGCATCGAACAAAGAGAGTATGCGGTACACATCCCAAATGTGCCAAATGTGCTTATCATCACCAAGTCCAAGCCTTGCCGCTTATGTACAATTTGCAATCACCAAGCCATTTTTCAAGCCGCAGTAGAGCGTGCAAGACCGATAACAACGGTTAACGTGGGCAACATGAGGAATAATCAAAGGACTTGCTTTGAATGTAACAGCCCGAATCACTTCCGGAATAATTGTCCTCAGTTGAATAAGCCACCGATGCAAGCTAATCTAGCGGTGGCAATTGAAGGAAATAACCCAAACCCTGTACTCAATATCAGTCCACCCCGACCTCGAGCATTTTATTTAGGAACTGAGGCAGCCCGCAATGCGTAACTGGTACGTTTTTCCTAGACCATTAAGTGATCCACTGTATTATTCAGATTTAGTGAGTCTCATTAGATAAGAAACCTAGACGCGTAAGTTTTGGCATAAACACTTTGACCATACACTTTGATTTCGCGAAACCTAAGGTTAGAACATTAAGTATCATCGATTGAATCACGAGGACGTGATTCCTCTGACATGGGAAGAATGTCACAATTCTCAATTTTTAGTCATTTCTCAAACTCTACATTCATCATACTAGTCATGCATGGGTTTTGCATTTCACATTAAACGCATAATTTCATATTAAATAAACGTTATCGCGTAATAAATTATTTTGAACAATTGATCCGATACTTCCAAAAATTATCCCAACATATTTTTATACTCATATTAAGTTTATAAAAATAATATTATGAGTTTACCCAATGTTTTAAATTTATTTCGCATATAAATTGTTATATTTATATAATTACGACGTTTTTCTTAAATTCGACGCGATTATTATTATATCACTCAAATTTTGCAAGAAATGTATTTTTATAATTTTTATGACCTAAAAATATTTTATCTTGACCCGTGAAAATTTATTTTTATCCAACGCTACCCTAAAATATTCACAAGTGACTACAACTTACCATTTAACTTAATTTAACTTCACAATCTTACACTTATACTTAAAAAAAAAAAAAAAAAAAAAAAAAAAAAAAATTAAGAATGACAAACCTCCCTTGTCGACAAGGGAGGGTGAGTCAATGAGATATTAGCAAAATATCTACTAGTCTTTGTATTATACTAATAAAACACATACACATTTCACTTCATTTTACAAAGTGTTTCAAGATCAAATATTTCTTGCTCTCTTCCTCTCCAAAATTCGGCACCACAAGGAGACCAAAGGAGGATCATCATATAAATTTCAAGACAAGTTTATTTAAACACTAGTATCACTTGTTGTATAGGTTTTGCAATAAAACCTCAAGTGATTAGGAAAACCCTTTGTCCTTAAACCTCATCAAGTATTCTTGTAAGCATCTCATGTCCATTTTTCATCTTACATATTTATTTCATAATCATTTCATCATATTTGAGCAAAACATGCAAGTCATATGATGTTGTACCACTTTTTCATTGATTTTTAAGGGTTATATATATCTAAGTCATCCTATAATTATTCCTTGTTATATATTTATTTTGGTGATGTCTAGGAACCCATGACACCCTAAGAAGGTGTATGGTAGGATTAGAATAGCTTCGGAGTTGTTTTGAATGGGTTAGAATAGGTTTGGCGCGAGAAAAACTCATTTCGACACGTTTTAAATAGGGTCTGTCCATATTTTTAATTCTGGGAAAATCCGACAGTGGGTATAATATTTTGGGCTAGATATTTAGAAAATACACTTTAAAACGAAAACGTGGCCGCTTGAACGGATTAAAACGGAGCTATAACGAAGAAGATATGAATTTTCAAGTTTGACGATGAAAACTATTAATTTTTAAATTTCAAGATGAAAATGTCACTCTTTACGAGTCAAAATGAGTCTTAAGCTTTATAAATTGTGTCGACTTATCAAAATATATAAGTATACTTTGACACGAATCTAAGGATGTAGAAAACGAGAAAACGGACTTGTAACGATTAAATTACACGCGATAAACCAAGTTGCCGTAACTTTATTCTATTAGCAAAATTAATATATTCTCTATTAAAACATACTACGGCAACTAAAGGACCATGTTGGCGGACGTTTTTAACAATGATGTAGAACTTTTATAACGTGATGTCTTCTAGTAAAAGTAAGTTCGCCTAGCATATTTTCCAAAATGTTAAACCGTTTGGTGAGCGGAGTTGTAACGAATAACATATAGTCACTCAAACTTGGCCGAAAACCATCCCTTAAACTATATTTTTGGACTAAAATACAATACTTAACCAATATTTTTCTTTGTGATCGAGACCTCTAGGATGGAAACTTAAGTACTAAAACTTTGAGATAATAACACAAGCTTTCCAAAACTGTTGAGTTCGTTTCCTAACACTCGGTTTGCACCATTTTGCGACTACCATAGGAGGTTGTTTCAACATAACTACTTGTAGAGTATTTTTAGTACGACGGGATGTCATAAACATATTTTGACGATAAACATTATTTCCAAAACGTACAAGTGGTATGAATATCATATGAGTTTGCATTCACGACAACATATCATAACTCAAGTCATGACATTCATTTTAGGTCGCGGATAGTTCCGAGCCTCATTTTAGTGCACTTCATTTTGTTAGCATATCAATCATACCATGTGAGTTCATACCCGCTTTAACTCATTTAAATTCCTATAAACTATTTGGGGCGTAGATATATGCTTATTTATCCAAACATTTAAACTCTTTTGCCAAACAACATTACTTATACTTTAGACTTGGTGCGTGTAGTGACTAGACTTAAACAAACATCCCATCATTTATATGTTGGAAGGCCAATTATTTGATACACCCAACGTGAGTCGTTGGAGGAACATCCCAACATTTATATGTTGGAAGGCCATTTTATGGATACATTTAACGTGAGCGTTGGAGGAACATCCCAACACGAGTTGTTGGAAGACCCTTGTGGTGACATTTATACTTTTAACTACCTTAATGCGCATATTCATGATTGTCATTCTATTTTAGGCAATGGGTTGTGAACACACGGGTTGCAAGTTTTGTATGGCGGAACTTGAACCGAGTGGATTTACAATGCCCTTGTTGTGTGAACATTCTCAAAGTATTTCGGATCATTTTATTACAAACTTATGAACTCACCAACCTTTGTGTTGACACTTTTAGCATGTTTATCTCGGGTTGTAAGGCGATAGCATTTCATGGAGCTTTGGGTCTCATGGCATACATTGGAGTCTAGTGTTTTTATCAATTACCATTCGATATGTTTTGTAAACCTTTATGTATTATCAAACTTTGGAATCTCATGTGTTGTAAACTTTAACTTATTTAATCGAATGGTAAACTCTTTAAAACGCCTCATTATAGAGGTCGTTTTCTTTATCCATACTTTGTGCTATGACGTCATACCCCAATGACACTATCGTTCATTGCGATATTTTGGGGTGTGATGATTGGTATCGACACTTGGTTATAGAGAACTAGGTTGCATTTTAGTTCCTAGACTATAACCGCTTTCACGTCGATCCTTTCTTTTCCTATCGCCTTACACACTTTTCGTGCGCATATGTTTTCTTAAATATTTCTTCTAGAACCACCTCATTGGATAACGTGGTTTCCTTGTACCAATAGGGGAGTCCCAAAATCTAGTTGGGTCATCAAAGATATGGAGCTCAGTAATGAGCACTTATCTAACTTGATCTCGTGACAGTTCTTGTTTGATGAGATGCGAGATCGAGCTAAATAAGTGTTACTATATAGCTGTATAGATTTGATGATTTTGCCCGAGGATGGGAGTTCTCTTGAGGATACTTTGGGAACTGCTGGCGACTAAACCTCATAGTGACTTTAGAACCTAAAGGAATTTCCTATACACCAAGTGCGACTCTCCCTAGATACCTACCCTAAATTCCTCCTCCACCGTTTAGAATCGGATGATAGAATGGCTACCTATTTCAGTAACATCAATCGCCGAGACATGTGTGCTTAGTGGTATGTACACGTGTGAAATGAAGCAATTATAATTATGGTGGCCAACATAATTATAAATGCGTCACAACCCACGTGGACATATGCGACCACGCATACGTAGATCGGTGTGGGCACACCTTAGGAACCAATTTGTGGCGTGGTATTATGTTTAAGGACGTTAAGTATAGACATTGGGAATTCAACAGTTCTTTCCCTTGCAGAGATCATGGCACCAAAGAGGTAACACGCAAAGACCGGCCGAGGTGGTGCGGCGCAAAGGGTGGAAGGACGGTGGCGTGGAGGTAGAGAAGGCGGTAGCGACATGGGTAACAATGACAACAATGTTGGCGGAAACCCCGATTTTGCCGCCATCATCGCTCAACAACTTCAAATCTTGCTTCCCACTATTGTCACACAAGTTGGAAACCATATGAATAACTCGAAACCACGGAGCAGATCGGTACTGGTGAAACCAACAATGTAGTTGGCAGTGGCAACAACAACAACAACACCAACAACAACAACAACAGAATCGGATGCACATATAAGGAATTTTCGGCATGCAAACCGGTGGAGTTTGATGGTATAGGAGGTGCTTTGGCGTATACTCGATGGGTAGAGAAGGCAGTCGATGATCGACATCGACAATTGTGCCACACATCGAGGGTAAAGTATGCCGCTTGCTTGCTATCGTGGAAGGTATTGACATGGTGGAACACACAACTACAAAGCTAAAGGAGAGAAGCGACTACTGGTATGACATGGGACGAATTTAAGGCATTATTGAAAGAAGAGTACTTGCCGGACAATGAAATGCGTAAACCGGAAGATGAATTTTATCACCACTCCATGATAGGGGTTGGTCACGCAGCCTACATGCACCGATTTCATGAGTTAGCCGACTAGTTCCTCATCTAGTTACCCCGAGTCCAAGAGAATCTCGAGGTACATATATGGTCTTGTCCCGAAATCCGTGGAACTGTGAAAACTCGAGCCGTCTACAATACAAAGTGCAATATTGAGGCGGGAACCCTAACAGATGAGATGGTCGAAATGGGACTTTGAAGAGCAAAGTGACAAGAGGAAAGAATCGAGTGGATCGAGTAGCGGATGGATGTGGTAGCGAGACAACAAGAGAGCAAGAGTTTTGTGGCAACTGCATCGAACAAAGAGAGTATGCGGTACACATCCCAAATGTGCCAAATGTGCTTATCATCACCAAGTCCAAGCCTTGCCGCTTATGTACAATTTGCAATCGGTCGAGCCATTTTTCAAGCCGATGTAGAGAGCGTGCAAGACCGATAACAACGGTTAACGTGGGCAACATGAGGAATAATCAAAGGACTTGCTTTGAATGTAACAACCGAATCACTTCGGAATAATTGTCCTCAGTTGAATAAGCCACCGATGCAAGCTAATCTAGCGGTGGCAATTGAAGGAAATAACCCAAACCACGTACTCAATATCGGTCCACCCCGACCTCGAGCATTTTATTTAGAACCGAGGCGACCGCAATGCGAATCGCACGTTTTCCTAGACCATTAAGTGATCCATTGTATTATTGATTTAGTGAGTCTCAATAGATAAGAAACCTAGACGCGTAAGTTTTGGCATAAACACTTTGACCATACACTTTGATTTCGCGAAACCTAAGGTTAGAACATTAAGTATCATCGATTGAATCACGAGGACGTGATTCCTCTGACATGGGAAGAATGTCACAATTCTCAATTTTTAGTCATTTCTCAAACTCTACATTCATCATAATAGTCATGCATGGGTTTTGCATTTCACATTAAACGCATAATTTCATATTAAATAAACGTTATCGCGTAATAAATTATTTTGAACAATTGATCCGATACTTCCCAAAAATTATCCCAACATATTTTTATACTCATATTAAGTTTATAAAAATAATATTATGAGTTTACCCAATGTTTTAAATTTATATTGCATATAAATTGTTATATTTATATAATTACGACGTTTTTCTTAAAATCGACGCGATTATTATTATATCACTCAAATTTTGCAAGAAATGTATTTTTATAATTTTTATGACCTAAAAATATTTTATCTTGACCCGTGAAAATTTATTTTTATCCAACGCTACCCTAAAATATTCACAAGTGACTACAACTTACCATTTAACTTAATTTAACTTCACAATCTTACACTTATACTTACTAATAAAAAAAAAAAAAAAAACCCCCTAATTAAGAATGACAAACCTCCCTTGTCGACAAGGGAGGGTGAGTCAATGAGATATTAGCAAAATATCTACTAGTCTTTGTATTATACTAATAAAACATACACATTTCACTTCATTTTACAAAGTGTTTCAAGATCAAATATTTCTTGCTCTCTTCCTCTCCAAAATTCGGCAGCCACAAGGAGACCAAAGGAGGATCATCATATAAATTTCAAGACAAGTTTATTTAAACACTAGTATCACTTGTTGTATAGGTTTTGCAATAAAAACCTCAAGTGATTAGGAAAAACCCTTTGTCCTTAAACCTCATCAAGTATTCTTGTAAGCATCTCATGTCCATTTTTCATCTTACATATTTATTTCATAATCATTTCATCATATTTGAGCAAAAACATGCAAGTCATATGATGTTGTACCACTTTTCATTGATTTTTAAGGGTTATATATATCTAAGTCATCCTATAATTATTCCTTGTTATATATTTATTTTGGTGATGTCTAGGAGCCCATGACACCCTAAGAAGGTGTATGGTAGGATTAGAATAGCTTCGGAGTTGTTTTGAATGGGTTAGAATAGGTTTGGCGAGAAAAACTCATTTCGACACGTTTTAAATAGGGTCTGTCTATATTTTTAATTCGGGAAAATCCGACAGTGGGTATAATATTTTGGGCTAGATATTTAGAAAATACACTTTAAAACGAAACGTGGCGCTTGAACGGATTAAAACGGAGCTATAACGAAGAAGATATGAATTTTCAAGTTTGACGATGAAAACTATTAATTTCGTAAATTTCAAGATAAAATGTCACTTTTACGAGTCAAAAATGAGTCTTAAGCTTTATAAATTGTGTCGACTTATCAAAAATATATAAGTATACTTTGACACGAATCTAAGGATGTCGAAAACGAGAAAACGGACTTGTAACGATTAAATTACACGCGATAAACCAAGTTGCCGTAACTTTATTCTATTAGCAAAATTAATATATTCTCTATTAAAACATACTACGGCAACTAAAGGACCATGTTGGCGGACGTTTTTAACAATGATGTAGAACTTTTATAACGTGATGTCTTCTAGTAAAAGTAAGTTCGCCTAGCATATTTTCCAAAATGTTAAACCGTTTGGTGAGCGGAGTTGTAACGAATAACATATACTCACTCAAACTTGGCGAAAACCATCCCTTAAACTATATTTTGGACTAAAATACAATACTTAACCAATATTTTTATTTGTGATCGAGACCTCTAGGATGGAAACTTAAGTACTAAAACTTTGAGATAATAACACAAGCTTTCCAAAACTGTTGAGTTCGTTTCCTAACACTCGGTTTGCACCATTTTGCGACTACCATAGGAGGTTGTTTCAACATAACTACTTGTAGAGTATTTTTAGTACGACGGGATGTCATAAACATATTTTGACGATAAACATTATTTCCAAAACGTACAAGTGGTATGAATATCATATGAGTTTGCATTCACGACAACATATCATAACTCAAGTCATGACATTCATTTTAGGTCGCGGATAGTTCCGAGCCTCATTTTAGTGCACTTCATTTTGTTAGCATATCAATCATACCAGGTGAGTTCATACCCCGCTTTAACTCATTTAAATTCCTATAAACTATTTGGGGCGAGATATATGCTTATTTATCCAAACATTTAAACTCTTTTGCCAAACAACATTACTTATACTTTAGACTTGGTGCGTGTAGTGACTAGACTTAAACAAACATCCCATCATTTATATGTTGGAAGGCCAATTATTTGGATACAGCCCAACGTGAGTCGTTGGAGGAACATCCCAGCATTTATATGTTGGAAGGCCATTTTTATGGATACGATTAGCGTGGCGTTGGAGGAACATCCCAACACGAGTTGTTGGAAGACCCTTGTGGTGACATTTATACTTTTAACTACCTTAATGCGCATATTCATGATTGTCATTCTATTTTAGGCAATGGGTTGTGAACACACAGGTTGCAAGTTTTGTATGGGCGGAACTTGGAACCGAGTGGATTTACAATGCCTTTCTTTGTGTGAACATTCTCAAAGTATTTGGATCATTTTATTACAAACTTATGAACTCACCAACCTTTGTGTTGACACTTTTAGCATGTTTATCTCGGGTTGTAAGGCGATAGCATTTCATGGAGCTTTTGGGTCTCATGGCATACATTGGAGTCTAGTGTTTTATCAATTACCATTCGATATGTTTTGTAAACCTTTATGTATTATCAAACTTTGGAATCTCATGTGTTGTAAACTTTAACTTATTTAATCGAATGGTAAACTCTTTAAAACGCGTCTCATTATAGAGGTCGTTTTCTTTATCCATACTTTGTGCTATGACGCCATACCCCAATAACACTATTCATTGCGTGTGACAAATATTTGATGTTTTCCTAAATTGTTAAACACTCAAAGGTTAAATGGTTAATGAATGTTTTTATTTCTCATTTGTTTTGGAATCACAAGAGTGATAAATCCTTATTAAATGAAAGATTCTAGCTAGTTGTAAAATGTATTTTATAAAACATTTTATTTAGAATGGAATGAAATAAAATTGATATGAATGTTTATAAAATGATGTAAGTGTTTTCATGCATTATGTAAGATAAATACCAACAAAAATCGCGAGCCGTCGGTTGATCCTCTTGTTGCTTGTAATCGGGATGAGCAGCGATTAATCAGTGATTAATAGAATTGGCATTTTCAGCGAGTTTTAAGTATTTCCGGCAAGATTTTTCTTATAAAAGCAACTTGTACTATGAGTATGGGTCAAATAAGAAATAAAATTGAAATGAGAAGGATGAGAAGAAACCACAACCACACATTTAAATGCACCTACAAAAGTATATGCATCTCCCTTTTAAAAAAATTTATTTAAAATGTGTGGTTAAGAATATTTCTCACTCTTCTCATTTTATTTTCGCTTCTCACTAGATCTCTTCTCTACGTACTATATATAAACAGTCTAAAAGTGATTAAACATGTTTACGCCGAGTTTTTGGTATTTTCGGCGAATTTTGGGTATTTTCGACGAGATTTGCATGTTTTCGGCAAGTTTGACCACTGTTGACCGTCGTTGACCAAATCTTAGGGTGATTTACAAAACTCGGGTTGGTGGCCGATTAGCGCTTAAACGGCAATTAATCGACAAACCTTTTTTTTCAACACTAATAAAAACATCTTTGATCATTAAGCTCGCTTTAGAAATTCATGTCCATTCCTTAAGTGATTTGCAGCAAATAATAACTATATCTAAAACATATTTACATATTTACGTAAACTTTTGCATAATACGTTTTTATATT